>OZ014483.1:7501153-7858576 GCA_963965965.1 Trididemnum nubilum
ACACAAAGTTATTCAACAAATACAAAATAATATCCCCAAAAAAAGTTTTTGGAAACTCTAAGTTTTGTTCTTTCCGCCAAAACCACAGTAGGCCTAATAGTCTAGTGTAGGCCTAATAGTCTACTCCAGACTATTAGGCCTACTGTGGTTTTGGCGGGAAGAACAAAACTCAGAGTTTCCAAAAACTTTTTTGGGGGATATTTTTTTGTATTTGTTGAATATCTTTGCAACCGCAGCCCCAAACTCAAAGCGAAAAACATCAAAAATTATAGCCTAGTTCAATTTTAGGTATTGTAAACCACCGGAATTGGCTGGATGGTTCACCGCCTTTAATGGGCATTTTTTATCTACTTTGATTGGCGTGGCGCAAGAAACAAATTAGCCCTTGATTGCGCAAAAATCCAGCCCAGAGTATTACCGTAAAAATTGACTCAGTATTGACACAATACGGTACCAGCTACCACGATGTAAATATCGCAATACTGCATGGATTTGAATTTTGGTTTCCGAAGTGGCTATGAACGTCATTCAGAAAATTTTAAAGTTTTTAAATTTAGGAAATGCCAATTTTAAAATCTAGGCTAGTTCACATGGTTTAACTCGACCAGGAATCGCAGATCAAACTGTCAAAGCTGTGTCTACAGACTGCAGAAGCTGAAAAGACCCTACAGCAGACAGTTTTAGAACGGTACCGGTAGCAGCTGCATGTTTCTTCCTCTCATAGGGATCCTCTTGACCAGTGATTGGTAGTCTAGTGTGACGGCTGATGAGGTTCAGGTCATTTTGCAATATGATTTGTTGGTATGGGATTTCTTTTGACTTGCTCCACCATGATCCAGACACAGGACAGTTCATAGGACAGTAGGGACGGCCTAAGCTAAGCCTAGTTGTGAGTTGATTTATAGTGTAGTCTATTGAATTGTGCTCATTTCATAATTATGGTTTAAATCTGAAATCAGGCAGTTAGGCATTGGGTTGGTGCCAGGCTACTACTAATAGTAGTCTGGTAGGCCTACCGGTAGTAGGCCTATTGTACCAGTAGCCTAACAGATCTGTTTATACTGGTAAGTGTTGTATCCTGGTATGCCTAGGTTAGAATGACAGTATCAGTCCGCCAGTTGTCTTGCGCTAAACTGTAAACCTTTTTGTGTAGGCCTAGGCTACTTTAAAATTTATATATACTTTGGTTCATACCGGTAGGCATGTTCTCCGGTAGTGAGCTAGGCTCTGGACATAGCCCAGTCAATCACTCAATGGTACCGGTATCAAACAATTGGTGATACTGGCAGACTGGTGGAGTATGGGTCATTTCATGCCAAATCAACCAGGCCATGTAACCTGTAACCCAAAGTCTTAGATTGTAATGAAATCAAACTAACAGACTAATTTAAAAGTTAATTTAATTATAAGCAAAATAAAACTTGTTTCTAGAAAATCAAACCACTCATTGCTGAGTTATAGCATTTTTAATACCAATATGTACGGTAGTGTATGCTGCACTGGTCCGGTTTTCATCCAGTGCACCAGCAGTCTATTAGGGTATATTGCTTTTTTATCATTGGTTCGATTTAAATGTGGCACGTTGACATGCCTAATAAAAAGCCTGCTAGTGTTGTGGTTTGTGCGCTTCCTGCTTAACTGAGGGTTTAAGTATCCATTCCTGCTGGATACGCTTGGCGAATATAGGCTAGCGCTATAGAGCAACTTTGCTTTGACATTTTTTTTCTCTAGAAACTTACTATTAGAGTTAGGGTTTGGGCAGCAATGCCAGCTTGAGAGATACTGGTAGTAAATTGAACTCCAAAAAGAAACAACCGGCGCTGCCGGTGCAGCAGCGATTAAATATTGGAAACCGGGCCGTTGCAGCAGACACTGCCTTTATAGTACAGAGTAATCTTGTAATGGCAGTTGTTGTGCTCATTCAATGATGACATGACTTCATTTTGACAGTGGTTGTAACGAAACAGTCATACTCAGTAGGCTAGGCCTACTGTCATGACTTAAAAGAATGTTTTAGGATAGAATATTAAAAACTCTTTTGATCTAAACCATACTTATACTGATTTTGGTTGGGTTTAAAGGTCAAATATAACGTCAAAGTTCACATGCTCTTTGAAATCAACCAAACGTAATGAGGATTGAAATGTTACCGGTATATCGGTACCGGTAGCTCAAATCTTGGTACTACTATTTTTTCAAGGAAAATGTCTTTTGTTACATCATGCCGCCGTCGGTAATCATTTTGCAGCTGCAGTTAAGACAGGCCAATTTGGGGTTAATGGTACTTTGCTAGTTGATAAATATTGTATAAACAAACTACTGTTATTACCATACAGCATACCGTCAACGGGGGTGACTTTGTTCAGCGGGGTGACTTTGTTCAGTTTTTTTTTTAAAGTTATATCAAGCCTCTTTATGGCTTTTTCATTCACGTTTAAGCAAACTTTTTCATGGTAGTTTGTAAACTAATTCATTTTGCCAAAGTTTAGATTATTATTTTACTGGATTCATCGGAAATGGAGTCAAAAATAACTACAAAAAACTTTAAAATGACGACTTAAATGATTTAATTGCTATAATTGTCAGCAGCATGGCCGAGCAGAACTGCGCGCTGATTATTGCGCAAGCAATACTGCCACCCGAGTTCGATTACGGCTGCAGGACACCTGCTTTGACCCATACACGGGTGGCTGGAGACTCGAAGAGCGCGAGCTCACTTCCCAGTCACCATCATCTCTCCGTTCTTATTACGTTCGTTGAGTTGAAAATTCTCAGTTGATTTATTTATTTATAAATAATTATTTAAAAATAATTATTTATTTATTTATTAAAGTGTTTAACGACTTTGTGATGGAATTGTTACAGACTCACTGTGTCTCAACAAATCCACCCAAAGACGAGCTCCTCGTAAGCGAGGAAAAAGGTTGCTCCAGGAAGAGCAATCATTCCAGAAGATTTTCACGATGATGACGAACTTTCAACATCTGTTCAAGGCTCATCACAATCAGCAACATCATCTAGCGCCCAATGCAATGATCCTTTATCGGCTACGGTTTCGACCTTTCAATCAACTTATGCTGATACTGATGAATGGGTATGCAATGAGTGCCATGAGCTATGGCAAGCAGATGGTGATGATCGCTGGATCGTCTGCGATATATGTTATAAACAATACCACCTTCAGTGCTCTGGTATACAATATCAGCGTAGAAACTATTATCAAATCAACATAGAAAGCATGTCGTTTACCTGCATGGCGTGCGTGGATAATGACACGGCCTAAATTGAGCTTTGTTTAACGCAAAACGCACAGACTTTAATTGTGGTTGTTTTTTATAGGCATGTTTTGCTTGTTCGGTGTTAATAAAAGCTGTTTTGTTTGTTGTTGTATGCTTTGCGTGATTTGCTATTAGCGATTAATCAGTCATTCAAATAATCAGCAAGTGAATCACATTTTATTACAGAAGCTAGAGCGATAAACTGAAAACACCAGATCAAAATAACACATAAAAACTAGAAAGAACCTTGAAAAATATCATAATGGACTTTTACCACTTCCAATTTAGCATGTCTAGAACAAATTTAGGGCCAAGATGAATCACCAAAAATGCTTTGACATATAATTGCAAAGTGTTATAGGTTTCCCAAGACTTGTTTTTCAAATTTTCAAGGTTGTTCCACTTCTCCTTTTAAGCCTTTTTCAGTGCACCTAAAAAAATATTTCGGTGAATAAATTTCGCTTATCCATTCCTAATCATACTAAAATCCGTCAGACTCCGTTAAGATATTTTTAAAAAGGTAAAATCCGAACAAAGTCATCCCATGGAGGGGCGAGTTTGATCTATACATTAGTTTTTCGTTTGTGAACAAAGTCACCCCAACGACGGGGTGACTTTGTTCACTCACTGTCAGCATAGTAGCGCTAATATGGTAGTAGATATTTAAATGAGCAGTTTTTGTCTGGATAGGTGAGACCTTAAATGTCATTTTCAGGCGTATTTCAGATTTCCATAAGTTGCAGTTTTAACTCTGTAAAACAAAAAGTGTCCAAATTGAACAAAGTCACCCCCGTTGACGGTATACTAGAGGTATGGGGAGATAGGCTATTCAATGAATGGAGGAATAAGAATAAAATTTGTTTAGAAATCTCTCTTTTTTTAGTAGCCTACATAGGCTATTTTTGTTGTAAAATTGTATTATGTTACTAGTTAGGATATTTTAAATATGTGATTATGAGTGTGGTTGAAGAACTTCCGTGTTGCAGTATAGAAATTCTTAAGAGCAAAGAAAAAGAGTGCCATAAATTATCAATCGTTAAATCGAAATTATTGATAACCTTTAGCACATTTAGTCAAGCAGATGAAGAAAAACTTCTACATCAAGTTGATTTAAGTGATCGAAAAACTGAAGTTCAAACGGTTTACGCACACCACAAAGCTTTCATGATTGAAATTTTTCACAGTGTGCCATAACACAGTTAATCTAATTATGGAAAATAAAAGCTTTCTTTAATTAGCAAAGAGATGACAAAATGAGTAGCATTTACGCTGGAAGTATCTCAACAGGAAATTGCAAGCAATAAAACACCTGGAAAAAGTGATAGCAAACAAAAGACAAGAAACCTTAACCCCTTAGCGCCCACGCATACAAATATTTGAAAATAGAAATACACGAAAGGTTTTTTCAAGTCAAATGGTGATACATAATCAAACTTTAGTGAAATTTGGGGGATATCATAATTAATTACCATATTTGGAAATGTTGCAAATATGCAACACTGGGTCTTACAGGCTGCAATGAGGGATTACAACACAAAAAGAAAAAACAAGTTTATTCACACAAAAACAAATGATTTCAATGCAAATCAAATTTGCAAATACCACGTAACTAAATTATTAATTATTAGGTACCCAAAAAGGATTTAGCATAATCAGTGAATAATCTTCATGCAAAACAACTTTATACAAAATTAGTACCCATTTTGTAGTTGTAACAATCAACAATAATTGACCCTTTCTCCAATCAAAACTTGGATTTCAAAATTCTAAAGCCCTTACCCCTAATTTAAACTCAGAAACCACCATTTTAAAAAAAGTATTGCACGAAGATGTTCTATATACTAAGCAACCGCTAAATACTTAGACGACACTTTTTGTAACTACCATAATGCTGATATACAATGCAGCAAATGTACATCTTCTTATAAAGCCACTACACAGTATATACTTGCATAAAATCACCAAACTAAATCACTTTTTGAAACCAATGCTATTTTTGTTCAGCAGCCAGTGATGCCAGCGACCGTTGTTCAAAAACATCAGATTTTTAGAGAAGAAACATCAGATTACATCTAAACTATAAAACCAATGCAGTAAATTTCCTACAGAGACATCCATGCAAGCCTGGTGCCATGGTGTCATTTCAGGGCCGTGACCCCTAAGCGAGAATTGTGGCCCCCCAAGCGAGCGAGAAATGTGCCCCAAAAGAAAGCAACAAGACCAGCACCATTGGGGTGCATTTGTAATCAAGACCTTTTTGTTCTGGTTTTTAGTCTTCACCCCGGAATGTGAGGGCAAAATCCGTACCAAAAGAGGTTTTTGTGCCCCCAAGCGAGAATGTGTCCCCTCAAAAGAAAGCAAGAGGACCAACACCATTGGGGTGCATTTGTAATCAAGACCCTTTTGATTTGTTTTTAGTCTTCGCCCCCAAATGTGAGGGCAAAATCCATACCAAAGGAGGTTTTTGTGCCTCCAAGTGAGAATGTGTCCCCAAGCAACAATCATGCCCCAAAAGAAAGCAACAGGATCGATGCCACTGGGGTGCATTTTCAAAGAAGACTTTTGTTCTTTTTTTTAGTTTTCACCCCCGAATGTGAAGGCAAAATCCGCATCAAAGGAGGTTTTTGTGCCCCCAAAGCAAAAATCGAGCCCGAAAAGAAAGCAGCAGGACCGACGCCACAGAGATGCATTTGCGATAAAAACCTTTTGTTAGGTCTTCATCCCCGAATATATTTTTTGCCTCATCAAAATTTTCTGTGCCCCCCTCCTCCCCAGCACACTACTATGGCGCTGGGTTTACATCCATGAATAGAAGTGAAATAAGGCTGAAGATTGTTTTTTTGGAAGATCACAATATCACATCTATTTCAGCTGTTTGTTTAGGCTTGGGTGAAGACCTTTTTCTTTTTTGTTTGGAAATTACCCCATTTCCAAAGCTGTTTGCCAAATGATAAGCTATTGGGTGGATTTAGCTTTTTATAGTCTTTTTTCGTAATTCGCATCAAAATTTTGTCAAACACATCAGATTTCCTCCTTCAAATCACTGCAGATTTCCATTAAAAACATCAAACATAAGATTGCAAGTCAAAAACATCAATGCTGGCATCACTGTCTGCAGCTCAACTGGCTTGATTTAGATTAGGATTACATGGAATGCACTAATTGGCGCTATTTTAAATATTTGAAACTAAGCCAGTACCTAAAAAAGTATATTCAAGAAAATGCACTGCGTATTTGTAATACTAGCACCTTTACTCAGCATCTACACCAAATTGCCAATCAAGCCCTCAGCGCCCAGTGTTGCAGATTTGCAACATCACTTCAAGTCGTTTTGCTTCGAAAGACTTTGTTTCGAGTCTAACAGTTTTGCGCATTCTAAGTGACATTTGGTTAAGACTAATTCAGAAAACACAAAATGCATTTTGATTTTTGTGCTATCTAAATCTCAAAAAGGAAACAAAAATTGATCACTAACCAAATTTTTGCAAAAAATGCTAAGCAAATAAGAAAAAGGCTGCTTTTCGCAGCCAGTGGTAGGTGGAAGTGAAATAAGGTGCACATTTGTAACAGTGGGCGTTTAAGTAACCAGCCAAATTTGTAAGATTAATTTATTCAATCACAAGTTCATGTTCAACGCTCTAGAATCTATGTTGCATATTTGCAACGTGGGGCGCTACAGGGTTAATACATTAATGGAAAAGATAGAAGAAAAAATTCACAAATCTTAAACAAAACATTCGGAGAAGATACAGTTATTTAACTTGTGTGCCAAACTCTTGTGAAAACTATTTAGCTGATAGATGGGTCCACGACAACTGACCACGACAAACTGATCGCGAACCAACTGACCGCGAACAACGCCGATTGGCTGAGAAGGACAATTCTAAATACATTTTTACTATCCCCAGAGCCATCTTGCCCAAACCCTCACTTTGTGACGAAATCACAGCGACGAAATCAGTGATGAAATCATGTAACAAAATCATTGCTTTGCGGTCAGTTTGTTCGTGGTCAGTTTGTCGCGGTCAGTTGACTTGGCTCGCTGATAGATACCTGACCAGCTTAAGTAATTTGTTTACCATTAGTCCTACTGTATGTCTTCTGATCGTCTGAAACCAGTATGTGAAGAGGAACTTAAAGCACCATCACAAAGCTTGTAATAATAATATATAATTGTTTGAGTGCTTCTTTGCTACTTAACATGCATGCATTAGTTAAGAACTATTACCGACAGTTGCTCAAAGCAGTTGAAAAAACAGTTAGAAAAATCATGTACCTACAAAAATCAAAAAGAGTTTTTTCAGCAATTCTGTTTTGATTTACAGTTTCCACAAACTTTGTTTCTGGAATAATTGCCAATTGATTTTTTTGCAGATCTTTGTCAAATTTGACACTTATAACTTGTAAATTTCATTTCATAGTGGTTTTGCGGATCTTGAAAGGATTTCAATAATTTTTTTGTAGTATATACTTCATAATTTTAGTCATCAAAGTTTTGTGGTGTGTACAAACAGTTAGAACTTTGGTTTTACGATCAGTTAAATCAGCTCGAAATAGAAGTTTTTCTTCATCTCCTTGACTAAATGTGCTAAATGATGTTAATGATTTTGATTTAACAATTGATAATTTGTGGCATTCTTCTTCTATGCTCTTAAGAATTCGTATACTTTAACACTGGAGGTTTTTAACCACACTCATACTCACTTATCAAAAGTACCCTAAATACAGAATAATATAATTTGATTTTACAACAGAACTGTAGACTAAAACAGATTTCTCAACAAATTTTATTCTTATTCCTCCATTCAATGAATATCTCCCCATACCTCTAGTATATGGTAATGACAGTAGTTTGTTGTTATGATATTTATCAACTAGCAAAGTACCATTAACCCCAAATTGGCCTGTCTTAATTGCAGCTGCAAAAATGATTACCAGCATCAAGCATGATGTAATGAAAGACCTGACAGGCATTGCAACATGCTAATTTATGTTATTTATCCTTTTATGACTGTCACGTAAATTAGTTTCTACTTGAAAAGAGCTTTCATATGACACCTTACTTGAAAAAATTATAGTACCTAGATTTGAGCTGTTACATTTCATCCTTTCATTTCGCTTGATTGATTTCAAAGAGCATGTGAACTTTGATGCTATATTCAGGGGTCCCACAATCGGGAAAAGTCGGAAATTTTGTAAAGGCATTTCCCGACCAGAAAAATGTCGGGAAAACTGCCAGTGTTGAATAAGTATGGAAAACAGTTTGGCAAAAATAGCGCTCTGCACCATGTAGAAACTAATGCGATTGGAGCGGATAGATATTAAATATCCAGTTTGTCTTTCTAATACTTTTGTTAAGCGCATAAAAATAGTAATAACACACCTGGCTATGTTGTGTTAAAGCTTCAAGAATGGTGGTCCTGCCATTTTATTTCATCACAATGCAGGTTCAACAAAACCGTAAGAGTATGATTATGCTGTAGTTAAAGAGTATTTGGGTGTCGTTAAGTATAAGCCGTCAGCTTTATTTCGGAATCTCTGTGACTTGTGTATGAGCATGCATGCGCTCTAGCTCCTCTCATGCGTGCACTTATTAGCATTAGGGCTAGATTTGGGGAATAGATAAGATTGAAGAGGAGAGAATGCAACTGCGCTCATACATGACTCGCAAAGCTTCCGAAAAAAAAAAAGTGACAGCTTGTACTTAACAACACCCAAGTATTGTTGCATCAAAGGCAACTAAGCAAACGGAAGAATTCGAGTACCGGTAGCCTACTAGCACTAAAGGAGGAAAAGCGCGGTATACGCAGACTGCAGGCAAAAGGTTAGCAGAAAACAGAAGAAGGCTATTCCAACAGCTGCTGCATATGAATGAAGTTCAGAGATTATTAACCTAGGACTTGTTAATAATGCACTGATAGCCTTCAGTAGGCTATCTGCCTCGGCCATGTTTGGTTTTTTAGTTCAGTTGAAAGATTTACTAGCCTACGTGCTAATAAAATACGCGCTATGAGCAAAGATTGCGAAGTTACACAGACTCTTTAGCATGATTGTATTACTGTTAAAAAATATTAGCAAGTTTTAATGTTCATAATTGAATGCTTCGTGAATTAGTATAAGTAATTGAAATAGTGCAATGTACTTCATTTTTTTACATATTTTTTACATAAACAGTTCAAGGTAAACCTACAGAAAAATGAGAAAAGGGTAGTTGTTGAGTTAACTGCAAAACATAAAACACAGATTAAGAATATTATTTGAGAATTAAGAATATAGTATGACAAAATTAGTCAATTGTTAGTTCTCAATATAGGGGCTGCATAGTTTACTAGTCCTATGTATGGTTGAGAGCAGTATCAAATGTGAGATCATTGCAGATATACAAAAGGAAGCACCTATTTCACAGAAAATATACTATTAACGAAACAGCACAAGATACGATGCGCTGCAGTATGGCACAGATATGATATACATTAGCACAGATATGATATACATGATAGATTATACATTAGCAGATATGATATACAGATATGATAGACAGACAAGTTGATAATTCAACTGATTATTAATTTCTGTTCTTCATAACATAAGCTGACATACTGGTTAGTGAAAGTTGTGGCAAAATATTTTTGAGCTGGCTACAGGTACGTAGCTACATGGGGGGCGGAATTTTTTTTTTTTGTAAGAGTTGCAAAATTTGAAAAAAAGGTGAAGTTAAGATGTTAAAAGGGCACATTTTGAATTTCAAAATTTATCATTAGAAGTTCACTTCTGATTTTTTTGTATTCATATTATAGATGTAGTGCCAATTTAGATGGGCAAAGACTTGCCCCTCTTTTTCCCTGATCGGAGGAAATAAAAGGCAAGGCAGAAGTTGCACCCCTCTGCCACGTTTACGGTTCCCATGTGTAGGTACTTGTTATTTTGTGAACTACGGGATCATAAGCATTTCAGAATAGTCTATTTATTGTCCACAAAGTGTCTTTGTGTTCAACCAAGTGCAACATGCACCCCTCCTACTCATGTAGAGCTGAGTAGCCTATTCCTCGTACTTCCTTTCAACCACGACAAGTAACCTGTTTGCCAAATCGAGAATTCTAGTCCTGTAGTAGTGGATAATGAAAAATACGTGGGAACCCTGTATATTTGACCTTTAATCCCAACCAAATCAGTACAAGTATGGTTAAGATCAAAAGAGTTTTCAATATTCTATCCAAAAAAGTTGCTTTCAAGTCTGAACTCCAATTGTAGCCACAGTTATGACTGTTTCATTACAGCCACTGTCAAAATAATGTCGTGTCACGGTTGACTGAGCACAAAAACTGCCATTTTTAAAAATGTTCTTACTCCTGCAACAACTGATTTGATTTTCATGAAATAAGTTTTATTTTGCTCAGAATTAAATTAACTTTCAAATTAGTTTAATTTCAATGCAATCTGAGACTTAGGGTAACAATTTTTAATTTTTTTGGTTGATTTGACATGGAATGACCCCTATTTAAAATTTGGTCAGTCATTCTGCATTGTCTGTTCAGAGTTGTACGCTGTACAGTAGCCTGATTGCCAACACCTGACAAAACAGTATCGGTACTGTACTAATAAGGCAGACCTTTTTAGGGTCGTTTTGGAATTGTTGTTGTTGTATCGCATATTTATCCTCCTGTCACCAGACAGCGTCAGACGCTAACTTATTGAACGATCCCCACACTTTTCATTACAACGGCTACTTTGTGATTGGAGGAATCTGCATCTGCTTAGGAGTTTCCGATGATCCAATGTTCCTGAGGATTTCTTCTAATTCTTGTCCACTGAATTTGCTGCTTGTTCGAAGCCACCAAGCAGAGATAATCATTATAAAGCGTCTTATCCAAGGACGCAACAATGTGACCAGGGTGTGGGTTGAACCCAGACCATTCGATCAGGGTCATCAAAGAAACGACGCCTTTATCCATTCAGCCACGCTGCCGACAATTTTGATTTGCCTGGGTGTTAGATTTTTGCCTTTGGCCAAAAAAATGGAAACTCCAAAATTTCTTTGAAATTGGATCTCATTTACCTACTGCCCCCGGTTTTTTTTTGAATCGCACCCCCCAAAATATACTAATATCAATTGAAATACAACCATTAGTGCTAGACATACAATGTTGGTACTCATATTTAATGCTTTTTAGAGAGAAAGGCATATATAACCTTGAAAGTTGCATTGGGTTTACTTTGGATTGTTTTCATTGTTTGGTTATTTGTTATTTAAAAGAAAAATTATAACATTTTGGCATGTATTGTCAAGTCAAAAGTCGGTCAGTTTAAGAAAACGATGTACTGCAGCCAAGGGCGTACGCAGGGGGGGGGGTTTTGGGGGTTCAAACCCCCCCCATTGGTCTGTCGACTAAAATGCACCGTAAAGAAAATATAACGTTTTTAGCACATCTGAGCCTGTTTTTTTGCAATGACAAGGACTCCAACATGATTTAAAGCAACTTTTGAAGCATTTAGAGTTTCTTAGGGGGGTTAATTTGTCACCGATATGGCTTATAAATCAATAATAACTTCAAAAAATTGCCAAAATTAGCACATTTAACCGCTAAAAATGCTTAACATTGGCTTCATCAAAAACATAGAGATCAGGTTTCAGCATTAGTTGATTATTAATCCACTCAAATCTCGTTCCATTCGCCCCCTCCACCCCACTTTCTCCAACTGTCTCACTCTATATAAACTACAGAATATAAATGCTTGTGAGTTTTTTAAATTATGATTTTATGATTTACCGGCTTGTAAATTAAAGGACCGAAATGTTACCATTAGCCATCGCCCACATAGCTCACTTATGCGCAAAGGCGTACACAAGGGGGTGGGTGTTTAAACCATCCTCCTTATTGATCCGACGTATATTGCTCAAAATATCGCCTTATTGCGCAAAACAAGCAAGCCAGCTCCTTCTTTACTCTCATATTAATACGAATGTTTAATTATAGTAAATAATTTTTTGTTATTTAATGCAACATTGTAAGCGAGTAAGTGTAATACGGAAACTCTAGAATGTCGTGTTACGAGTCAGAGTAACTTCAAGTAGCATAGGTGGGGGGTTATAGACCCCCCATTGGCCTGTCTACCAAAATGCAGAATAAGGAAAATACCACGTTTTTAGCACTTCTGAGACTGGTTTTTGCACTGGAATGGACTAAAAAGTGATTTAAAACATCTTTTAAAACATAAATTTAGGGGGGGGCTAATTTGTCTAAAATAAAACCCACAAATCAATGAAAACTTTGAAAAATGTCCAAAAACAAGCAATCAGATTTGATCGCTAGTGTAAAAAGGCTAAACATAGGTTTCATCAACAAACATATTATAAACTTAGGAATAGGGGGGGGGCTACTTAGTATTAGTTAATTACCAATCACTTGTCTCAAAATTTTTTCCGTTAGCCCCCCCCCCATTTATTTTTCTCTATAAAATATAGACGAAATAGATTACTCTGTGTGAGTTTTCTTAAACTGGGATTTTATGGTTTACCAGCATGTAAACAATAGAGCTAAAATTTTACCATTAGCCACTTTCCGCATAGCCCATTTATGCAAACAGTTTAATCAGTTTGCACTACCAATTTCTCTGCCACGTTTTAAAAGCATTATTTTTTATCAATATAGCCCTAAAATTAAGTTATTTTTGAAAAAAAAATGCAAAATTTTTAAGCGCTGGGGGCTCCGCCCCCAGACCCCCGTGCCTCCGGCAGCTGGGGGCTTTGCCCCCAGACCCCCAATAGCCTCTGGCAGCTGGGGGCTCCGCCCCCAGACCCCCAAACACAGCCCCCCGCAATTGCGAATTTCTGGCTTTGTGCTGCCCACGCTTTGCACTGTGTATAATCGTATGGAGGTTCGTAGCTTTTGTTTTGAACAATTTTTTCTTCACCATTCAGTTGCAAACCTTATGATGTTTACTACAGATGTATGCTTAATGCTTAATTGTTTTTTGTTTGAAAAGTTTTATTTGCATTACACACTGTGTGACTTTGACTCCATCTTGTTACATTATGCTAAGTTATTTATTCGTCAAAGTATAGATCACGAACAAATTTTTGATGTCACTTTTGAAACCCCCCCCCATTGAAAAATCCTGCGTACGCCACTGACTGCAGCAATAATCACACTTCCTTAAAAGCACATTGCAGTTCAATGGGTTTTAGGCACCTGGAGGAAAGTGGGCACTTACAATAAGTATAATAGATGAAGATGCTGTGTTATTTGATATATCAAATGAAAACTTGGCCAGAAAAAAGTTTTTTTCTTCACTTTTATTAGTTTTATTAGTGGAATTGGTATTTGACTTATGGCTTTTGCTTGGGCAATATAAAAGAATGCCTGAATGCAGCTTATGTGTAATATCTGACACGATAGTAATTGCATTTAAATAAACAAAGTTATGATCCAAGAAGTTTCTGTAATTTTTAATTTAACTTTAAAAATGTTAATTTCTACCAGTATCCCTAGCTAAGTTTGAACCCACTTAATATTAACTCTTGTCTTTTACCATAATTTATTGGTTAACTTTTCAAGAATGCACTTGGCCTATTAATGTCAACACAGAAATTGGCAGGATTAATATAGCCAACTTTGTGGTGGTTTAGTCAGCAAATCCTACTCTGCTAATTCTAACACCAGATAATAAATAATTCGCATAAAATTGGTCTCCCATATCACCAATCAACTGATTTTGGTAGTTTACTGATAAAATTTTGCTCTAACATTCTATGCTTGCTTGATTCTTTTTCCAGATCTTCAATTGTTTTTTTCCAAGCTATTGATATAAGCTTAGACTGCAAAATTGAAATCTCTATCTAGTTGCAATTCTGTAGATGGAAAAAAGGGGCACTGCATCAGGCATGAGATGTTAGGTGGTATGAGGTTCAAGACCACAGTCACTATTACTTTTTTTTCTCTTCTGTCAATTATTGTTCTGTGCTGTGGTCTGCTTTTTGTTTTCCGTATATGTAGTACTTGCTGGAACGTTATATCTGTTAGAATCTTGAAATTTACAAATTTAATTGGCATTACCATTGGTTTTATTTAGTTGTGAACCGTAAGTAGAGTGGCAACTGTCTTTGACCATACAGTCTTGTCATTGTCTCCCTACATTTACTAGTGATGTGTTTGAAAATCTGGAGTAAATAAATCTGAATCTGGAATTGCTTAGTTGACCCCATTTTTCCATATTTTGTTGCAACACTCAAACAGGTAATCTCTTGACTCTGACTGCTGGAAATTCAGTGTTTTCCACATTACAATGCTGCTTTCCTTAAGATTGGGATAGTGATAGTATCCTCCTTTTATGAAGGGGAGCAGCAGGTGGTTGAGTTTGTCATATTATAGCTTTGTCACTTGCTTTTCAAATTGCATGATGAGTGGGCTGGTTCTGCACACTACCATATTTGTGTTTCCTCCAAATTACTAAAAAAGAAATCTGATGTAACATAAGCTTCCAATAACGAATAGTGCAATAAGCACAAAAGAAACAAATTCTGCAATTGAGGACTGAAATGTGAAGTTCCAAACAAGAAGTTGCCAAATATCTGGCCAATAATGACAGGTTTAAAAACATCTCTAGAAAAGTCGCAAAAAGGCTGCTCAAATGCCCAACTATCCTTGCCCATTTCAGAAATCGAACTAGTGTATAGTGGTGTGCATTTGAGTAAGTGTAATTATTGCTGCAGTAAATTGTTTACTTAAACTGACTTACCTTTGATTTGGCAATACATGGTAAAATGTTACAGTTTTTTTTTAATAACAAATTACCAAAAAAATTTAAAAAGTTTAAAGTAACCCCAATGCAGCTTTCAAGGTCATAGATGTCTTCCTCTCTAAAAAGCATTAAATATTAGTACTAACATTGCATATCTAGCACTAATGGTTGTATTTCAATCAATATTAGTATATTTTAGGGGGCGTGATTCAAAAAACCCCAGGGGCAGTAGGTAAATGGGATCCGATTTCAAAGAAATTTTGGAGTTCCCATTTTTTTTGCCTAAGGCAAAAAATCTAACATCCAGGCCAGTTGAAATTCCGAATTGACGCTAGAAGGGTCTGCTCTACTGTACTAACAGTGTTTTTTGTGGAGTCAAAAGTTTTGTTTTCTGAATTTGATATACTGAGTTATGTTTTCAATTCTTGAATGCTGCCTAATGCGTATTCTACAGTATCAGCTTCTGCTAAAATTGGAACTTACCATTGCAATTGATTTCAATTTTTATATTAATAGACTCGAAAGTAACTGAGCAAACTCTGTAAGCTTTGTGCTAGGCCTAGCCTCCCACAGTAGGCTACCACTCAGATAGTCTGTCAGTAGTGCCACTAGAGATATCATGGAAGGTCTACTGTACTTAAATGAGTTGTGGACTTTACATTTATCTCGGGTAAGAGACAAGCTTTATTTTAATGGTCTTGATAGGGCCCAGTTACTGTATCCTATTTCAAATCTCTTCTCTTTCAGTTTTAGTTTAGATTCTAACATCTGACATCAACCATAACCAACTAAGCTTTCATTTCAGATGTTAACATGGTTTCCAGCTAACAGGCAAACTCTAATGCTAGCCTTTGACCATAACTCTTAATCTATTGTTAATAAATGAATGCAGAACAAGCAAACTCTGAAATGTGATAACTAGCCTTGGCTTTCTGTGATGTATTTCCAGTTTGAGTTTTCTTTGTTTTTGTCGTTAAACTCTGAACTTAAAGATTTTGATGAATTAAGGTTTTGCTACACTTAAAACTCTAATTACAACACTACACTGTGCTGCTGTATACCATCAAACCTTAATAGGCCTATCCAATAGCAGAGAATAGGATATCTGTGCCACATCTAGTGGGGTTAGGAGGTCAAACAGTGTGCCCTCTAACTTTTCACCTTCTGAGTATATACTTGCCAGAAAAGATGTGTAAGTTCTGAAGTCTTTGTGAAAATGCCAGAGCTATTCAAAAAAAGGTCGTGTTTCCTTAGACTTTTATAGTGATTTTTACAAAACAAAAAAAAAGCAAAAAAAAGATCATTGGGCTTAAAACAGCTAATTTCGATGAATTTTGTTTTCTCAAAAAAAAAAAAAAGGTCACTGGTAGGGCTCTCCAATTTTCGAGTTTTGTATAGATCTCCGTATGTGATAAAGATGGAAAAAAAGAGCTTATCACATAGCAAATCGCTAGTGCAATGTCGTAATTTTGCGAGCCAGGTCAACTGATCGCGAACCAACAGTTTTGTCACAGTGATTTGGTCACTGATTTCGTCACAGTGATTTTGTCACAAAGTAAGGGTTTAAGCAAGATGGCTTCAGGGATAGTAAAGTATGCTTAACTCAGCTAATCGGCGTCATTTGGTTCACGGTCAGTTTGTTCGCGATCAGTTGTCATGGACCCTAATTTTGCAAATCGAAAATGCCATAGCAATGTACTAGTGTTATATTTGTGCAAAAATGCCTCAAAAAGTTTTGCAGTTTTCCCACTTTTTTGCATTTTTAGGAAACACTGGGGTCGAACCCCCCCTTTTGGAACTCAAAAAACAACATATATAATTTTGTTGATGTATCGCAGTTTGTAGCACTTGCTATACAGTATTTACTTTTCACTAAATATTCACTTAAGATGTTATTTTAAGAACGAAATTTGATCTTGTGCGATGTTTTCTAAGCAATTGAGATTTTTGCACATGTTTCATCTTCAATATTGTTCACTGAACCATGTGTATATAACTATGTGTATTTGATGTATACATGAATATTGATTGATGTATGTATTATACACGATCATGGACTTCTGAGCAGAACAGAGCTTGACACTGAAAAAAGTCAAGAGGCCATTTAGTGAATATAGAAAAAAGTCACCCTTGAGTAAAAAAAACTTAAGCCAAATACACTTTTGCAAAAAAAAAGCAAACAAATCCACTGTTCAAAGATAAAAGCCACAACAAAATTACATACAAACGTTGAGATTTGTTTTTGCAAACATATTCAGGAATTTCAATTTTTTTTATGCGGTCAAAGCAATCACAAATCATTTAAAACTCATACTACACTGGGTGTAATGTTGTAAGCATATGCTGTATGGTGGACCCAAATTTTGGTTGCAATAAACAAAGGATACTCTTGATGTACATGATTTTACACCTAGTATATAAAGACTAGGTATAAACGGTGTTCAACGGATTAGTGTGGAGTTATCTTAAAAGTTGAAGCTTTCGTGATAAGCTAAAGCACACATTGACTGATGTTAAAATGATTTTATTAAGCATGTTTAGTAACTGCAAACTGGCCATAACTTGTTCGTCTCTGGAGCGGGAGGTCTGAGGTTCAAATCTCGGGCCGGTCAAATCGGACATATTGTTGCCAACGGCTCGCCACCGCTGCGACGTTTCTTTGAAAGGAGCTGTGTTGCCCGGGCGCAATGACGCGGAGATGGGCCCCACCAACTCGTTACTTGCTTCGGCGTATTACAGCGAGTATAATGAAAGATTTGATTTGATAGTAACTGCTATGGGCTACTGAACTAGAGTAGATGTAGACTTGCATTTTTACATTACTCGCAACCATAGTTTCTTTACAGCAAACTAAACAATTTGCTTTTTATTGAGATTTTATGAAAGCATAGAAGATACTTTATTCAGTGATGCAACTAGGAGAGACTAAGAGAGCTGAAGCTCCCTCCTTAGCCAAGTCACTTAAAAGATTTGTATAAGCCAAATATGCAATCTTTTAGCTTTAGAACATATTTTGGACGTGACGAGTAAGTGTGTGGGCCATTCCAGGGCTGATTGAACTGAGCAAAATAAATTCTTTCAAACTTCTTCCAAATCTTAGTACTTTTGTTTTTTTTAATTGTCAAGAATTGCCCAGCGGCTGGGGCTTCACCCTCAGGCCCCTTCAGCGAAAGCTTATCCTCTCGCACACAGTTTTCACAACCAACAACTTTCAAAGTTGTTATTACAGGGTTTCTGAATTTATGAGCTATGTAAAGAAATGCAACTACTATTATTACTGCAAAACCTTGTTTGACTATAGTAGCGCGCATTTTCATTAATGGTGAAAATAAACAAACTAATTGGGCACAAGTACTGGTTTGCTTTTTGAAAAATTGAAACCCATCCCTTTAAAAGTTTCTGGGTGTGCCCCTGTGTGATACTGGTTTATGCCCAAAGCTTTAGACTTCAGTTATTTAACTTGTTTATTTGCAGGGTGATCGCCTTACTCTGCTGCAATATTTAACTGAATTCACAAAAGTCTATGAACAACTAGCAGACTCAAGTGGAAATTGGCCTCATAGTATAGTGGTTCCCAATTTAGTAAGTCGAAGTTTTTATGCATAATAGTATTGTATTTCATGCATAATAGCATGTTACCAATGCCGTATCAATTCTCTTTTTAATGTCAGATTCTGCTGTTATGTTATATATATAAAAAAGTTATATTCTAACCTTAACCCTAACCCTATACTCTAACCTTGAAGTTAATCCTAACTCAAATGACTAAGTTGATTTAAAAAAAAAAAAAATTAACTGTTTATTCTTATGAGCAAATGAGCACCCACTCTTTGCGTTGCCATTCAATTTATAGTATAGCATTAGCTACCTACTATGTAAATTGCTACACTATCCTATTTTTATATGCAGGGTTACCACATGCATACACCAAAAAAAGCATGTGTTGCTGTGCAATGACATTTCTTAAAAACTCAAAAGTCAGGTTGGTGTCCCTTGTTATCTAGTTCTACCAGCAATTAACAAATTTGAAAAAAATGTAAATGCCAGAAGTAATTGATAAACAAAGAAGAAACCGTTTTCGTATGAAGAAGATTTATTTATTGAGTTAAAATTTATTATTTTCTTACAACCAATAATTGACCGATCAGTGGTCGAGTGGATTGAGCATTAGACTCTGGTTTGGTTCCCAGTTGAGTCAAACCTAAGACTAAACATTGGTATTCACAGCTTCCCTGCTTGATGTTCAGCAATTAAAGGGACAGTGTAAAGCCTCCACTGTGTGTGGTAGCCAGGTGGGCAGGTGACAGCTTGACTTGAGGGAAAGGTCCCTTTGCTATCTCCTGGCCAATGCAACTGAATTACAATAATTACAATTCAGCTGAATCAAAAAAAAAATACTTGGGAAATCTAAAATGTCTGGTTATATTTAAAAAATATTCAATAGGCCTTGGCCAACTTCTGCAATGTTTAGCATGATTTGCTATGCTACTATTAGTGGACTCCTTACTGGTAGTTTTAAAAATTTAAAGGCAATTTTGTATTCCACTGTCAAAGTGGCCAAATTTATAACAAAAGCGTTTTAAATGCGACATATTAAGCATGGTAATCAATCATTATAAGCACATTTATATTTTGTTAGACATTGCTCTTGAAAATTACCACAAATTTTGGAAATAAGAACAAAATGGTAATCCTGTCTAGTGTTCCACTAAGCCGATTTTTTTCAGCGAATCAGCAATTCGTTGGAGCAAGGGCAAATAATTTTTGGCAATATAGTAAACAAAGCTGTAGAAAATTCTACAAATTTACGGAAATATGACATTTGGTATACTTTAATACTGGATTGGACGAAATCTAGGGCACATAAACGTTTTTTAGAGCTTTGGGCACAATTGTTTTCAGATAATTCGGGCACTTGCCAATTAGCCATAAAGTTAGAGGGAACACAGATCCTGTCTATATAGTACCGTACTGTAAAAATTCTGCTGCTTTTGTTTTCTCTAGATGTTCGAAAGTACATAATGTATACAATGATATTGTCTGGCATTCATCATAATTTAAATCGAAAAAAAATCAGTGTACTTGCACAGTATGCACACTATAAACTGATCAATGGCTTATGATATTATAAATTGTTCTTTTCACAGCTGGATCTTTCCTTGGAGGAGTTAGATAATCAACAAAGCTACAGAAAAGATTCTGATGGCATCATAAAGCTTGAACATTTTCCTGACCAATTATTGCATGTATGTATGCAAATAACTTCTTTATAAATGAACTAGTATTTAATTATTTAAAATTTACGAGCCAAGTACTGGTATTTGAATTTGATCTTAAGTGATTTTGTGTTTGTAATTCCTACATTCTAGTGAATGATTTTTAATTTAATCTAGTAATGGTGCTTGAAAACCTATCGTATTTTTCAAACTTTAAGGCGCACTTAAAATAATCAAAATTTCAAAGAAAATGAAGGTGCGTCTTATACTCAGATGTGCCTTACACATGATTTAAGTTATATTCTCTTTCTCTTTACTAGTTAATTCAGAGCTATTTAAAGCTTTGCAAATTGCATGTTATGTAGTGTACCTTATATATAAAGAAATAAAAGCAATATGAAAAGGTAGTTTGATGATGCTGCGTGGTATATTACAATGCTCCTTATAGTCCGAACTATACCATAGTACTCCATCTAGGGGATGTAGTGTGATAAATGTGCTGAGATGCGTAAAAGTACCAGTATCATTAATACCTTTATGTGTTGCTTTGAGAGATTTGATGATAAGTTAAAATTTTTGTATATTTTAAATGGTTGAGTCGTGTGAAAAAGCCAGATTTTAAAGCTGTTTGATCTAACTAGCTTTTGCAGTGTGTCAATGTTTAGTGATCTTCTGTACTTAATCAGATTTTATACCGTGTTTTATACAGTATTCCAGATTTGTTGCACCCAAAGTTTGATGTAATGTTTCGTGTTCTAGCTTTAATATCACGCTAGTTTTCTTAACTGTTCTTTTCTTATGCAAGTCAGTGGTCGAGTGAATAGAGGTCTGCTCTTGAAACGGTAAAAGTGGATTCGATTTCCGGTCAAGTCAAACTAAAGACTAAAAAAATTGGTATTTACAGCTTTTCTGGTTGACGTTTATTAGAATGAAACAGTGCAAAGCCTCCATCATGTGTAGTAAACAGGTGGCGGCTTGACTTATAGAACGAAAAGTCTCTTCTTTCACTGTCTCCTGGCTAATGCAATTTGGTGAATCAAGATAAAATTAGGATAATCACTTTTTAACCTTGAACTAAAGGGGTTTATTTAATGAAGGTGATTCATCGTCAACTGATGAGTTTACTTCATCTGGCTGATCAAATAAAGTTAGAAGATGTAAAGCTGGCAAGTCTTTTAATGCAAGCACTTATCATTATTTCCAGGTAAAACGTTTTTCATAGTAGCAACCTACGTAAACCTTCGAAGAACAATGACTACAAGAAATAAACTTTCAAATTGTCCCCAACTCCTCATATAAGACATTTCTGCGTAGTTTTTGAGTTTATATTTTTCAAAGCTACAGCCTATAAATGCCAAAGTGTTTAAGTGAGACAATTAAACAAAACATGGCACCTCTATAGTAGTATAAATTGATATCTTTTTTGTCTAGAAACTGCAAATATTAGAAAGTTTAAATTCTTTTGTTTTGGATTCATTTAAGCAAAACCAATTTCACTGTTTTGCATCTTGACATTACATATTTTTTTCATTTTGAATTACTTTGTTCTCCAAGTATCTGTTTCATGCTAATAATATATATACAATCCATTTTCTTTTTTACAGAACTCAATCTCCACTGTTACAGAACTTATCTTCCAGTTTAGTTGGTGTAATTATATTGCTGGCTTCGCAAATTCTGTCTCTGGTAACTTGCATTTAATTTATTTTTATCTAAAAAAATTTGGTAACAAGGTGAATTTTTTTGAAGCAAAGAGTGCAGAACATCAAAATCTCGAGTCCAGACGCTTTCTACACATTTTTCGCATTGCTCTTGTCAGAAAAAATATAACACGAAGCTTTTCCAAACAATGCCAAGTATCGAAAATGCACCAAATATTCTTAGGATCAAGATTTTCTTTTTTTCTAATCAATGATAAATGCAATTAAAATAGAATTAACCACCAGCCAGTTGGTCTAGTGGTAACACGTTCGTCTCTGCAGCAGGAGGTCTGAGGTTCATCTTAGGCTGCAAGTCAAATTGGATACAGAGTTGCCAACGACTCGCCACGCTGCAACATTTTGAAAGAAGCTGTGTTGTCCGGGCGCAATGACGCAGAGATTGTTCCTGCAAGCTTGTTACGCGCTTCAGCGTAATACAGCAAGTATAATAAAAGATTGATAAAAAAGTGAACCTAGTTTATTTTGCTTTATATTGCGTATGTCACTGATACCAGTTTGATTGAACCAGATGTGACAGTTACTTGGATATGCAGTTGTTGAGGTAGCTGCTGCAATACTTGTTTCAACAAGTAGAATTTTGCTCAATGACATATTGTAGTAATACGTTGTATTTTCCACATGATTTGCAGGTGCTTAATAAAGTGTGCATTATTTGTTTTTGTAGAAGAATGAAGATTCCGAGTCGAAAAGTTTAGACGAAAGCAATTTTGAGACTTTTTTGCATCAAGCATTTTATTTCATTGAGTGCCTTTATGACCCTTGTTTTGTATGGAGACTCAAAATTAACAAGTAAAGAATAAAACATTTTAGCAATACAGTAGGTGTTACTTGACTTTTCAAGCGTTAAATAAAGTTGTAGCTTTTATTAAAATTCTGTTTTGGTGGGCATTACCTCCAGACTTTTTACTTCAGGTATTAGCTGCTACTGTACAAATAGCAATTTTGTACAACAGGGGTCGGCAACCTTTTCAACTAATGGGCCACATTTAATGCTAACAAGGTTCCATCGGACCAAACGAGAAAGGTCTTCGCCAGAAATTCAGGCGTTTTTTCGACCGAATTGATGGTGAAGACTAAAAAAAGATCTTCGCCAGAAATTCGGCCTTTTTTTGGCAGAATTGATGGCGAAGACCAAATAAAAAAAGGGAAGTCTTCGCCTGGAAATGAGTATCATTTCGGCCGTTTATTGCTGCATATCTTTCCTTGCAAGAGAAAAAAGGTCGCTGGCCCGATGGCAATAAGTGGTCGCTGCCCAGTAAAATGTCTTGGCGGGCCGTAGGTTGCCGACAGCCGACCCTTGCTGTACAATTGTACACTATACAATGAATTCTTAGTTGGTGCAGTATACTTCTTGTAATAACCTGATTTATTTTTTTGGGTCATTTAGTGGTCATTGACCAAGATTACAGTACTAGTGAATGACCAAAAAAAAGTTAGCCATTTCTGTCAAAAATTAAAAAATGACCAAAACCATTATAAGAACCTATATTTATATATAGACACTAGATAGCCTTAGAGTCTTAGTCCAGTGTCTTGTAGGTACTATCAAAAACTACGATTACAGCCCAAGACATGTTGCTTGAAAATCGACTGCTGTTTTTTACTCCTCGTTTACATGGAAAAGACGAGGAGTAGAAGATGTAATTCGATTCCGAAACATGTTGCCTGAGACTGTTAAAAGGGCATTCAACTCAAGTTTTTTATAGTTGAACACAATGTTGGAAAAAGCCTAATATGCATTCTCCCCAAATTTGAACTTTCTACGTCGTGCCGTTTTCAAAATATTGCAGTTCAAAGTTAACAATTCCTCTTACTTCAGTGTTGCCGTTTTGCCAATATTGTGACAGAAGATTAACTTTTGGAAAGTTGTCTTGAATTTAATAGAAAAGCAACTAAGGTACAATACGTGGCCCTTAACTTTGTTAACTAAACATGCTGTAACTTTTTGAAATTTTGTTTGTAGTTGGCAACCCCGACAAAGTTTCTAAGGGAAAAAAATCTTTCCAAAGGGAAGTCTAGATTGTTATATCTTGAGAACAGAAGGTCGTATAAAGCTCAAATTTTGGAAAGTTGGTCTTTTAGCTCTGTCAAAAATTTTCGAGAGAAGACAAAGCAAAAGAATTTTCGACCTGAATGCTCTTTTAATCATATTACTGATTGTGCCTCTAAGATTCTGGAATGTGGATATTGTCTAAGATTGCTTATCGTTGATTTCTTAGTACATTTTTCGTGATAAATTTTGAAAAGATTTTGGGTATCTTTGCATTCAATAACGTTGACAATTGTAAAAAGGATCAATTTTCTTTTTTTAATAATCGAAAATGTGTTTCCAAATTTATACATTTTACCAAACTTCGGGCCAAAAAACAAAACGAACCCAAAGTGATTTTATAATTCCAATTTGTATATAGTCACTCTTGCATGGATTTTATGCAATGTTAAGAAGTGAAGTTAGTTCTGTAAACTGAATTTCTAATTTTGCCTTATTTTTGCAGTAAAAACGCCCCACAAGTTTTTCCTAGTCACGTGCCGCTTTTAAATGTTGAAGTCATTCCATTTTTTTATGGTAAGTTTTCCAATACTTGCTAGGTTCAATTACTTAAAAGATCAATACTTGCTAGCAAGATAATAAAAAAGTGAAAATTTAGTTGCTCGTTATCATCTTGCTAGTTAACTCAAATTTACCGGAAATAGGGATAGTTTGGCTCCACACGAAATTAATGAGTTTTGTATAATGTCTGAGAATATAGTTCGTGAATAATAGCTGCATCTCTGTTCTCCATGCCCTAACGATAAAAACAAACGTTGTCGCTTTACCTTATACTCTGCTTGGTTCGTTTCTTTGTTTTTGTGAAGTTTCAGCTGTGCGAGTATAATTTTGCCATAGGACAGTGATAGTCTTGGTAATTGTAGGACATAAAAAGCCTGCTTTCGATAATAAAATCACACTATCAAAAGCATCGAGTTGGTAATCAAAAAGTTGCTGACTCCCTGTTCGATTCGTGAACTGGCAATGCGTGGTTGCGTTCTTGGAAAGACGCATTACTCTATTTTTTCAATTTGGGCCAAGAAGTCTACCTGTTTTGGTGGCCCAGCCTGACAAAACTAAGGTACAGAACCCTAAAACGAGTGCTCTGCATTGGTATGGCTCATAGTGCTGGCCTCGAGCAATTCCCATGAAATGCGGCATATTGGCTTGACTAAAGAGCAAGAAAATGAGGTGATAAAAAAAATTCTTTCCAGGCCACGCCAAATCAAGTTCACCGTAAAGTTGGTAATTAATTCTAGAAAATCGAATTTTATATGGCTATGCTTTGACTCACCTCGTAGATTGATTTGGTCAAGCTTGTTTATTTTTAAGGTTAACGACTTTTCCCACTATATCTGACTGTTTTGCTTTCCACAGAAACTTTACAAATGCACTCGAGTGAGTTGAACGTTTCTTTGCAACGAAGTCTATTGCACATGTTTGGTTCAATATTGAACGGGAGTCAAAAGAACGCTCTACTCGCGACATCGTCGACTACTTTGGAAACTTTAATCAAGTAAAGCAAAACTAAGTCTTATTTGTCCGAACAGTGGTCTAGTGGCTAGAGCGTCTGCTGCTGAAAAGGTAGACGTGGGTTCGATTCTCGGTTTGGTTACACCAAAAACTATTATCATAATTGGTATTCACAGCTCTCCTGCTTGGCGTTCAGCTTCAAACGAAACAGTGTGAAGCTTCCACCATGTGTAGTAGACCGGTGAGCAGGTGGCATCTTGACTTAGAAGATCGAAAGATCCATTTGCTGTCTTTTAGCAAAAGGCAATTTAGTGAATAAGATAAAATTTTAATTAAAATAATATTGTGATTTTAATTGCCCAGCTGATAGGCATCTAAATAGACCCTAGAGTTTCGTAAACGACCATTGATGTAACGTAGGGTCATACTACTGGATTATCAAACTTGACTTATCAATTTCCTGATTTCAAACAAAAACTGTTTCGAAGATTTAGTCACGGGTTGGTTGTAATTTGAATATGAAAGATTGGTGTTTCTCATACATTACTGTTACTGGCTCGCGTAATTCTAATAAGACTTGTTTTAATACAATCTGTTTAAATAAGAACTGCAAAATAAAAATGTTTTTCAACTAATATCGAGTTTTAAGCATTTTGTAGAAGTGTATAAATTTGTGAAAATAGTACATTTTTCATTGTTCTCGGTGTAAATTCAAGTGACAGTATGTGAAGATAGAGTTGGCACGAAATCTTTATAGGTCTTAATCGTTACGCTATTTATCACTATAAAATAGTTTTAGTGTCAAAAAATGAGGGAAAGAACAAGTTTGGTAATTTTCATATGACCAATGAAATTTGTGATTGTAAAGCGCTTAACATGATCTGGTTGCATTAAGTCAAGCTGCAACTGCGTACCGCATACATTCTTGGAAGGTAAACAGACCAGGAAATTGTTGCGTTTAAAAGCAAAGCTTTCAACGTTTGTTTTAGACTTCTTAGTCATACTCGTTTAATACCGGTATTGGCAGAATAAATGTGTCAGTGAAGGTGTTATGATTGAATTGAATGTGAATCATTTTTAGTTTTAAAAGTAGACACCTTCCTACCTATTCTACCCCCTATTTATTGCGTGTACGCTGACTTGTACGAATGCTACTAACATTTATAATAACTAAAAAATCACACAGCAGCAGGACAGCGCTGCTTAGGACAGTTAGACCCCATCAGCAATAGTCAGAGTTCCTGTTCAAATGATCTAATGTACGCAGGTGGAAAATTAATTTCTTAAAGGAGCATCAAACGTTAATTTAATTCATTTATTGTATGTCAAGCAAAATTTTGTATTTTTTGACATTTTTGCGACGGATTTCAAAATTTTGTCGCTTCTAGATAGAAAGAAATTTTTTTGTTTATTTTTCCCGCTTTTTGCATTAAAATGGTTTCTGAATCGCTGGTCCGTGACTACTCCTGTTGCCATGGGTTGGACGCTAGCTGGAACTTTATCTAGTTGGCCTGTCATAGCTCCTACTAGTCTACCACCATTAGCAGCCTACTAATACTAGTAGATTTTGAACTACTAGTCTTGCCTAACTGTTTTTTAGACAAGGTTTTACTTTCAGAATTGCAACAAACAACACTGAACTAATAATAAGCTATAGACAGTATACAGAGTCTTATGGGCACAATCAAACCTTTGATTAACAGCCTAAGACATACTGTTTCGGAATTGACATTCGTCTTTTATTCCTCGTCAGTATAGCTAGGACCACCGGCGCAGCCAGGCGGGATTAGGGGGACCATTCCCCCCCTCTTGAAAATGCACAATTTCACAAAAATTGTTCAAAAGATAAAATGACAAAAAACTAATTTAAAAACGTCCAACTCGAGTGTAATTCTATACTGAGTTGCAAATAAGCAACGTCAAAACTTTTGCAGTTTTTGAAAAAATTTTCCAAGGTCATTAGCTTCTCTATCTCTAAAAATTTCCAACTGTCTAGCGTGTATAGTTTCCGAGATATTTGGGTTGAAAAAACGAATGCTGCAAAAACGCAAAGTTAATCTTAGTTAACGTAACAATGGAAATGAGTAACAATCAAATAATTAATTTGGTTGTGATGTTTTCGACGTTTGAAATACAAAAAATCAGTGTCGGTAAATATGATTGAAAAAGTTATCTATTACCGATACATAACATTAATACAACAATCGCGCAAAAAAACTTGATTTTATTGAAACAAGAATTTAGCCACGTTGTCTGTTTGCAACAGTCGGGAAGTCGTAATGCTTGTATAGTCAGTGTTGATGTTTATTGAAAATGTTCGATCATTGCGTAGCCCGTATCGCGCTGTCTTGGAATGATAATGTTTCGATAGCATACCACATTGCTTTTGCGGGAGAACGCGACAAGGCAGAAAGCAGCGTGAGTTTGCACAAAACAACGCAATCCATTTTGTTTCAAAACTCATCATTTTCCTAAAAGTAGGATTACTAACGTTGAAATTAATTTTTTATTGGTAGCGACTATTTCACCGAAAATTTTCAAATTAAAGATAACAAAACGAAAATAAGAAATATTTATCTGCACTTTTTTTATTTGCTTTTTTAGGGGTTAAGATTAGGCTTTAAGTTAGGTTTTGGGTGAGGGTTCGATTTGGGGATAGTTTTAGAGTAAGCATTAGCGTTTGGGTTATATTTGAGACAGAATCAATAAAAAACTAGATAAAAATTCCGGTGAAATTAAGCCTTCCTTTTTTATTATGCTGTATTGAGTCCGTTTTATTGATCTTGCGTATTTATGCGTATAAATGTACGCATGTCATTTCATTAGATGCATTTTGCCTGTTTTTCTTTTGTTTTTGCGTTTACCCTGAAAAAGATATCAGGCATAACTGGACTAAACCGCCTCATGTAAGCCTACTTTTAGACCAACAGCGTAAAGAGCCCATTTACCTAAAAACGGCGGAATCAATATAATACAGCGCATAAAGTTTTTGTAGTTTAACAAAAGCGTAACTAGTAACTACGATGCGAGCTTGATCCTTTAGTTTTATTTTCAGCTGGGGTTGAGAAAACGGGCGATCGGCTTGGTTTGATTTAATCTTACGACTTCAAACTGCACATTGTCAAATGTTTATTATAGTCGATAGTACGGTAATTAGGTGTAAGAATCTTTTTGATCAATTTCTATGTCTGTATATTACACCGTATAGCTGTGTTGATTTGTAACAGTGTTCTCGTGTATCAGAGCAGGGAATTCGGCGACGTTGTTCAAATTGTATCCAAGTCTAAACTTGAGTGCGCTTGTTGCGAGCAAAATGTCGTCCGCTTATTCCCGATCTACATTGTGCGTGAAATCGTAAGCGCAAAAGTTCGTCTTTAGTCTATTTTACACTGAAATTTGGTACGTTCAGGGTATTGCCTAACCGGTGTACAAGCAGTCAGTTGTTTCAAACAAATTAACAACACGCCCTCACGTTCGCGATTTTACGCACAGTGTAGACCGGACCTAAAAATTCTCTCTGGAAGCATTCTACGTAGTTTTCGGCGCGAACCAACTTTTGTTCGCGGGCGTGCTGCATAAATAAACCCATTGTTCTTCGTTATGACCATTTTTCCGCGAACGCCGCGTTCAGATTCGCATTATTTGATTGAGGCAATTATCCGTACGTAAGGAATGGTATATCGCTATTGCATTATTCTTACTTAATGCTTAGATCCCTATTTCTTACCAACGATAATAATAACAGTACAGTAATCAATTATTATAAGAAAGCTTTTCATTGGCAAACCACAATACAACGCATTTTTTTCTGTTTGAAGAAAGCAAGCAGTGCGTGGTGCCCATTAACATAAATAATAATAAGGAGCACTAATTTTTTCAAAAACTAATCATTTTCGTGTGTAGGTGGGTGTTGTTCAAATGTTTTTGCGAATTGTTCATCTCATTTGTTCTTAATTTGTTACGATATACTATATTTGAAAGTTGAAATATTATTATGCCAGCTTGCTTGCATAATAACAGCAATCTTCAACTTTCTCGTATGGTCTACGTTAAGAAAACGCATTTTTTGCGTCCACTGTTACATAATCATATACAGGGTGGTTGAAAAGTAACTAGGCATTAAAAATTTGTAATAATTTCCAAAATTTGACTTTAAGCTTAATGAAGTACAAAGGAGCATATTGAATATTACAGGAGAAAGTATAATTGCTCAGTTGAATTACTTAAAATTTGTAACAAAGATCAAATATTCATATTTCAACGTATGCACCATTTGCTTCAACTAGCTTCATTAAACGACCAGGGATAGAACGAACAACTTTTAAAAGAATGTCATTGGGGATAGCATTCAAAACTTGTTGGATTCTTATCTCCAAATCTTCCAATGTGCGAGGTTTTGTCTTGTACACTTCCTCTTTAGTGTAACCCCACAGGTAAAAATCACACGGTGTAAGATCTGGGCTTCTCGGAGGCCATTCATGAGGTCCGCGTCGACCCAGCCATCGACCTGAAAAGTGTTGGTCTAACCACGCTCGCACAGTGAGAGCAAAGTGGGGTGGTGCACCATCTTGCATAAATATTAAGTCATCGATGTTATCCCAACCAGACACTGTGGGCCACACAAAACTATCAAGCATGTGAAGGTAGCGCTCCGCATTCATGGTATCTGAACACTTTTCAGGTCGATGGCTGGGTCGACGCGGACCTCATGAATGGCCTCCGAGAAGCCCAGATCTTACACCGTGTGATTTTTACCTGTGGGGTTACACTAAAGAGGAAGTGTACAAGACAAAACCTCGCACATTGGAAGATTTGGAGATAAGAATCCAACAAGTTTTGAATGCTATCCCCAATGACATTCTTTTAAAAGTTGTTCGTTCTATCCCTGGTCGTTTAATGAAGCTAGTTGAAGCAAATGGTGCATACGTTGAAATATGAATATTTGATCTTTGTTACAAATTTTAAGTAATTCAACTGAGCAATTATACTTTCTCCTGTAATATTCAATATGCTCCTTTGTATTTCATTAAGCTTAAAGTCAAATTTTGGAAATTATTACAAATTTTTAATGCCTAGTTACTTTTCAACCACCCTGTAGAATAAAATTGTAAAACCAGGTGAAACCACTTTTATTCTCTTCCATTTTTTTTGTGCGTCTGCTGCATGAACGACGGCAGGATTCCTGCCTGTTATTGCCAAACCTTTGTAATTTGTAGCAATTTTCCTAAATTAAAACTTTCCTATTCGCATATACTATAATCATAACAAAAAAAATTTAGTCCGCCCCTTTTTTATTTCTGGCTGCGCCGGTGGCTAGGACTGCAGGGATGAACAAGAGCGTAAAAAGGCAAGGAATTACGCTCTTGTTCATCCCTGTAGTCCTAGCTATACTGACGAGGAATGAAAGACGAATGTCGATTCCGAAACAGTATGTCTTAAGCTCTTAATCAAAGGTTTGATTGTGCCTGTAAGACTCTGTATACTCTCTATAGTTTATTATTAATTTCTTAGTACATTGTTCTTAATAAACTGCTAAACTAATTTGATTAATCAGTAGGCTATGCTAGCCTACCAGCCTAGGTCTACTATTCGTTTCTTCCCAAGCGCAGCAAATCGCATACGATTTTGCTAAAAGTAGCAAGTTCAAACCAATCAGATTGAAAACCACTTTGCCTCGTCAAAGTCACAACAGAAGCCTATCCTGGCCTAAGACCTACAATCTGACAAAACTCATTTAAAATCACCAATCCAAATTTGATGTTGCCACAGCTAATTTTTTTTCCGTAAAGTCAAAATCTCAAACAATAAGGTAACGAGACAAAAACGTTGGTAATCAAATGTTTTTCACAAATCTAGTGTTAAAATTCAAAAGTTTAGACCTCAATCCCCTCTTAACTTGGATTATTTTTGTGAATCGAAGTTGCTTTTTACAACAAAATCAGCAAAACTAACAAAACACAACATGTTACAATTTTTTTACATCAATTTTGATATATTAGAGCATTGCTTAGAAGTTTCAAAGTTTGAATATACTTTGTATGTAATCGATATTTTTCATTTCGCCTCGAAAATAATGTTTTTAATTTCTTTAATGTTTCAATGGTGAATTTTTTATAGACCGTCATGAGGTTAATTTTTTCCCACGGCATAGTAGGATATTTTATTCGCGAATACAAAGGAACAGTTTCATATTAGTGGTTTTTAGGTTCAGCCCGGTCTTCAATGTGCGTAAACTTTTGAGCGTTCGTGAGTATTCTTACTTTGTTTCAACCAACTGATAGCTTATGCGCTGGTTTGGCGGTACCAAAATTCTGTTTAAGATAAACTTTAAAATATGCTTATAAGCTTAATCAGTATTTTGTGCTCAGTATTGACCCGGCCTTAAACAGAAATTCGGTTCCGCCTTACCAGCCTATGTATAAGCTGTCAGTTGATTAAGCTCGTACGCTTTCGAGTTTACGCCCTGTGTACACTGGGCCTAAATCCTGCTACCACTAATTAGATTGCAATTTTATTACCTGTAGATTGTGCAATAGAATACGCATATCTTCTTGCTGCACAGTACATAGCAATTATCTCTAAAAAAACACATACACAAATATCAGATTCATAATACCTATTCGTTTAATTGATGTATATTTTTCAGATACTTAGCTCAGTTTATGCAACCTACGCAATTTGTTATTGAATTACCGGTGGAATCGGATAATAGAAGTTCCAGAAACTGTGATAGCAAAAATAGCAAAAGCGTAGTATATGATGAAGAATGTTTGAAGCTTGTTTTAGCTTTAATTGTCTCGATGGTGCACGCTCTTCATAATTCTGGCCGGCCTGATCAAGTAAGTCGCAACTTAGTCGGCTTATTAACAGCTACCAGCAATGCAAACACAGCCGGATAGGGTTACTTACAATGCGTTTTCAGAAAAGTAAGACGTGTGCACGAGCAAGTCTGGACTGGTTCCACCAGAATGCAAAAGTTTTTGCTTTTGGATTGGGCCTGAAGTCCTTGGCAGATTTGGTGGTTGTGCACAAACCTGCCAATCGGCCCAAATCTTGTAGTGCAAAATTGGCCACCTGGCCGGTCAAATCGGGCACAGTACTGTCAACGGCTCGCCTCCGCTTCGAAAACTGAGATGTGTTGCTCGGGCGCGATGACGCGGAAATGGCCCCTGCAAACTCGTTACACGCTTTGGCGAAATATAACGAGTGTGATGAAAAAATTTGATTGATTTGAAGCGGTAGTTTTAGCTAATCAGTGATGATTCTTGGTCATAGGCATTACGTAGACTCATTTTTCACCTTATGCTAAGTACAGTAAAATGTTGAAAATTTGCCGTCTTGCGGACAAATGCTGACTTTGAGCCATTACCAACACACTGATTTTGATCGAGTTGCTTTTTAGTGTCAAATGGACGTTCGAACTGTGATTGCGGAATATTTGAAGCTTCTTTCTCAAGCAAGCGCGAATGCCGATATCCAGCTGCAGATGATTGGTCGGTATATTTAAGTTTTAGTTTAGTGATGAGCGTCTGCTATTGAAACATTAGATCTAGGTTAGATCCCCGGTCGAGTTAAACTTTCAAGATTGGTATTCACAGCTTTTTTGTTTAATGTTCAGCGAAATACGCTTTTTATAAGAACAAGAAAATATCAACATGAGGCTCATTTTCGCTTAAAAATTTAAAAACAAATTAAGACTAATGGCAGGCTCAGCATAAAAACAATGATTTACATCATGGGCTAGCACAACAGAATTAGCAGCGTTTTTTCGGCCTTTTCTAAGTTCCCATTATTTATTTGTCCAGTGTGATCGTGATCATGGTCTATAACAAAAAACAACGTTTAACCGAGCAAAAGTAGATTTGCGCAACTTTATTCTCCAATAAAGTTAAGAACAAATGAGGCAGAAAATATCAGAACAGCCAGCCTCAGCTCATATTTTTTTGGTTCTGATAAAAAAAAAGTGTAAAGTGTGCACTGCTGCGCGTGTAAAGCCTCCATTGTGTGATATTTAGTGGACTAGTCAAATGTTTCCTTAAAATGTGCAAAGATCTTTCGTTGGCTTCATGTTGAGATAACTTGTTAGGTGGTTACAAATATCGTTAGTAATGAGCCAATGCAAGATAAAATTGTTTTGCCCTTTTGGAACTCATGCGTAGACACTAGACCAGGGCTTCCCAAACTTTTGCTCGCGACCCCCTTTAATCTTCTAAAAATTTCCGCAACCCTTCAAGGTTAAAATAATAAACACTGTGTGTTGTGTATTTGTGGTAATTATTTAACGGAAAAAAATAATAACAAGGCACTGGTACCCCATGCTTACAGAACGCAAACGCATTTGCATACCCCTGTTTGCGTTTGACTTTGCCGCTGCTTCAACATTATCTGCAAGTACGCTTATTTCCGTTATCGTGCGACTTTTTTAACCAGCTATCCATTAATTAGAATCTAACCATTATAGTAGTAATATGGTCGTTATACCTCTACTCAACTATATTATATATATTACGCTTCTACTCCTCTACTAAACGACCGGTACTACAGGAAGGAGCGGAGCCAAATTTCTGCAATGAGGGGGCTGTTAAGGAGGGCTCTGGGGGTGGAGCCTCCAGTACTCGAAAATTTTGTATTTTTTTGGAAAAAATAGCCTAATTTTAGGCCTATTTTGATAAAAATTGCTGCTATTAAAAGGTGGCATAGAAGTTAGCAGTGCAAAAACGTGACTATACTAGTTGCATAAATGGGCTATGTGGCAGATAGTTATTACTAGAATTTCAGTTCTCTTTACAAGCTGGTAAATCATAAAATTCTGTACCGGTAGTTCAATAAAACTCTCTAGTAGTAATCTATTTCACCTATGTTTTATAGAGAAAGGTATAATTAGGGGGCTAATCGAAGGAAGTTTGTGAGAAGTTTTTGGTAATTAACTAATACTGAATAGCCCCCTCCCCCCCTATTCCTAAGCTTATGTTTTTTTGTTTTTTTTGTTTGTTTTTTTTATGAAACCTATGTTAAGCATTTTTCAATAAGCGATCAAATTTGAATACGGAGTTTTGGCTATGTTTCAAAGTTTGTCTTTTTCATACTGAGTGTTATTTTTGACCAATTTGCCTTCCCCCCCACTAAATTAACGTTTCGAAATATGCTTTAAATTATTTTTTGAGTCCGTTCCGGTGCAAATACAGTCTCAGAAGTGCTAAAATGTGGTATTTTTCTTATTTTGCATTTTGCTTAGCAGACCAATGGGGAGCAATAGCCCACCCCCCCCCCACCCCCCTGGCTACGCTACTGATTCTACAGCACGATACAAGCATTGAATTTGGTCTGCATAGTCCTATTATGTCGTAAACCAAAGTAACAAAACAAAACTAGTTAGGCATCCAGCTGTGCTATATAATACGAATTGGGAAAAGCTTAGCTGCTGTTTTATTTTTTAATACATGTACAATTTACATTGTTTAACAAAGATTCACTATTTAATAGCGCCTACTTAAGTAGAATCTACGGCTTAGTTAAGAATGGCGTTTTGCAGAATTGTACGAGCTTTTGACGACGGTCGGAGGTCGTTGAGATTTTACCAATTTTACACTTGTAAAAACAGATATACTCTTTGCGACTCCTGAAGGTCATTACGCGACCCCCAGTTTGGGAAGCCCTGCACTAGACAACGATAGTGAATAATTTTGTTATTTTATTTACAGTATAGCAAACGTTCAGATATTATCAAAGTGAAACTTGTCACACAATAGGCAGTTTAGATAACGTTTTATCAACTGAAGTTTTGAAACTCGATGGAAAATATAAGCCCAGGTTTATTTGTTGTAATCATTTACAGTATGTCTGTTTAACAAAATTTGACTTCTAGGCTCCATTCCTCAAATTCTGGACACTAGTGATAGAGCAGCTTTGCAGATGATGTTGCTTCAGAATAAGTGCTTGCTACAAATGAAAGATGCTCTTATAAACTTCAGAAAAAGTGAGTTTTACTGCCTATACTTTGAAGTGTCTCTGGGCCGGTAACAACTGTGTGGTGCAAGGCCGTTTATAAGTCTAGTAGTTGTTCGACAGAACTGATTGAACAGCAAAACATAGCTTCGTTATTGTATTTAATGACAATTTGGTGAAAACTGTTTTAAAACCTGCTTACCTTTGCAGAAAACACTTCCTTAATGTTTTGTGAGGTTACTTTTTTTATTTTTTTATTTCTGAACTGGTGGAGTCTCCATGCTATTGATCATGTTGTAGTGTTCAGTTTTTGCTACTCCACAGTTTTTATTTTCGTGTTTTGTATTTTTTACGTTTGAAACAATGAAAGGATTATTTTCTTTCAGAATTCGCAGAAGATAGAGCTGTGTGCGACCAGTTTTCTGTTCACTTTATCAAAATCATAAACTGTCTCGTAACCGGATCTATGAACGCAAAAGTTGGTGGAACCCTTTTTGATTAATGTTTTTGCATGTGTCGTGTATTTGTTTTGTTGAAAATCATTTTGCATGCTCATTGTTCAACTCTGGTTATATTTAAATTGGTTTCATTGGACGAGGGTTGGAGATTGCAGTCAACAACCAACTGGCCTAAATTAACCTTTAGTTGACCCTGATTCAAAATTAAATTCTTTAAAAAATTTCTGACTATTCGCTCCTACCCTAATTTCACCAATTCTAATTCTTCGATTGGCAGTTAAAAGCTTTTAACTGCTGTATTTTGAACTATTTCTCCAAATTTGAGTCAGTTTGTTCTTATAGTTTGATTCTGTTTTTCTTTTTATCACACCTGGAGATGCCATTGCTTGAAATCTCGTCTAAATTTCTAGTTCCACCAGTCTCTCTGGAGGAACTTGTCCTCTTTCGGTGTGTACGCTATTAGCGTTTTCCTCTTTGCTCCAGTGGCAACAGCCTCTTGCGTTATGCGGGATCAATCGAAAGGTAAACTCCTGCAGCGCCTGTGGACACGCTGTAAAAGGAGAATCTCGAGTGTCCTCCCTCTGAATCTTTCAGCGAAGCTATTTTTGGCTTTTGACCTCTTGATTATTGGGTTTCCGCAGAGTTTTTCCGTGCCCCGGTTTCTCGGAAGCAATCTGATGCCACGATCACCACCAAATTCGAATCCTGACTCGGCAAGAATTTGCTTTCGAACCAGAATTTGAAAAACTGTCTCATCAAACAAAAATAACCTACTCGTCAGTTTCCAGCTTTGCACAATGTGTTCATTTTCATTTCTGTACATGTTTTTGTTCAGGATTTATTCAGCAAGCATATTGGCACATCATTTCTCCTGGAAAACTTCAAAATTATGTGTGTTCCATCTCAAGATTTGTTGCTTGCACTTTTAAGCATGGTTAGTTCTTTTTTGGGTTGCTTTTCATCATTATTTTATTGCATTGTTTTGTTTGTATTGGTTCTGAATGATTTGATTGATTTAAAGCACCAGTTTATTCAAAATTTTTGAAACTGGAATAAGTTCCATTATTGCTACACGAGTAACAGGCGGTGGCAACCAGAATTCTTGCTAAAGAGAGGGAGAGAGCTTGAACTAAACGCTAGTAAGTTACCATTTAAAAAAAATGTGTTCAGTGGCAGACGGAGGGCGTTTTTTTGTTGTTGAGATTTTTGGAAAAAATGTTCAATTCATTTAACTTCATTAGGATGATTTCTAAACGTTTCGGGTTTAGCTACGTCCATTATCAGTAAAAAGATTTTATTCAAATGAAATAAAATAGAATAAGATTTTATTTTTATCGATGATGGACGTAGCCAAGTGCGAAACATTTATAAATTTTACTATTTTAAATAAGGCTTTACTGTTTTTAACCAAATTAAATAAAACTGGCGTGCAATCATTACCGATCATTTGGATGACATCTTTCACTTTTTGAGCTGCAGTATCAAAATAACTAACTTGCTCAGATTTGAAACAATTCAATAACTCAGCCTCCCTTCCCTTGCTTACTGATCAATGGTCAAGTTCAAGCTTCATTTAAAAGCTTACGTATTTAGATTAAAATTTTTAAGCCACTCCTGGTTGCGCCACTTTGGACTATAAATGTTACATGATTTTGAAATTCGAGCTCGTTTGAAGAATAGCTTTAGTGATATAAAATCGACCAAACTATGAAAAGTAATTTCAAAAATTTTTGTGACTTTACACGGCTGATCTAGCCAGACAGATTCAAATCCGAGCGTTTCAATGGGCTCAGAAATTTCTGGAAATATATCCATTTGAACTTTAGCTTGTCCAGATCTAAGTTTTCGATATTTTTGATGCTGCCTACTCGTACACCAATTTTAACCCCATACATTGCATTGTTATTGTTCACGTCTAACATTCGTTGCATTTGAGCATGTTTATGTTTCAAAGTGATTGCTTTTCATTTGTTTGTTTAAATTGTTCGGCGAATAGTCGAGCTGAAGTCGATTCAGAGCTGCGAATTTCATTGCAACGCTAAGCATTAGAAACTTAACCGGAGTTAAACGAAGCAGGCAAGTTGGTTAATTAGTTGTCGGTTGTTTCGCGGTCAGTTGTCCTGTACCCTTCCCACGTTGACGTTCAGCATTAAAAAGAGACTGTTACCTGCCGAACTACGACTATTAGCCACGGCCGATTGTGCGCCGGAAATATTATGTAATAGGACTTTTATGCGCCGCAGCTAAATGTTTGATTTGTTAGCAAAATCTGGTTCGTGAAAGTCCTGACACACAATAGTTCCGGTGCATAATTGGTCGCGGAAAACCGTCCGACGCCTAGTAGACTCTGACTTAGGTTTTCAGCTCTACAATTTTTGAAGTCTTTTAACGTGGCTTGTGTCAAAACGTAGTTTTATTCAGTAATCGTTCTTTTTTGTCGAATAAGTTGTCGGTATATTCTCTTAGTTGAAGTTTTTTGAGGCAGTGTTGCCAGCATTAAAGTGTGACTGTTTGTAGGGACTGGAAGCCGATGATATTTTAGACAATCCCGAGCCGATCAAGAATATTTTTATTATACTGATGTTGTTTGACTGGCTGCCTGACATTGAACAGGTAATTTTAGTTTTGGATATTGCATAGTTGTAACAATGCTAGTATCTAGCTATTAGATTAATCACACACCTCGCTTGTTGCTTATCTGAGCAATTGTTATCGGAATGGATCAAAGAGGAATGCACACAACTCCGTGTACCGACCATTTGATAGAGAGTTAGATTTGTGCTAATTTTGTTTGTGGAATGTCTTTTTTATTTGTCAAATTTGGTTAAGTTTTGACTACGGCTTGCATCTACTAAGCAATAAACGTACTATTTTCTTCGAATTTGAAAAAGGTACTGTAGTGGGTTTAACAGTGTTGATGTATTTTGATTTAAATTCAGTATAATTTTTATCATTTTTCAGGTAGCGCAGCAAAACTGGTTATCATCCGCACTTGCTAACCTTTTCAGATCCTGTACGACAAACAAAATAATCGCTTGTCACTGCAAGCTCATCAAGCGAATCATTGGTATGTTAGTAATCGATCTTGCGCAGACTATCATCTGCGGAACGATTGAGCGCTGGAATTTTTAGGCTTCGCCAGGACTATTAAGCACCGAGACTCCTAAGGGTGCCAGAGCTAAATTTGTGATTGAGCTGTGAGCTTCTCAATTGGTTTGTTCACATTTCCTGTGAAAGAAAGCACTCTTTGTCTATATCTTTTGCCATTGACTTCAAAACTGCACTTAGTAAACTGAACACTTCTTTAAAAGTTTAAAAAAAACTTACGCACGAAAACTTGCTCTTGAAAGTTTAAAAAAGCTGCTCTTAGAAAAAAATTTACATTAAAAACTGCATTCTTTGTGTACTAACACTTTGGTCTGGTTAAGATAGGTTTGGTTTGCGCCTGGCGTGCAAGCGTATCTTCGTTTAGTTTGAAGAGTTTTTACGCCGGAAGTACCGAACTTTTTTGTTAAAATTTAACAAAGGATATGCTCGTGCTCATGCGATTTTACGCACAGAGCAGAACCAGCCTTAAATGCTTGTGTGTTGCTATTACTGAACGTTTCAATTCCTTTGTTTTTCAATCATCTGTCTCAGCGTCATTTATTACGATTAGTCGAAATTAGTTGTTGATTTTTATTAAATTACATTTGTGTATGAGAGGAGCAGCTATTGTTTGGTTCGAACTTATACTTACTATGGTACTCGTTATTGCTGACTATTGAGTTACTCACGAAACCTTGGTCTGTCAATTTTGGGCGTGGAAATAGCTGATTTTTTTTTGTTTGTCGTATGGTTAACATTTTTGCGTTTCAGCTTTGCTCATTGAACATCCAAATCTACACCACAACACCGTTTTCAACCTCATACATCTAATCGAAACGCTCGGCTCTTATTCCATCACTTTTCGACAAACCCTTGCTTTCATGGAACTATTACGCCAGGATTCTACAAGCCATTCGCACTTGGTGAGAGGATTTTTTTTTCAAACAAACACAAAAGCTATGACATTTTTTTAATTTGTTCTTAATTTTGTTTTAAAGAAGAGACTATTTCACCGAAAACTTTTATCCACTTTTATGAAACCTTGCTGAAAAAGTCTAAAGCTAACCCAAACTCTAATCTTAACCCTTAAAAAAGTAAATGAAAAATGCGCGGATAAATATTACTCATTTTCGTTTTATTTTCTTTCTACTAAAAATTTCCTTTAATATCGTCTCTTCCTTATTTTAATCAATGTAGCTGGATCTTTTGAGGTTTTAAAGGGGTATTCAAGTTGAAAATTTTTTTGCTTGGTTTTCTCTCAAAAAAAAGATTCACGGATCTGAAGACTAACTTCACCAAATTTGAGCTTGCTACAATCTTCCGTTCCCGGAATACAACAGAATAGATTTACCCTAAGAAAGGCTTTTTCCCCCGTAGAAGTTTTTCCAGGGTTGCCAATTAGAAAAAACTTTTAAATAGTTACTTCATGTTCCTGATTCTCATTAATTGCTTTGCAGCCGAGTTGTGGTAAGGTTTAGAACTGTAAAATTAGCTGCTTTTCAATAAATGTAAGCCAATTTTCCAAAAATTAATTTTTTGTCAAAATACTGACAAAATGGCAACACTGAAGTAAGAGAAAATTGGAAATTTGGACCTGCAATATCTTGAAAATGGCAAGACGTAGAAAGTTCAAATTTGGAGGAATACATTTTAGGCTTATCCCAACATTTTGGTCAACAGTAAAAAAATTGACTCGTAATGACCTTCTAATTGAGGAATTGGGTCGTGGTCGTGGCTATACTCGACAAACGTTTAGCCCTACCAGTAATTTGCTAAACATAAGCAAAACTAAAATCTTTGAAGTGGTTAACATTTTTTTGCAATTATAAGAAAATAAAATCTATTTCTTAGGACAAATACTTCAACTTGATAATGAACAGTCTCTCGGTGATGGCACACAAAGAGATAAGCGATAGAAAGCCTTCGTATTTCTTTGACTTGCGCGAGGAAACTTCGGTAAGTTGTGTTAACTGGTTTGTAATTACAATTATAGTTTTGTTCGCTAAGTTGCCATAATGCCTTGGCCAGGACACAGCAGAGACCTTGGGTCTTCAAGTCAAGTTACTACCTGCCCAACTATCTACCACAGACAGTGGAGACTTCACACTATCCCTTCAGTTGCTGAGCGTCAAGCAAGGAAGCTACCAATACCAATTTTTATAGTCTTTGGTTTGACCAGACTGGGAATCTGGACAACCCTGAAGAGAAATGGCTATTTTGACTTCAATTTAAACATTAGGCTCGGTGGACACCCAATTTCTACCCAGGCGGTATCCGTGATGATGGGTGTTATCGACTCATAGGTTACCGTTAACTGCCGACCCGTTGAATGCCTATTCTGTGGGATCGAAAGGTTACTGGCTCGGGGTTCAATTCCGGAACTGGCTATGCGTCTTTGGTAAAGACACTACGCTTGTTTTCCGTTGGGGCCAGTGGTCTACCCGATGGCCCAGGCTGATAAAAGACTTGCAAAAGGATGCTCTTCGTTTGTGCAATTAGACGAATCAAGTCAAGTGACCGCAAACAGGGTTATCTGGCGGTTAGTTTGTGGTGGTCAGTTTGTGGTGGTCAGTTGTCGTGGACCTTGATCAGACAGGCACGGATTGCCTGGTTCATACGAACGAACGAATCTATTCTATCTCAAAGAAGCGTGTGATTTAAAAAAATCTGATTATTTTGTTATGCCAGGGCATTACAAGTCCGGCTATACAGAAGTGGGGAGGTCCTGGATTCACTGTGCATGCTTGGGTTTGTCTGGAATATTTTCCACACAAGAAGAACTACAGAAAAAGACGGCAACTATATAGGTAAATAAATGTGGGGGAAAGTGAACAAAGTATAACCAGAAACGCAAAAAAATCGTGTTTTAACTGAAAGACTATTGCAGTCATTATCCATCTGTAAAGTAACATATCGACTTTCAGCTTTTTTTGTAAAAAGCACGAAAGAATCATAATAGCCAATAGCCATCATCGGTCTTATTCAAATTGTTTGTTCAGCAGGAAGCTGTGAATAGTTGCTTGAGAAGTGCCGTAAAAAAATTTTTTTTTGCTTTTTGTTTTTTTCACGAACAGCTAGAAAACGTTTTCAGTGAAAAGATGAAAAGTGTTTAGTAAAGATAGGGCAAAGAACAGTTTTTGTGTATAGTAGCGAAAAACAGAGTAGTTTTAGTGAAAAGTAGTAAGAAGCAATTTTTTGTATGAATAGGCAGAAAAAAAATTTATTCTAAGCTTTGAGGAAAAGTATTAAGTGAAGAGCAGCAAAAATATTTATAACGAAGAGTAGTGAGGAAACGTTTTTTGGGTAGAGCGACAAGGAACAAAGGAAACGTAGTGTAGAGCTGCGAAAAAAAAAGTATTTAGTGAAAAGTAAGCAAAGAACAGTTTTTGTGCATAGTAGTGAGAAATGGTTGTGCGTGAAAAGGAACCAGGAATTAATGATTTTTAAAAAACTGCAGCGAAGAATAGCAAGGAACAGTTTTTTGGTACGAGTAGGGAGGAAAAGTTCTTCCTGAAGAAAGAGTCAATGGTTTTTAGTATGAGCTGCAAACGCTGTTTCTTGTGAAGAGTAGCGCGGATAGTTTCAAACAAAGATCATTAAATGAAAAATTCTAGACATGAAGTAGAACACTTTAGACAGCAAAATACGTTTTTGTGAAAGATGATAAGCAAAGGTTTGATTGAACAATTGCAAGGAAAAAGTTTTTTAGTAAAGGTTAGTGAGGAAAATTGATTGCAAAATAGTATGGACAAAAGTTGGCTTCTTGAAAATTTTTATCAAATAAATCAATTATGGATAAGGTGTATACAATATCAAGAGTCTTAGAGGCACTGTCAAACCTATGATTAACAGCGTAAGACACTGTTTTGGAATCGACTTTCGTCTTTTATTCCTTGTCAGTATTGCTAGGACTACAGTTATGAACATGAGCGTAGAAAGGCAAGGAAATGCAAATTAGTCAGATTATTTAATCAAAGTAATAATCGTTATGATGCATATTAATTCGATCTTAGCGATTTGTAATTTGATTAAGTAATCTGATTAAGTTGCGTTTCTTTGCCTTTCTGTACTATTTTGTGAATAAATCAATTAGATAAAACCACAATTATTTTTACATTAATTTAATTTAAAAAATCAAATAGTATTCAATTTCTCTAAGAAACAACTATGCTTTTTAGTTACACTGCTGATTTGTTGGTGGTGCTAGGATGGTATGCAGTGTGATGGTGTTCGCAACAAAGATTTGGTTGAATGTTTTCCTGCGGATTCTCGGTAGCTCTTGCCCCACTTAGTGGATTGAGTTGAGTTTTGAGCAGAGGTTTGATGCTGCCAGCAATACAGTATTTCTTTCTATTATTTAAGCAATCAGTCGTTCCCCATCTAGATTTTGAATGCCATTCTCGATGAATAGCGCAGTGCTGCTTTTATTAGGTTTTTCAACTACTGAGGTTCAGGTCTTATCAAGTGCTGCAACTGCTAGTTGTATAAGGATTGAATTTTTTAAAGCTTTTTGAACGAAAATGGAATAGGAATGGAAGGATTTTTCACTGCGGACTGCCATCTTGTTCTATCCGTGAGCACAAAGAAAAACTACTTCTCTGTCAAGTTGAATGAATATCCTCTAACTGACAATAAATGGGTAAAGATCTTTGTATTTACATAGCTTTGGTAACGGTGTTAAATGGTCGGAATATTGCGAATTACTTCTCTACAAGCAATTGAATTAGTAGTAACATGTAATCGGCTTAGTCTTTGAAAAGTCTAAGCTCGAATTGATAATTATGATGTCATAAAATTTAATCACATGAACCATAAAATAGTTATAACGGGCCTTGCTCAAAACAGGCGGGCTCAAAATGAAAGTATTCTTATGCTGTACCTCGAAGTTTCTCGAAAAAACTGTTTCTTTTTGAGGCTGTAATATTTTGTGATCTAGGTTCATATTTCAAAAATTGGGAGTGGAATGCAACAATGCAAGAAAATCCGCAAATTATATCAGACTTAATAGTCATTTAATTGTGATGTTTTGACGTTTTCGGTCTCGAATCGTAATGTTTAATGGTTTACATGGTATCTGGCTTAAAGGCTATCAACGCGGAAGCCTAGGAAACAGCCACCAAAACAGTGACTACTTCAAGCAAGCATTGCGAGAAAGCTGCCTTTCTGCAGGATTCGAACCTGCAAGCTTTGGATTACCAGCCAAATGCTCTACCACTTGAGCTAGAGAAGACGTCTTCTCTAGTAGAGATGGTAGCCGCGCAGCGTACGCGGTTAGCCAACAGCGCCGCGCAGCGTGAAAAATTCCGGTAGTTTTGCAGTGCAGTGCAGCTGCAGCGTGGAGGATGAGAGCACTTCTTAGGATTAGGTTAGGAATCAGCCACTCTATCACAGTTGTTAGATTCAGTCAGTTAGATTAGTTAGTTAGATTGTCGGCAGCGTGGCCGAATGGGTAAAGGCGTCGTTTTTACGACGACTCTGATCGCAGGATCATGAGTTCAACCCGCACCCTGGTCACGTTGTTGCGTCCTTGGATAAGACGCTTTACGATAATTATCTCTGCTTGGTGGCTTCGAACAAGCAGCAAATTTACGTGGGAAGAAGTCAAAACGTCAACAGGAAAACTTGGAAAATGGTCAACTCCTAAGCGGGTGCGGATTCGTCCAAAATATAGCGCACCGTCGCTTTCTCGTGATAGGAGGATAAAGATGCACCAATCAATCAATCAATCAATCAGTCTCAATGTAGCCTGTTAGGTACCATGGTGTGCCGGTAGCCTAGGTGTAACCTTCAAATCATAGGCCTACCGAGCGTATCTACAGTCTAGCGCCCGACCGGTAATAGTAATGCAGCTTGTACCGGTAAGCTCTGAGTTGGGCTGGATAGGCTGGTGCACTAGTCGTTAATTCAGTACCGGTACGTATGGTAATACCCTAGGCCGTTGCACACCGGTATAGGCTACACTGCGTAACACCAGACACTAACAGATAAGGTGATATTACTATTACAGTATTTGGCACAAATCTATACTTACAAGTAGTAGGCTAAATATCGGTACCTGCATAGAGTTTGACAATTAATAGTAGTCAAACTGTAAGCAGGTACCAATAGGCCTACTTACTGGTACTACTTGCAAGTACCGGTACACAACTTGTACCAATACTGTAGCCTGATACTGGTATCATATGTGATACTGGTTGGCCTAATGAAATACCAGTACAGAGTTGCTTACTGATGACTCAGGGACTATAGGCTACTGTGTACTAGTAGTCTGGTACGGTAAGTCTACTTTAGCTTTTTGACATGTAGCCTAGTCAAGTTGAGTTTGTTGCATATATGCCAGTGTATCACAGTTCCAAGGCTAGCAGGCTAGTGGCTATTTCTAAAAACTAAAGGTTCCATTACATTGAAAATTAAAGTTTATCATTGAAGCATTAGTATTTAGTGGTAGGCTACTGAGAGCATGACAAAATTTTATTGACTGCTTGAATCTACAGTACCAGAGTATTGTAGTCTGAGCAGTGAGTTAGAAATTTCAGATTAATACTTTAGTTGGAAATTTTTTTGTGTGATTGCACCGGTAGGTGGTATCACCATCAGTTACCCAACCCCACTTGCCAACCTATTCCTGTACTGTACGGCGTAAAGTAGCTTCAGATTTCACTGTTTCAAAGAGGAGCCATATTGAGATGCCAGTGTATCTTTTTCTCTCCATTCGAAATCAACAATAGATATAGATATTATAGTTAGTAATAATTGCTCTGTTGCTTGTATTATGGTTCAAATTCAACATGTCGATGCTTGTTGACTGATTGTGCAGAGGCACAAAGTGCTTAATGTTAAACCACCTTTTTCATTTATACTTATTAGTATTCCCATAGCATTTGTGATACCGGTTACAAAAAATAAGATGGAATGGTTAAAACTACTTTTGCATAACAATTCTTCACCTTAAGCTTAAGAAACTTTGAGCAGTACATTGTAACTTACCATATCAAGCATGACCATGACTTACTCTGGCAAGCCTAGTAATAATGTCAGATGTGACTGTGCTTTCAGTGCTACTGTTTGCATGAATGCAGCCATCAAACTTTGGCAGTTGGAACTTCTAAAGTGGAAGTGCTGATATATTCAGTATTCCAAACCTACCGGTAATGTCCATGGTTTGATTCATGATTGGGATATTTTTTTATTAGTTAAAATTGAACTGAGACCAATCATCAAGGGTTGGGTTAATTGGCTTGTTTGGTTAAGTAACAGTTTAGACCAAACCATAATCTGAAGCTATTGTTTAACTAGCATCAGGTGGACCATGGGGTGCCTACCTGTTTGGTTTGTAATTTTGCATGCAGTAAGATACAGTATTGGTGTTAGGCAGTACTGTTAACCATTATATTTTGGCTTGCGGTAGGATTTGCGGTGCGGTGTATTAAGTTCGCAAACTTATTGCGGTGCAGTGCGGTATGCGGATAGAATTGAGCGGTGCGGTGCAGTTTGCGGACAAGAATTTTGTGCACCGCACCATCTCTATTCTCTAGCTCAAGTGGTAGAGCATTTGGCCGGTAATCCAAAGCCTGCAGGTTCGAATTCTGCAGAAAGAAATTTTTTTGCAATGCTTGCTTTAAGTAGTCGCCGTTCGGTTGGCTCTTTCCTAGGCTTTCGCGCTGGTAGCGTTTAGGCCAAATACTATGTAAACGATTATATGTCACCCTTGTTATTTTCGACAGCGTTAAACATACAGTACTAGGATAAAACAAGCAAACAAACTTAGGTTAAAATGAGGAGACGTTTTGTATTTTATTTTGAACCACAGTTTAAAGTTTATTCCACATTGGTGCTTTCTACCCTGAGTCACAAATCAAGATTGCTGCAAGAATGAGTAGACTACGACAGCCGTTGTTATGAAAAAGGGGGGTGCATTAGATACAAGGTGACGATTTATGATGTCGGCTTTTGCAGGCAATGAATAGCAAACATGTTTTGTTTCAGCACTGTATCCAAGTTGTTCACCTCCCAGAAAGAAAACTCTTCAATTCCAATGGAACGATACAAGTCTACATTGACAACCATTTGAAACTTTCCACGTCACTCAGGTATTCTTTTGCTGCATTTTTTTCTCTTTTTCTACCGCCCACGTATTTTGTGTGTGTTATTTTCAATATTTTGAATTGTAAAGCCCTCAAATTTTCGGCTGATGCTTTTAATTTATTCTTATAATGTTTCTTATTTGGTTATTAGTAATAAGGTATTGATGTTATTAAAACTTTCTAATACAACCATCTTTGATTACAAAATCATGGGTTTATCTATCCAATTTCATGTTTGAAAATAACTGAAAAAGTAATAATCGAAAAAGTATATTGGCCAGTTGGTTGAGTGGTTAACACTCTCGCTTCTGGAACGAAAGGTCTGGTGTTCGATTCCCGGCCAATCATATTGGACGCTGTGTTGCCAACGGCTCGCTACCATTCTGATATTTCTTCGAAAAAAGCTGGTTTTTTCTAACACAACGAAATGGAGATAGCTCCCGCAAACTTGCCACTGGCTTGGCGTGTTGCGGCAAGTTTAATTAAATTTTGTTGAGTTGTTGTTTGCAAAGTCTTGACGATTCTCTGTTTTAGGTTTCCTTCTTTATCCAGCTTCTCGTTATGCCACCTTGGATCTCCTGGCCATCGCACCACCGCGCTACCCATGCGTGACGACACCAATTCGCTTTCCAAGTATTTAACAACCTGCACCTTTTTTTCGTGTTCACTTTTTGGCCCCATTCGTGGTTCATTTTGAAAAAGCAAAAATAGCTGAGGAAAATATTTGAACAGAAACCAAAGACATGGACATGCATTGAGACTGTAATGCATACATACATAGTGCATACTAGACCGTAATGTAGCGTTGATATTCTTTTGCCCCGTACGAATGCTTTATCAAGCAAGGCATTTAGGGATATGACAAAAAAGCGACTATTGCCCAACCGTTACATCTTGTTATTTTTGCTGTCATCAAGCCTATTTAAATCAACAGGGTTCGATTTTCGGTAGTATTGTTCTGATAATGAAACAGTTAGTCTGATAATGAAACAGTGAGTCTGATAAGTTACAATTATTGTGCTTTGCCATAAACTTATGGGCTTTTGATGAATTAAAATTTTGCTTTTTACAGCCTAGATTTTGGTCGGTCGGACAGAGCGGTCGCTATTGACAACGGTTCCCAGGACGAAGTTTGGGGCCAAGCTACGTCACTGCTAGGACAGCTGGGACCAGTGGCTATTTTGAACGATTCGCTTAAGGAACCCCAGCTTACTGCGCTTTACAATGCAGGTAGATGATTTTCTTTGTTTCTAACTGAACTGCTTTAATCTTCGGATTTGATTTTTGGTTGTTTTTCAGCAGAATTACCGCGGCTACGACTATTCTACAGTACAATTCAGGAACTTTTTCTCTAGCCTGCGATGATAAATAATTGGCTTCGATAATAAATGATGATCTTTCAAGACCACCTCGTATCATTCCCAGATTTTTTTGGGTTAAAAATCACCAGCATTCATGTAGCAGACTTGGTTGTAGCTTTGCTTTCGTGATTTGCTTTCAACCACTTTTCGCTCTCAGCCAATCAGATGACGAAGCGGATACTGCGGTTTGGTTGTCTATTAAAACGGCAAACTCGAGCTCAATTCGAAGTTAGATCGAAACAAACTTTTAGTTTTACATGTGCAGCTTTGCTGCGCTGACGTTCTACAATCAGCATTGAAAAGTTGCTTCTCCTGTGAGTGGTAGACAGGTGACAGTAGAATCGAAAGATTGCAAGTTTTTTTTTTCACTTTGCTATATCCTGGCCAAGGCAAGTTGGAACATGTCAATAGCATAACGTTGGAAAGTATGTGTATTGAAAATTGAAAATAAAAAATCGCAAACAGTTAAAGAAAGCAATATTATACTGTACCGCAATTCGGATCCTTTGATTTTTACAGGACCTGATATGTGGAAAGGATCTCGTTTAAGCGACAATACTTTCGAAGACATTCCACCTAGCAAAGTCGTATTGTATTATGAAGCAAAGGCGTGCTTCCGGCATGTCTGCAAAGACCTCTCGGGCAACGAGCCAGCTCGGCACGGTGGGTTTACTGGCCACAAAATCTACACCTGGGACATCAAGGTGAAAATGAAATATCGATTTAAATAATGCAGCATTATTGCACCGTATTGAATAACCCATTGTGATGAGATAGCAATGAGACTGAGTTACATTTTTGCTGCCTATTTTTTTAGTTGTTGGATTAATTACTTTTTAGTGTAGCCTCGACTCGATTTAAAATCTACAATGGGCAGATCTCCATGAATTTATGGAATTAGGTTTCCTTTATCAATTAATCATCAGTGGTTGAGTGAATAGAGAGAGCGTCTGAGCATTAAAGTAGATTTTTTTTATAATGATAAAAGGTTGTGGCTAAACGATTCACGGCTCCTTCTAGTCATTATTATTATTTATTTTTTTGATTAATGGTGAAACGGTTATTCCACATCGTTTACTCTTTTTTATGGCTTCAAATTATCATACAATATTATTTCATAGCTCTTTTTTTGCGGTTAAGTACTATTTTTTTAACGCTGTTTTTAAACAGGACACGGTCAATTGTATTGGTGGAATTTCTGTTCTAATGCCGCTTCTGGAAATAATTCATATGCGTCATAATGTAGTTGCTGTTGTCGAATCTACCAAAGCATTCGATTCTATATCTAGCAAAGGAAGTTTAAGGTTTGTAAACCCCATACCTTGTTGTATGTATTGAATGGTGCATCTTGGTCGAGAGAGTAAAGATTTTATGACGACCGTGATCAGATGATGTGGGTTTCATTCGCACCCTGGTCACGTTATTGCGCCCTTGGTTAAGACGTTTTACTACGATTTACTTATCTCTGCTTAGCGGCCTCAAACAAGCAGCAAATTCAGTGGACAAGAATGCAAAGAATTCCACGGAAACATTGGAACTCTTCTAAACAGATGTGGGCTCCTCCAAGCACGAAGTATCTATCTCCTTTAAAAATGTGCGGATCATCCAACAGCTAGCGACTGATGCAGGTGTGCGCTGACAGGAGGAAGAACAATCGAACGTGCACCTACAACAACAACAATCGTATTCCTGTAACTAGAAAGTGACGTTGGCGCTATCGTTAAGACGAATGTTCACCCGCTTAGCCAACCATTCGTTTTCCCGGCTGACGTTAAATTCTTCCCACGTAAATTTGCTGCATGTTCGAACCCCTAAGCAAAGATTATCACCGTAAAGCGTCATGTCCTAGGACGCCATGATGTGACCAGGGTGTAGGTTGAACCCAGATCATACGATCACAGTTGTCGTAAAAACGACGCTTTTACCCTCTCGTCCACGCTGTCTACATTTATTGAGCCCCAAAAATTAAGAAGTTACTTTCCCATTTTTGTGGGCAGACTTTAGCTTCGAAAGTTTTAAGTTGGTTGTACTTCAATTTTTTTCACTAGAAGCCAAAATCGTTTTGCAGTAGAGCTTGAGATGAGACCTGCTTCAGTGATCACTGAAACTGTAGACTTCAATTCGATTTCCGGTTGGGTCGAGCCTAAATTGTTAATTACAATTTCTCTGACGTTCAGTATTGAAAGAAACCGCTTGAAACCTACACGTTGTGTGGTAGCCAGATGGGCAAAAGGAAGCTTGGCTATTAAAGAGACGTTTCGAGTTACCACTTAATTCATTGCCAATCTCATTCAAATAGATTAACAATTTTATTTGAATTAAGTTTGATGGTGATTAAGTGGTAAATGGAAACATCCCTCTTATAAATTATTTTCCACCACTTTGGTTTTTCTATTCTTAATCGGATATCTTTTCAGAACTTCTGTCGAACGTTCGGATAGTTTGGGGTCGAACACATCAGTAGGTAAGTATTTACGAGTATATTTTTCATGTTTTGAAGTTTCCTAGATATGTTTGATGAAACTTGCTTAAATGCTCATTTTCTTGAATTGGCTATCCGTGATTTTGAGCTGTTTTTTTTAGTTAGGTACTAATAACTGAAAAATAGTAAACTCCCCTTAGCAATTGGGTGGTCGTATAAGGGTGACCGATGGGTTCTTATTAGCAGTGGTGATAGGTACTTACTTTCTGATTGGTGCAGAAATGACCTCATCTACGCCGGGTTCTTTAACGTGTTGCAGTGCTTTCATGGCTACGGCATAAAACTCAGTTGCACCATGCCCTCATCCACTAGAAAAAGTCAGTACTTGAGTCGTTCAGAAAACGAAATGTTTTCGTGTGTAGGTGTGTCAAAGAACCCAGTCGCAAACTTCGTTTGCGTTCTGACCAGCTTCGTTGCTAGCAGTAGCCATCAAGCGGGGTGGCATGCCACTAACGCTGAAGTCATGGTGAAATGCGCTACTGCTTCCACTATTGGTGCTCTTTTACAAAAAGTAAGCGTAAAATAATGTCCTAAATAACAATGAGAAGTGCACGTGGTATGTTGATTTCGCAGCTAATGAGCTCACACGCTCTTAATTCGCTAAGGGGTAAAACCAAAGCCAAAGACCCAGAGTGTTGTGTTCGTTTCCACGTGCAACCTAGAAACAAGAAAGCAGGTTTTGAAGTAAAATGGTTTTCGCTTACAATTTCATGTTGTAATTGCATATTTGATTATTCATCCTCTTATCACCGGACAGCGTCGGACACAAACCATTGGATGATCCGCACCTTTTTCATTGCCTTAAGTACTTCGTGTTTGCTTGAGTCCATGAGTTTTCAATGTACCTGTGGAATTCTTGTTCACTGAATTTGCTGCATGTTCGAAGCGACCGAGCAGAGATGATTATCGTTAAGCGTCTTGCCCAAGGACGCAACTTCGTGACCAGTGCGCGGATTTAACCCAGATTATGCACCAAGGCCATCGTAAAAACGACGCCTTTGTCCTCTCGACTACGTAACCGACTAAGGCGACTATGCACGAAAGCCATACAATTTTCTACGTTCTCAAATAATCATTGTTTACCTTTTACAGTCACAAATTATTTTTACACGACAGCTGATAATTCGTTTACTATGCATGCAAGAATATATCATCCAAATCCCAAACGTGGTTAATTTTTAGATGCCGGTGTTAATGCTTAATGAAAGTCTTCTCTGTGCTATCCAGTACTTTGCAACTGCTGTGTCGGCTGCCTCCACTGAAGGCAACACGTTATTGATGGACATTTATCAGTATCTACTCTTTGATTTCAGGTAAAAATCGTGCTAACGATTTATTATGCGCTGCTTTAATTTTTGATATCATTTCAATTTTCAACGTATGTGGATTATGTGGTGCCGCGTGCTTTAAATATTATTTAGACATTATGAGATGTGAGTTTCTTAATAATCTTAGAAGTCAGTCATAAATTTTGAAATTTTAATTCGCAAAAAGTATGTTGTCTTTTCTCGTTGTTGATCTCTTCTCACTCTTGTTTTTCCTCTTAGTTGATCTCTATTTACCGCTACTTTTCATACTGGAACTGATATTTATCTACAATGTACGATTGTACGTGCCCTTCTATACCAATACAACGGAGTTACTCCTCTGTATTTAGATTTGTGCAGGCTAGAACAGTTAGTAGGAACTCTTCTACTCTTCCGATAAAATCAAAGCCTACTACTGCTCTTTAGATTGTAATTTACATAGCTGCATGTTGCAGTTCTTACTGCAATTTGCGGTAAGAATTGCGATTCTTGGTGCATATTACAATTATTCTCCTTACTGTAGGTTTCAATTCTTTTTACAACAATTGTTGATGTAGATTCACTTCTTACTGCATATCGCTATTCTTATTGCAAATTGTAATTCTTACTGTAGATTTCAATTTCTCTTACTGTAATTATTCTCCTTACTTTAGATTACAAATTCTCCTTGCTGCAGATAGCATTTTTTTCATTTTAAAGTGTGTGATATCGAATGGTGCTTACTCAGCATTTTTGTTTCAGAATCTGGTGTTTATCTGATGCACCAACGCAATATAGCCATGTGCAGTACATATCAACCTTGATTAAGGAGAAGAAAAAGTTTTTTCGTTCCACCTTCGGCGTGCAATATTTTCTGGATGTAATTCATACTTTTTATAGGTAAATAACTCCTGTTTCTTGACTTCTTGTTTTTCCGTGAGGGTTGGTAGGGACAGCAGCTTACTACATTGTCAAAGAGTGCGAATAATTATTGCAATCATCTACTCTATGTTTTTTTGGTAACCTGCTTTAAAAGGGCATTCAACCCGAATTTTAAAAAACTGAGAAAAAATCTTTAAAAATATGTTTACTGACATGACCCATTGACCCCATTGCGATTCTTGCAACTCATCAGGTTAAGAAAGTCTAAGGGAAAAAATTTCATGTTTTCCTCTTGGAATCCAAATTTCGGTCATCTTGTTTCACGTAGATTGCGCAATAAATCAGTATGTAACTTCTATTTCCAGTCTTGCTAAGTACCGGGCTTTCTGGAACTAGGTAAGTGCTGAAGGTATAGGTAATAGGATGTTTCATTTTTTCATCAATTTCGAGAAAAGCTTAGTTTGGGCGATTTTATGACGGGGTTTTGGGTACAAGTAACGAATCGAGCGTTTTTTTTCGATTATGACGTCATTCACCGGTGGCACCGGCCGTTTGAAGTTTATGACGTCATATGAGGCGCCGAAATTAGCATATCTCGCGAACGGATCGGGTTAGGAACCTCATATTGGTGTCAAACGACGCAGAATAGCCGGTTTCCTATCTGCTCTTAATACATTTCATACGTCTATCTGCTACTACAAACCGATAAATCAAGAAAAACCGTTTTTTTAGCAAAATATTGGTCTTTTTATCGCAATTGGCAGCTCTGAAACTTGTTCAATTAGCTTGCCCAATAAGTTTTGTTAGCGGACAATATGTTAGTTACTACGACATAATAAAATTATAGAACATTTCATTATTTCGGTCGCAATCAATTGCTAAATCAGTTTTCGAGTGACATATAATATGAGCTAAAGTTTCCAAAATGCCAGTTACTAGGCACGAAGCAGCCAGTACCCAAAAATTAGACGAGGATTTGAAAGGTGACCGTTTGCCGTTAGCAGCAGAAGTCTTAGGTTATTATAACTTTTTGAGGAGATCTGAATCCGAAAGCAATCCAAAATTTTTGCTGCAATTACCAAACTTTACTGACGTCAAGAATCAACTGAACAGTGATGTGATTGGGTTGTGGGGGAAAGCCAGTCTTCCAATTATTTCCACAAAAAGAGTTGAAACTAAACTAAAGGAACTCATTAAAAAGTATACCCTTGCTCTAAAAAGAGTTAGAAAGACTAAAGAAAAGGATTTATCAGGTGAAAAATGGTTATTTGAGTTGTTTGATTTGAGCAGGTGCAAATGTAAAATTAGCGATCATCCAAAGATCCATCAAACAAAAGTGCTGTGCCCTTGCCCATTCGAAGATCGTGTACCTGAAAAGGAAGCATCTTTCTTGAAGGATCAACGAGGTGAACGTAGAATGATGATTTCTGCCAGTAAAGACTTAACTCACACAAAGCAGTTTTTAAAACGGTTAGCTCATAAACCCAAGAACAGCTCGGAGGATGATGAACTTTGTACTTCCTCATCTTTGGCTACAACATTTAATATTACAGTTGATCCCGATGATGCTGATCCAACTGAAGATAAGGGCGATGCTAAAGAGTATTCGCCAGTAGATATACCGGTTGGTGAAAAAAAATCCCTAAAACGAAAATCGTTGCACTTAAAGGATGAGAGTTGCGTGCGTGCAGACAAGCGCATGTTATCTGTTCGTCAACAGTCGGATGCTATTCTTTCTGTTGTAGGAAAAGATGCTGTTGCTGCTTCAGCTTCTACTGTATTTCGCAAGCGCCAGAAATTCAGATTAACTGCCCTTGAAGAGTGTGAAGCTGCCTTGAACAGAGCTGAAGCTCTACAACTTTGCTATGATGGTCGAGTAGTCAATAAAGTTGATAGGTACGTTTTTCTAGGTCAAGGTGTAGGTTCCAATCAAACCATCAAGTCGGAGCATGTTATGGGTGTTAAATCTTTTCCAAAAACATCGTCTGTTACTGGAGAAGCTATATTTGCAACCATTGTAGATCAAATTTGTGGCGGTTACATAAACAAGATTGTATCGGTAATGGCAGATACTACAGCTGTTAATACTGGCAAGAAGTCAGGGGTAAATGTCCGTTTAGAAAAGTACTTTCAAGAAAAGGTAGGACATGGCATTCACACACTCGAGTGTTTGTTCCATGTGAACGAGATATATTTGTCGCATGTCATTCAATCTCTTGAGGGAATTACAAAGGGTCCATCTTCGCTAGAAGGTGATGCACTTATGAATCTGATACATAATATTGGCAAGCCAAACATGAAAGATCTTCTTTCAAGACAAAGACTTGACATCCGAACCACTCAAATTGCTTCTCTTCATATAAAGTCAAAAGTGGAATGGTTTAGCCAATTAAAATCCGATCATAAAACAGATGACAAGTTTCGCAGTGACCAAATGGTGATGCTGTCTCTGGCAAGCTATTTAATTATGGATGTGCCGGAAAATCTTATCAATTTTCTTGCTTATCGGCAAGAATCTATTAGTCGTTCAAGGTGGATAACAACCGCAAATGGCTATTTGCGACTTCTGCTGTTTTACTATGATAAACTAAACCGCCACCAGCAAACGACTCTGAAACGATTGGTTTCTTACATTGTTTCTGTGTATGTTCCATCTTTCATAATGATGCATTTGAAACCACAAGCTGCTGAAGGACCACAGTTAACTCTCTTTCAGAGAGATTTGTTGAATTCCTACCAATAAATTGATAGAGAAATTGCTGATGTTGTTTTCAAGTATTTTTTGGATCATGCTGTTCATTGGCTTTCACCTAAAAACGTTTCCCTCAGTGTGTTCTCTGAAGTGCCACCATACTGCATGGAAGCTGTAAAAACTGCTTCGTTTCCAGATGTGGTCAATACTCGAGCTCTTTTGCAAGATCGGACCTCCCGTCTCCGTCATTTTTTCACTTCCGCAAGTAAAAATGCACCCTGCATCACCATGACTTCAGTTAGTCCCAATTTTTGGAAAACAATCGATAACAACAACCGTTCCACTGAACGAAGAATTGGTAAATTGAGATCAATTGTACAGAGTAAAATTAGTGACAATGCTGCAAGTGGTTTAGTCGATGTGAAGATTAGAGCATATTTATGTGCAATGGAATATTTGCAAAAATAATGCGGTTTTAAAAATCACATTGCCGTCTTTGTTTGATGTGTTATGCTTTATGTTTTAATGTTATCTACTATTAAAAATTGTTCTCTTACTAATTGTTTGTTATAAGATTTGGAAGAGGTACGCTAGTCAGCCATCATCTCTTAGGTGAATTAGAACTTCGGTAATAAAAAATGTTAAAAATACCGGTATCTTAAGCATGAAAGAGCTGGATACTTGAGCTAAATAAAATCTGGTGTAAGTAAAGAAGTCTGCAAAACAAGATCAGAAACATAACTCAAAAACTAAGATTCTGAGCCATATAAAAAAAAACTTCTAGATCCTTACAACTAACCAAAAACTGTAGCAATTGCTGTGTAGTGTTAAAAATTTCAAATTTTTCTAAAAAATACGGTTTTTCTTGATTTATCGGTTTGTAGTAGCAGATAGACGTATGAAATGTATTAAGAGCAGATAGGAAACCGGCTATTCTGCGTCGTTTGACACCAATATGAGGTTCCTAACCCGATCCGTTCGCGAGATATGCTAATTTCGGCGCCTCATATGACGTCATAAACTTCAAACGGCCGGTGCCACCGGTGAATGACGTCATAATCGAAAAAAAACGCTCGATTCGTTACTTGTACCCAAAACCCCGTCATAAAATCGCCCAAACTAAGCTTTTCTCGAAATTGATGAAAAAATGAAACATCCTAATAGGTAAATAAATTAGTGGAACAACTGCCGCTTGAATTTAGAGAAGTTAAATGCTTTCCTAGTGTGCTTTGTCCGCCAAGTGCTAGCAAAGTATTCGGAATCAAGATAAGGTTTTGGTGCTTCAGGCGTAGTAGCCTATAGCCTTTTGTGACTATTGCTTACTACAGATAGTGTATCCAAAGAAATGATTGCACGTTGAAGGCTAAAGCATCGTAGCTGACTAGATCTTGACTAAGATTCCAGTTTTTAGTGAGCCAGTAAGTTTTATGCGATTATTGCGCAATTGGCTTAGGCCTAAAGGTCAGAATGTCAGTTAGTTTTCACGTAAATATGCAATTGTAAGCTTCAATACAAAGCATTTTAGTTAGCATTTTTCGTTAAGGTTTGCTACGGTTATCAGCAGGTTCCTACGAAGCCACTTTCTTGACAGCTGCTAATCTAGTCAGTCATTTGGAATGATTTTGACCCACGTCCATTCAGTTTGGTGATGTTTGGAAAGCGTTTCTCCTTACTCTAAGGGGAAAAATAATTGCGAATATCTTACGATTTCTTGGCTGAAGAGAATCAAAATAGGTGCCAAAAATTCTAAAAAATTGCCAAAGTTGTTTCACCATGGTTTCACGGTAAAATTTTTTAAACAAAAACGTCCTCAATGCCCTTTTCATGGAAGACAAAAAAGTGCCCTTTCTCTCCTCAAATTGGGTTGCTCCAGTACATTAATCAAGATGAGAGCTCCACCAATCCCTTTCAAAGGGAACATCAAGCAGGAAAACTGATACAAGATAATCAGAGTAAAAGTTATGCCGAAAAGACAAAATTAGCTGCAACTTCATTCAAAAAACGGAAGAGCTAACTATTTTAGTTTGAAAATACGTTTAGGTTTTAAATCGTTTGTCGATCGTCTTTTTTGGCGCGGTTTGTCCTCTCAAAATGTTTAAAAGTTTGGATTATTTTGCTTTTTGAACAAAAACCGGATGTTCTCTTAGTTTGATTGTTTTTACAAAGCTTTGAATTTTTGCAGCTCTGCTAACAATGAGTTGACGTCAGAAGACGTTCGCAATATTCGAGGTTCACTGCTTAGCCTCATCAGGTTTTATATCACTGACGACGTCACTAATGACGAACTTTCTGCAATATTTAATTTTGCATCTGCGGCCACGTCGCAAGAGGCACAAGTATGTTTGTGATAATAGCACAGCGTTAGAACTGAATGGTTATGTTATTGCGTTTTACATTGACCAAATGTGAAACTTGGTTTGCGTCCACAGTACTTGAAAGCTGTTGGATGTTAATCAAAAGGGCGTTTAATCTTTAATCATGCAATTCTGCATGATTCAGCAGATGGAAGTCTACAGGCGAGGTACGATTGAATGGTTTGTTACATCGTACATTTGGCAACATTTTTGTTGTTATAGTGCATGTTATTTATTCTCCTGTCTCTGACTGCGCCAGACGCTTACTATTAGATGATCCGTTCCTTTTTCATTGCGACAACTATTTCTTGTTTGGTGGAATCCGCATTTAGGAATTTCCATTAGATTTCTTGGAGCTCTTGTTCACGAAATTTGCTACTTGTTCGACATCACTGAGCAGAGATAATCATTGTAGAGAGTCTTAATCAAGGACGCTACTCGTAACCAAGGTGCGAGTTGAGCCCAGAACAACTGATGAGGGTCGTAAAAACGGCGCTTTGTCCCTCTCGGCTACGTCACCGACTACATCAATCTCATCAAAACCAAGCAGATAAGAATCCATGTTACAGTTAATAAAAATGTAAGGCTGTAATATACTCTATTTGTCAGATATTGCAATTGGACGATTGTCAAAGTCGTATTGTACTCCAAGGCTAGTATTATTATTCGTTCCCACATCTTAAATCTTCATAAACATGTACAAACAATTTTTTTTGGTGAAAATACGCAATTGAAAACTATTTACCAACCCATGATGGTTTAGATCTGTGAAGTGTTCGAGTTGTTAAAATCACTGTGGATGTGCAAGTGCCGTGATGAGCTACGTGGTTTGTTGACCGAGAATCACTACGCTAACTTCATGTATTGCTTTCTTTGCCTCTCGGAATACAGCGACAGGGTCAGATTGAGAGTGGCTGAGGTAATGAAATTAAAAACCCTTTCTGGATTTAAAGAGTTGACCCTGTGACTGAACCAGGAAAAAAGCCAAATCAATTGCTCTGTTGTCAAACGTCAGATTACTGGTCGAAATCTTTCTGACCTCTGGTTCGATTCCCGAATTGGTGATGCGTCGTGGTGTCCTTGGGAAAGACACTTTATGCATATTTTTAATAGGGGTCAAGCAGTCTACCCGTTGGAAAGGGACACCGAACAAAAGACTCAAAAAGTGTTTCAAAATGATTTCCGTGGGTGCGGCTTGGCAGACTTGGAAATGTCTATTTCATAGACATAAATGAATTTTGCAACATTGTTTTTCTTTTTCAGATTTTGATTCAGTTATTTACTTTGCAACGTTCCATGGAAAAACACAAACTGTATTTGAAACAAACCAGTGTCGGGTTTGCTGGTGTGTTAACGCTTATGGAGGATATCCACATCTCTGATCGGCTGGCAAAATCATCACTTGAACTCTTCAAGCTGACCGGTTTGTTGCTCTCTTTTTTCGTAAAAACAGTTTTGTATCATCACCTGGCTCATTTTGCCTAAAATTTAAGACCAAATTAAGAGCAATGACAGTTTGGGTATCGATTGCTACTCGTACAGCTCTGCTGTAAAGTAACAAAATAAACCACGTTCTAGCGATCATAGCCAGTGGACTGTATGTTTTGTTCTTGCAGCTTTGACGATCAACAAAAATGCAGTTTTTTTCAATTTGTGTCTCTTTACTCTCCCGTAAACTTTAGGAGCATATTACGAGCAAGTAAGACCGAAAATTCTTGAAAAGCCAAGAACAGCCAGACTCAACCCGAATTTACTGGTTCTTGCGTAGCTACAAAGAGTATAGTTCTCAACTTAATCCTGTTTGATTGCTACCGTTTCCGCAAAAATTTTTTCAAAAGTTTTCAAAAACATTTTTATCAACCACTTGCAGTTGCGGGACCTAGTAAACGAGTTAAAAGATTTGCTTTGAATTTTAAAATTTTTTATTGATGTCAAATCACGATGCCCTCTACGGTAGTTCGAACAGAAATTCGCGCTTTGTCTAGACTCTAGGCTTGTTTAGCGGGTATTTGTGATTGAAATCACATCTGTAGTTTTCAAGTTACCTTGGCGAAGAACCTTTAAGTTTACAAGACAAACTGTCACCCACCCATCTATTTACCACATTGTGGGTGTCTCTGCTGCTGACCATCAAAGAGTAAGCATTAAATACCAATATTTATAGTTCTTCATTTGACTCGGCCGCAATTGAACCCGAGCATCCTTCCATCTACGTTGCATCTGCAATTGGCAGCTGGTGCGCTATCCTTTTCATTCTTTTCGATTTGTTGCTGCATTCATCATTTTTTTTTCCAGTGTCATGGCCGTCCATTCTGTCATAATGGCCCACTGTAACAGTTACAGTAGTATACGCTCTATCCACTAGACTGCTGGTCAGTATTTAGATTTAACTGTCAATCAATATGAAAATGAGAAAAAATTTGTTAGTTTTATGGTATTTATATTTTTAGCCCTGTCACGCAGTAACGTATTATACAAGTAAATTTGTAACTCTTCATTGTTAAGAAAATATTTTTTAGATATGGATGGAATGGTGTTCATATCTCTCACAAACATCCTATGTCAGAAAAGTATTGAAGTGAGGAAAGGTTTGTGCCAACATTTCCTCTCATTGGCGTACTCAAAAGCTGCTTTTGTACAAGATTGCGCCAAACAAAAGGCTTGGCAGGTAAGTTTTAATTAAAAAGAGAGTCCAAAAATCACATGGGCATAACAGACTTATTGAATTGGCGATTAGCACTGTTTGTTAAACTGTTAGCATTAATATGTGCTTAACTTAAACAATCTAAAGTTTGGGCTTTATTGCTGAATCATCAAAATAGAATTAATTTTATCATTTTCTTCGCTGTTGTTCATTTGCGATTTGTCGGCAGCGTGGCCGAGAGGGTAAAGGCGTCGTTTTTACGACTACCCTGATCGCTTGATCTAGGTTCAACTCGCGCCCTGGTCACGTTGTTGTGTTCTTAGATATAAAACACTTTACGGTGATTATCTCTGCTTGATGGCTTTGAACAAGCAGCAAATTCAGTGGACAAGAATTCAAAAAAATCCACAAAAACTTTGGATCACTTGAAACTCGAAAGCAGGTGCGGATTCCTCCCAAACGCGCAAACTTTGTTGCAATGAAAAATGAGCGAGTCATCCGATAATTAGTGTCTGATGCTGTCCGGTGACAGGAGTATAAATATAATGAAAAATGCCACAAACAAACAGATTAAACTTCACATTTTATCTTGTTTGTTTTCCCGCCGCGGTATTAGGGGTTAGGTGACTTCAGATGTCTGCAATTGTAAAACCGGGTTTGATTCTTACAGGAAGTACTTGCAGAAAGTATTTTCTGCAAAAGGTCTCGAATTTAAGAGCTTCAGTGCTCCAAAAGAAGTATAGTGGTGTTGTGCGGCCTAGAGGTTTTGTACCTTCTCAAGGTTTTTTTTCGCTTTTGTCGGTCATTGACCGAAATTTTAAATGAATTAACGAAAGTAGATTCGTCAGTTCGGTCAAAAGGATCAAAATTTTGAGTTTATGGGCTAAAGTTCGGTCATTTAACCGAAATGTCTTGAGCGAAAAATGAACGCAGTACCATCCTGCTGGCAATGTGTAATCTTTGTTCGAACTTCAACCAATCAACAAAAGGGACAACCGCTGCTAATCAATCTTTATTTTGTAGGATGTGGTCACAAAGTTGTTCATTCAAAAATCTTCCGATGTTGATGTCAAGAAAGAGGTGACTGCATGTACTGATAAGAATGTTATTTAATTTTAAAATTGACGTAATTTAAAAAATTTGTTTATTGCAATTACTCTTGTAAGATCATAGGAAGACTTAGTATGAATACTTTTACGTTTGTGTAGCCAACGAATTTTTGTATTTTCAGCATCATAATAGAAGCAAATTGCAGAGCTTGAATACGAAAATTTAAGCGTAGGTTAAAGTTTCTTTTCGTAGCGGACCGATAATCCCGAAACCCGACGTAAGGGCTCAGAGACGTAAATCTGCAATCTGCTCTAACAGTTTCGTGCTTACACGTCTTCGGCGTAATAGAGCGAGAAAACGAAAGATTTGATTTGATTTTGCTTAGCGGGTTAAGTACAACCGTTAAATGAATGCGTTTGAAAACAGTTAAATGATTGCGTTTGAAAACAACTGCTGAAAATAAGCATTTCTTTTTAAATGTTTGTTCAAGATTAGAGCACGGCGACCTAAAAACAGTTTAATGGTAGAGCTGTGCAGATAATTGAGAACTGAAGGCAGGAAGCGATTACAAAAATTAAAACTCATTATTCAAGTTCGTTTTTTCGATCACATCATTTCCGAAGCACGAAAAAGCGCAGATTGCAGATTTACGTCTCTGCGACCTTATGTCCTCGTGCACTTATGTCCTGTGCCCCTTTGTCTACGCCCTTATGTCGTAGATTGCGATAATCCATAGGTTGCAAGTTCGAATTCTGTGAGAAAACAGCTTTATCCAATGTTGGTTAGTTCAGGTAGTGGCCCTTCTAGTGCCTTTTCACGAGGTTTTTGCGTTTATTTGTTTATTTATTTTTTTTTTTGCGAAACGGAAGAACAGAAATGTGACACAAAGATAAATGGATTTAAATGCTTTTACACTTTGCCACAGTTCCCATGAGAAGTCCAAACAGTTGACTTATAAACACCTCTAAAATTAGAGGTGAAGCACGGGAACTGTGACTAGAAAACAAATCGAAAAAAAGTATATAAGCCAGAGCAGAAGCAAACAAATAAGGCAAAAACAAAACAAAAAAGGCACACTAAAAAATAGCGAATATACCGTGATCTTAGATCGAGCAACGTTCAGGACTTCGATGGAAGAGAATCAGCATTTGCTAATGAGATATTAAGTTTAGTTGGAAAACTTGTTAAATTGTGGGAAGAAATAAAACGCATCGATCAAAAACTGCGGAAGGGTAAACACATTTATTTTTTGGCTTTTTGAGAATACGTTTTCTTTGCCAATATCGCAAGGTTAAGAAGGTGTTATTCTTTAAATTTTCAAATTCGCGTAAGATTCTTAAACTTGGATTGTTTGCCGATAAATGGTCGAGTGGATGAACGTCTAACATTAAAACTGTAGACCTGGGTTCGATTCCCGATCGGGTGAAAGCAAACACTATAAAAATTGGTATTTACACCTTCCCTGTTTGACGTTCAGCAATAAAAAGGGGCATTGTGAAACCTCCAGGATTTTAAGTAGCTTGATTCGAAGACCGAAAGGTCCTTCTACTGTCTCCTGGCTAAGAAAAGTTGGTAAATAAAATGTAATTACAATTTGCAGCTAAGCCCAGCAACTACTCCAACGTCTCCTTCTAGTCACCACGTCATGTTTGATCCCATATTTGTCGGCAGCGAGTCAAGGATGTTGATCGAAAAGGAAAGTGCAACAACATCGAACATCAAACAAAAGTTGGTTTTGTTTAGAGCTCGAATGCTAGCATTTACTAGTTTTTAATCATTGCAAGATGATAAAGCGAACTTTGCTTATAGCCTTACAGGGATGATGTTTGATTGCAAAATTCTGTAAAACTGTATTGAAAAGTGAAAACTTCCTTTGTCTGCTTTTGTTTAAAAGTCAAAAAATCGCTTATCTGATGTGTTGTTGTTTGAACAAAATCAACGAAGTTATTCAAATCGTTGATTTGAAGTTACATCTTTAACCAGGCTGGGAAAATTCTGGAAGTTTCGAACTTAAAATTCAAATTGCTTTTCGAAGATCCGAGAATTAAATTCATTGATTTCCGAATTTAATTAACTCGGTCGTGAACCGTGATGTGTAAACTGCGTGATTCTTTACTGGTTGCAATTGCCACGTATTTGCAACGTGCCAACTAGAACAACGCAATAAAAGCAAAACAATAGTGGCACAGTTACGGAAGTTCGAACGTTTTTCAAAATAGGCAATTTACATTTAATGATTTCAAAAATCCAAATCAGATCAAATTTTCATTATACTGGCTGTATTACGCCGAAGCGTGTAATGAATTTACTGGGTCCATTTCCGCGTCATTGCTTCCATGGGCAACTCAGCTCCTCTCGAAGAAATGTCGCTGCGGCAGCGAGCCGTTGGCAACACTGTCTCCAATATAACCTGCCAGAGACTTGAACTTTAGACCTCTCGCTCTTGAGACGAACGCGCTACCGCTCGAAGAATTATTAGTCCTATTAACCTGATTATTAGTCGTGCCCTTGGTATACAATCTACATACAGTCTAGCTTTAACTCCAGCTGGATCTTAATATTTCGTACTTGCAGATCAAACCATGAGGCTTCCAATGGTGCGAAAACAAATCGATCGAATGGCGCTTTGGTTAATTCGGAAGTAAGATTTTTATTTGAATGCTGAGATGGTTTGATTTGGTTACTGATTGAAGGGATTTCCTGATTTCAATCTCGAGCAATTAGATAACAGTTTTGTTAGTGTTAAATACTTGAATTAAAACCCTGATTTTCTGAGCGATTCAATTTCATTTCAAAGAAAGCAGCCTTTTGGTGTTAATTTTAACGGAACTTAGCATTCAATTTTCACCCGGTGTTATGGAGGAAGGTTTTAAATTACTTTGATTTGTCTTCGCTTTCAAAACTTGTACTAGCCAATTGAAGAAGTTGTGTTGAAAATGATATCAACTTTCTACAGGATTTTGTTGTTCTTAATTTACCTTCGCCTGTCGCGACCGAGGAGCGAGATCTGGCCGAGCTGGCCACCGAGTCTATTTACCTTATCATGTGGCGAGGAGTAGCTGGGTCTAACAGCGATTCTTGGAAGGTATTTTTTTTCTTTTGGCTGCCATTTTCAAGATTTGTCGAAGCAAATACTTATCCTAATGTTATAATAAAGAGTATTTACTACTGCAGAGATTTCTTGTTAAATCACAAAATAATTTTTGCAATTAGTACGTTTTAACCTTTGATTTACCCTATTCTGGTGAGGTATTTCAATAGTTTTGAACTGAAGTAGCGTCTTTAACTGTGCCTTTTTGATCAAAAGATTTCCGTTTTCAATCCGAGAGTGATAGAAAAACACCAATAATTCAATTACCCTTACTCGGTGCTTCAAATTCCAGGAACGTGGACAAGTATTTACTTGTTTGAATCGTGTAGCGAGTTCGAGTGCGTTGATACTCGATGTGGACGATATCAAAGCCAAGCTACTCGAACACTGTGTTGAAGCAGCACTGAGTGACATCCGAGAATGTTCCGCTCACGATTACGTCAAAGCGACTGGTCTGACCTTTTCAATGGCGAATGAAAACAGCTACGAACTGGTCCGGTTGATCCACGACTTCTTAACCACAGATGGGATGCACAAGAAGTCTCTCTGGACGGAAAAAGTAAGCAGTAATAATGTTTCCAAAACTTGATAAACTTACCTAAAAAAATTCCTGCAATTTGTAATGGTATTTGATTTTTTAATAAGTTAAGTAGTTTAATTGCCTTTCTAAAAGTAATTGAGGATGCCTGTTTGAGGGCGATATCGATTTTAATTTTTGTATAATGCTGTCGAGCCGATAGAATTGAAGTTTTTATACTAAACTTCTCAGGTTTGCTATTCCCTTTAACGTATTCTGGTCCTTTCGTTTCAATCCCTTTTTGGTTATTGATGGTATATCGGGTAGGGTTCAAATTACTCAAAATGATTCGGCGCCAGTCGTAGCGGACTTATTCAAAAATATGAACTTTCCACCTCATTCTAAGGATCTGTTTAATTTGCTTTTTGTTTGCTTAGAACAAAATATGATGTGCGACAAAAAAAGTTTGATGGCTATTACGTCATAATTTTCGCTAAGAGTTTTACCACATCCTTTTATTTTAGCTCATGGAAAACTTTTTTGCTCTATATGACGCCCTTGCTGTTTGGGGCATCAACAATGACGTCACTGCATTTGACACGGAGTGGGCTGAGCTAGCTAGCATCGGACTCCGCTTGCTATGCGGATGCATTGATACAGAAAAACTCAGTTTGGTTGCCATGGCATCCGCCAAACTCCACAATCTCGTACACTCAAGAGATCCATCGAGTACCGAAGAAGTGTGTTATCTCTTAGACTCGTTACACACATCAGTGTGTGCCAGCATCAAAGGTTTGTTTGCATTGTCGTTCTGTTAGTTCTAGCATTGTGGTGGTTTGTAATGTATTCCTGTGTAGTATCAGTGCGAGCAAAGAATGAAAAACTTATCGCAAAAATATTAGTTTTTTCAGTTTGCAGCTCGAAGCTCAATGTTCTGCTTCAATATGCAAATACGCGTCATGTTACGAGTTTGTTGAATCCTCGTGGCAGTAATAAAGTCTTGCGAGTAATGACATAGATTACCAATCTTCTCTTGCGTGAAAAATTGTGCTTTTTCTTTTTAACGTGATTAGCAGATCAGGACGTTTTGACACGGAGGTTTCAGTGCGGCTGCATTAGGGTTAGGGCTAGGTTTCGCGTCAAAACGTCTTATTAGTTGAGGTAAGGATTTCAGCGTTCCAAGGGGCATCCTGCCAAGTAAACCGGCTGCGTAAAAAAATTTCGTTTCAAAAAGTCCCGGATCCAAGTGGTAGGGCTTTGGGTGCCTCCGAATCACAACTATTGGCACGAATCTACCTGTTTTCTTGACTGCCTGGTACACAATACACGAAAAAAGCTAAAATTTAATATTATTTTTCAGACAATTCCGACATCAAAGAATTTGTCGTCCCTCTTATTCGGGACCTTCTTGACAAGAACTTCAAGCGGTTGGAAATGGGTCGCTACCTCTCCGAGCTCCCTCCTGTCACCGGTAGCTCGTCCTTCTTCGATGACTTTCTCCTTTATTGCGTATCGAAGGAATGGACTGAATTCATAACTACTTGCGTGAGTTTGTATTCAGCGTCATCTTAATGGTTGCTTTACATCTTACACTCATCTACGCTCAACTCAGCTTCAATAAAACAAACAAAATACACAGCTTATACACGAATTGGTTTTTTCGACGAAAGGCTTTATTTCGCGAGAAATTTTATCTACTTTTGTACTAATGCACACTCAAATCTGACTCATATACAAATCCTTATTCTAAAACTAACCCCAACTCTTACCCTAACCGTATTTTTGACCTTTAAAGAAGCAAATGAAAAATGCGCAAATAAATATTCCTCATTCTCGTTTTACTCTTTAAAAGTTTCCGGTAAAATAGTCACTCCCATTTTCTACTTGCATTTAATGCGTTGTACTGTAAATTGCCTTACTAATGGACCGTCTTGTAAAAGCACTACAAATCAAGTGCTCAAGTGAGCCCTATAAATTAAGTACTTTTCATGAAAAGTTGTAAGTGAAATTTTATTGTTCAAAAAAAGTAACTTTTGTCACCAATTGACTTTTAACTTTCATTATTTAAAGTCCTTCTAGTTTGAAATTAAATGGTTGAGCAGTAACGCATTCGTTTGTGGAGCGGGAGGTCTGAGGTTCAAATCTCTGGTTGGTCAAATCGGACGCAGTGTTGCCAACGGCTCGCCATTGCTGCAGCATTTCTTCGACAGGGGCTGTGTTGTTTGCTGGCGCAGTGACGCGGTGATGGGCCCCGCAAACTCCTTACACGCTTCGGCGTAATACAGCGAGCATAACAAAAAATTTGATGAGTCGTGCATGATTTTCCTTTAGGTGAAGCCGAATTCTAATCATTATAAGGGAGCATTTGAGGATTTGACGTCTATGATGACAGTATTTTGGACGGCCACTACGGAGCAGTTTATGTTGGCTTACCACCAGAAAGAACGAGAAAAAGGAGAAACCATCTTGCGTTTCAAAGCCCACGTAAGTTCATGGCATTACTCTGCTGAAAAATATGTACAAGAAAAGCTGGTAATAGGCAATAATTTTTTATTGAATTTGAATATGAGATGGTATATAAAACCTGTAGTTGTAAAACTGAAGTTCATGAATTATTTGGATTCCATTATTTGTATTTATTTGTGTTTAAAAACAGTCGGCATCGTGGCGGAGAGGGTAAAGACTTCGTTTTTGCTGCGACTCTAATCACATGATTTTTTCGCACCCTGGTCACAAGGCTGTTTCATAATTTCACCATTTTCGAATTTTTTAACAGTTACCCTTTTTTCTAATGAGATTTTTAACGCTGAGCACGAATTTGACATTATTTTTTTATTATGAAGTCATCTTGGGGGTGCCCCGAGCAATGATGATGTCATTTTTACCGATTTTGGCATATCTCGTAAACTACTTGCGGTAGAAGTATGAGGTTTACACCAAACGACGCAGAATTTATGATTTTCTATTTGTCCTCCGTACATTATTTTGTCGTATCTGCACTAGAAAAATAGTAATTCTCAAAAAACACCTTTTTTGATCGTTATCGCATTTTGGCATCACTTTATTCATCAAATGATTTTCGTACCGTTAAGCCGCTTTTACCGAAAGTCCGTATTTACGTATAAGCGTATAAAAAACGCATATCCATAAATACGGATATGCGTACTTATGCTGGGTAATTTATTGATATGCGGAAATACGCGTATGCGTATTTTAACAAGCGTATCTCAAAAGTATGAAATAAATGGCTAGTGAGTTTAGTATTACCTTTTATTTGATTTTTAAAATGTCGCTAATAACATTTCAATCGAAAAGTCACATCATCAATTTTAGTCGACAGTCACACGAGGGCGTAAATGGCATTCTGTAGCTATTACAATTTATTAAACAAAAAATTGTGGCAGACGACTGATATGATTAAGAATATATTATTATTTCCGAAATTTTCCGTGGTAAATTTATAAATTTTATTTTGTTTTCATCTTAAGACCGAAAAATAAAGTGGCAGTTGGATAGAATGATACTTCCTTTTTGGATGTATCCCCAGGCCCAGAATGAATGTTTTTCACTGGCCTTGGTTAGATTTAAACTCCTTTACTCGCACTCTTGCGTGGTTATAGCCGCACTTATCATACATGCCATTTACTCCCGTTTCTATGCTGATGCTTTCCCTAACGTTCTGTAACCGTTGTCCGTCCCTGTGTTTATCGCTTTTGACATCGTAAATGAAAACATGTGGCCGGACCAATTCGACCAAATTTTCTGTTGTTTGCTCACTCGAGAGCTGCATCTTGCTGGGATTCTATTATTTATCGTGTATATTACAGTAAAAAATAAAAATAAATTATAAGCTTAGAACGTACATCATAGTGTACTTTTTTGTACATCATAGTACTCTACAACTGTGTATTTTCTCAAAAATGACAGGCCCTTCAACCCTGCCATTCGGTGAGGGAAAAATTTGAACAAAAGTTTAAAAAAAAAAAATGAAACACCCCACGAGCAACACCACATGTATGTCATGATAGCCTACCCACAAAATATAGCAGCCTTGTACAGCTGCTGCTGTCTCAAGGAATATCACCTCTCGTCAGCTAGGCTAGCTACGTTAGGTTATAAACGCTCAACCGAAACTAGACAAAATGGCGCCGATGAGAGACATGCGGTGTTATTCATGGGTTAATTCTTTTTTTTTTAATTCTTTTCAAAAACTTTTCCCCGTTACCAAAGGGCAGGGTTGAATGGCTTGTCATCCTGCTATGTCATTTCATTCCTTAAGAAATTAGGGTGTTATCTTATGAAAAATTTAAAATTCAATATGAAAATTATCTTCTAAATCATTTGCATTAAGTCGCCTGCACGTCTCGCAATGACTATTTGGATCTCCCAATTTTTTGCAAGACGTAAATGGTTTGGCCGATGACGTGCCATTAACAACGGTGCATTTCACGAAAACATGTTCAAATCTCAATACTTTTAGGCTAAATCAGTAAGTTCTCTTGACAATTAGGGTGATTGCTTGACTTGAGGACAGCGAGGTCCTTTTGCAACTTTCCTGTCCCAATTCTAATAAATTTATGACTGCCATTATATTGTTACTTAGCGACTAAATAAAATTTGTCTTATCGTAAGAAATTGTTCAATAATATCCTCTACCAAATAGGCTCCCTTGGGGAGTTGAAACGGGCCCAATAAATGGAATATTACTTGCGTTATAATTCAACGGTTGTGTTGACATCATAATCTAGCAGATATGCTGGCGTATCGATTTTGTGGCCGACAAACCAACATTGATGAGCCAGTGTATCTGCTAGAACAGCTAGATTATGATGCTAGCAGAACCGCTGAATTATAGCGCATGTAGTATTGCATTTATTGGCCCCAGTTCAATTCCCCGAGAGGGCCTATTTGGTCGAGAATATAATTGAACAATTTCTTAACAAAAGCAGGCCCTTTAATCCTGCCCTTTGGTAACGGGGAAAAGTTTCTTGAAAAGAATTTAAAAAAAAAGAATTACTCCATGAGTAACACCGCATGTCTCTCATCGGCGCCATTTTGTCTAGTTTCGGTTGAGCGTTTATAACCTAACGTAGCTAGCCTAGCTGACGAGAGGTGATATTCCTTGAGACAGCAGCAGCTGTACAAGGCTGCTATATTTTGTGGGTAGGCTATCATGACATACATGTGGTGTTGCTCGTGGGGTGGTTCATTTATTTTTTTAAAACTTTTGTTCAAGAAATTTTCCCTCACCGAATGGCAGGGTTGAAGGGCCTGTCATTTTTGAGAAAATACACAGTTGTAGAGTACTATGATGTACAAAAAAGTGCACTATGATGCATGTTCTAAATATTGTAGGATGTTTTATTAATAAACCAATGCATTTGTGGCGTAATAGCACAAGTAACTCCGGAACAAACTTATGCGTAACGGTACGAAAATCATTTGATGAATAAAGTGATGCCAAAGTGATAATAGCTATTTTTCTAGTGCAGATACGACAAAATAATGTATGGAGGACAAATAGAAAATCATAAATTCTGCTTCGTTTGGTGTAAACCTCATACTTCTACCGCAAGTAGTTTACGAGATACGCCAAAATCGGTAAAAATGACATCATCGTTGCTCGGGGCACCCCCAAGATGACGTCATACTAAAAAATAATGTCAAATTCGTGCTCGGCGTTAAAAATTCCATTAGAAAAAAGGGTAGCCGTTAAAAATTCGAAAATGGTGAAATTATGAAACAGCCTACTGGTCACGTTGTTGCGTTGGATTAGAGACTTCACGTTGATTATCTCTGCTTGGTGGCTTCGAACAAGCAGCAAATTTAGTGGACAAGAATTCGAAGAAGTCCACAGGAACATTGGATCACTGGAAACTTCTAAACAGGTGTGGAATCCTCCAAACACAAAGTCTTTATCGCAATGAAAAATGCGCTGATCATCCAATAGTTAGCGTCTGCTGTTGTGTCTAGTGACATGAAGGTTAGTAATAAAAACCAACATCAGCATTCAACAAGTCTCAAAATCAGACAGGCAATCAAGTTTTAATTAAAATTTTTCGTTGTTTTTAATTTATCAGCCAAATTATTATAAATTACTTTTTTTTTCCAGTTCGAATCCGACTTCTTCAAACAGCTCGGCGCGGAAGAGGAGAGACAGAACAAAAGTTTAAAGTCATTACGTAATCAAAACGTTGCTGTTTTGCGCCAGTGGAGGGCGACAAAGCGCTTTCTCACCAGCGAAAGAGGCTTTTGGAAAGATAGGTATACCAAATAAGACGTAATGGTTTATGAAGGAATTTTAAGAGCTGGATGCTTAATGTTTGAAAACGTTTGTTAGTCTTCTATAAAGAACGTTTGCACGTGTTGGTTTCCTTGGGCCTGGCATTAACTATTAAGAGTTTTCTTTGGCCGAATGAAGGTATTTTGAACGTTCCTTGATTGTTTTTGACGACATCTTCAGCCAGTTTTTGTTTGAACAACTCCAGCACCTTCAAAACACAAAGCCGGCCCTCAAGCAGGCTGTTCGATAAAGAAAGAGATGAGGATACAAGTATTACTATCGTAGTCTCAATATTGTTGTTTTAAATCACAGACTGTTTTGATCCTTGGCTCATTAGGAAATCTGCTTTAAAAAATTAATTCTATTTTTTTCGTATCCAGTATATGGTTCAAGAAAAATGTTTAATTACTTTTTGCAGAAATCCATCAAAAACTTATTGGAAATTGTCGAACGCAGAAAACTTTTCCCGTATGAGGTTGAAATTGACTGAAAATTACAATTTTGATCCGCATCAAGACGCCAGCAGACTCAGAGATAACATTACGCTGGATCAAATAGAGGTAGTTCGAGCTGTTTTGGTGCATCCAAGCTAAACTCTTTACTTAGATTTTACACCTTTTATAACTGATTTACAAGGATTACTTTGACAAGCGCTAAAATTTCTGGGTAGTGTTTCGCTCATGAATCTTCATTATACTGATACTCGTTCCATTACGCCGAAACGTGTAACCAGTTTGTGAGGCTCATCTCAGTGTTATTGCGCCTGGGCAACACAGTTTCTTTCGAAGAAATATCGCAGCGGTGGCAAGCCGTTCGCATATGGAGTTCAGTAGGGCACACCAAAATTCCACTTTTTTTTCCAAACATGGACATCAGTATTGCAATCCGTGAGGATGTCCGAAAAAACGCTTCTGTGAAAAAATCAGGGAGTTTCGTGAAGTATTCGCGCTGCAACAGCACTTTTAAGTTTTAGGGGGGTATTTTCTTGAAATTTGGGGGTGCCAATATCTAAAAAGTGCTATATTTTTATTTTTACGTAAAAAAATCGTTTTTACACGTGATTATATTTACGTGCCAAGGTTGACTTATCAATCTAAGCATAATTTGCCGATACTTCTGCTTAACAAGGACTTTTTTGGGGTAATTTTTCTCATTTTAGAGCGATTTTTGAACAAAATTTCAGGTATTTTTCTAAGTTTCAGCCATTTTTTGAGCATGAATGTACTGAACATGTTAATACTACACTTTGTGAGAAAGGTGTTTTAGGGCAAACTTTGTTTTAGAGCCTGAACACCACGTCAAGGTGTTGCCCGTCGTTCAGGTTCCTCTGTTTTTCATCCCGGAGAGGGCCCTTTTCCTGCATGTCATAAAGGGAACGATCACGGTTGGGAATGATAAGTTCAGTGTGTTTTGGCCAAAGTGGATTTACGAAAATCTGGGTAGAGCTTTCGTGTGTCTTCTACACAGTGTAGTAGCATCCTCCTTTGTTCCTCAACATCCGTCAAAACGTCCTTGAACTCCTCCATCAGTCTCACTCCTCTTTCCGCCACATCATTCACAACTTTGAGGTCATTAATCAGCATTTTAAATTTCTTATACTCATCGAAATCGCACCATTTATCCCGTGAATACGTTAGAAAGCGAATGTCTTGCAAGGAGACACAAGTGTCTAAGGTCGCTCACAAGGTCAGAGACACAAGTGTCTAAGGATAAGTTGGGAAATTGAGGATTCTACGAGATTAGAGGGGCAGTTGGATTTTGGACAAAAGATACATGGTTTTGATAGCTTTTATAAATGCTGAAAGCCAACTTTTCATATTCGATGTCGGGCAGTTGCTGAAAGCACAATGCCAGTAGTATTAACTCAGCTGTTAAATACCACCTATGTCTCAAAAAGGCATGTCTGGCAGTTTCAGCAACTTCTTCATCAACGCTAGAGTAGTTCATCATGGCTCGATGGAACTCCAAGTCGTTCACAGCTGCTTCCGAAGCTAAAGGGCACTGCAACCAATATGGAGCATAGAAGATGGACACAAAGTTACAGAACCGCCTCAATCCATTGACAAGAGTAGCATCTACATCCAGTTGACTGCGGCGAAGATACATCTTAAATGCATAAATTGGTGTCGACATCCACCGCGCACGATGTTGTGTTCCTGGGCGCCGAAACGCAAAGTTACTAACACTTTGCTGTTTGAGGTAAAACAAACGCAGCTTCAGTAATTCATCAAAGTCATCTCTGGGTAAGTAGGTGCTTTCGTCAGAGCACAGATGTTGAAGACTCTCTTATGCCTTAAGTTTGAAACTGTCCAGTGGTCCTAAATTGGTAAGGTCAGACTGGTCAATTGAAGATAAATTTAGTGGTGGCCATTTTGATTTCAAAATGTCAAAAAATTCTACTTTGGGGCTACTGGAAGAACCGAATATTACTTTGAAGACATCTCCCAGAATGACTTCCGGCATATGGTGACGGCATGATGTCCACAGTAATGGGTGGCCTATAAGAGCTTCCAATAGAATACATGCTCCAGCGAATTTCCCGGTGTTGGATGCAGTTGTGTCGAAACACATTGCAACACATCGCTGCTCAATGCTCCATTCATCCAGCATATTTTTGACTGCCTTCGCTTGATTTAAACCAATTCCGCTATCAAGATCTGTAATGCCCAATAACTTCACCAGTTTCCCGTTTGTAGAACTGGCCAAAACAGCTAGATGCTCCTTGTGAGTATAGGCTTTTCCGCATTTCAATAACTTTTCGTCCCAGTAAATTGTGAAGTAATGATCATCCAACCCGGCCAAAAAATTTTCCTTTACTGACTCGAACTTCAAGGAACGAAGCTTCTTACGTCCTCGTAAAGTACTCATTTGGCTAAGCACAAAATCTTTTACGCATCCTTGACTTTCTCTGATGATTGATGCGATGATGTCATTCAGAGCATTACTCGAAATCTTATGTCGGTCTGCAGTCATCACCACCTGCGATGTTGATGCAATATTCCGTGGCACGTGCAGCAGAATCCGGTCCGGATTCTTCCGTTGCTTAGAAGGAGGCTCACAGAAATCTTCACCCGTTTGTTCCTCAACTGACCCATCGCTTTTTTTACCCCCCAAAACCATTGTGAGCATTTCTTTCTCCTCTTTTGCCTGGTCCTGCCGTCTCTTGTGGTTTTCTCCGCGTATCTTCTTTCGCTCCAAACGAGCCAATAATTTGGTGTCCCTGTTACCAAACGTCGACTTTCGTTCCATTCTTTGATCCTGCACAAATTTCCAATCGTCTTCACACAGTCTAAACTTAATATCCGGCTTAACAATGTCAAAAAGAGATTCTAACTTTTCCTTGAAATTTTTGGAAGCCTTAGAATGTTCTTCAGAACTCCTTTTTCCCCAAGCTTGCGTTGTCCTGTATTCTTCCCAAAACGTATTGATTCTGGTCTTGATAGAATTTACACTTAGGTAGCAAGTGTATCCAGGAGTAAAACCCTCTGCAACTTTTTGCCACTAGAGAACAACTTCGTCGCAAGTCCGATTGATTGATTTCTGTTTGCGTAATTTGTCACATTTAAAATGATACAAAAATCTCTGCATCTTCTCCAAATTCGTGGGTAGTTTCAAATAGGAGAGCCTATCTATTGGCTTGCCAATAAGAGGAAATGCTATATCTGTAGATCTTGTTGAGACCATCTTTTTGTTCCCCAGCTTAAACAAACTTAATACTAATGCTTTGCAACTGCACTGATGCTTTAATGAAAATACTTTGCAACACTACACGTGGTATATGGCAACGTCATAATTCAATATTGTGATCCAATAACCTTAATTGTTTTTTAGATTAATTAAGATAAAGAAAGTGTAGAATTATTTTTTTGTCACACAGCTAGATATCTGGTGTCACTGTCAACATATTGAGGTCAAATCTATTCACATTTAGTCCAAACTATTAACTGAACATCATAACTTATTCTCACTATTCACCTCAAAGTTGTGAATGATGTGGCGGAAAGAGGAGTGAGACTGATGGAGGAGTTCAAGGACGTTTTGACGGATGTTGAGGAACAAAGGAGGATGCTACTACACTGTGTAGAAGACACACGAAAGCTCTACCCAGATTTTCGTAAATCCACTTTGGCCAAAACACACTGAACTTATCATTCCCAACCGTGATCGTTCCCTTTATGACATGCAGGAAAAGGGCCCTCTCCGGGATGAAAAACAGAGGAACCTGAACGACGGGCAACACCTTGACGTGGTGTTCAGGCTCTAAAACAAAGTTTGCCCTAAAACACCTTTCTCACAAAGTGTAGTATTAACATGTTCAGTACATTCATGCTCAAAAAATGGCTGAAACTTAGAAAAATACCTGAAATTTTGTTCAAAAATTGCTCTAAAATGAGAAAAATTACCCCAAAAAAGTCCTTGTTAAGCAGCAGTATCGGCAAATTATGCTTAGATTGATAAGTCAACCTTGGCACGTAAATATAATCACGTGTAAAAACGATTTTTTTACGTAAAAATAAAAATATAGCACTTTTTAGATATTGGCACCCCCAAATTTCAAGAAAATACCCCCCTAAAACTTAAAAGTGCTGTTGCAGCGCGAGTACTTCACGAAACTCCCTGATTTTTTCACAGAAGCGTTTTTTCGGACATCCTCACGGATTGCAATACTGATGTCCATGTTTGGAAAAAAAAGTGGAATTTTGGTGTGCCCTAGAGTTCAGGTTTAGTTTACCTGGAAATAGAACCGTAGGTTAACGTTCCTTAGCGGAGTGCACTAGCCACTCGACTAACTAGCCGGTCTATAGTTTATTATTTGAAGAGCAGAGTTTTGTGTGCAATATAGTTTAAGTTTTCTAGTCTAAATGCTTTTTAACTTCTAAAGATAACAAAGTGTGATTGGTTTTCATTGTTGCTTAAGAGCTTTGCGCTTGTAGGAGAAAGCTGAGGACACGATTGTCCCTCCAAGCGCCATCCTGGCGGTCTCTGAAGCCTCCAAGGAGGACGACAACATCGGAGATGAAGATTGGAACATGTTGGCTTCCCACCCAGGGTAACATGAATCCGTTTCATCTAACTCCTCTATTTTTATTGTTTTGTAAATTATAAGCAAAGCATATTTTGTTTACAGCGTAATTGCGCACACGTGTGCTTTTAGTTTGGTTTGGAACATGAAGATAGATAAGTTTTCCCTATACAATTTTAGCATAAAAGGTTGAAGTCAATAAACTTGTTATTGATATTTCGCTATTTTCATGGCATCTGCAATTAAAATTAAAGTGACTATAAAGGCTAAAAATGTTTAACCGAACAGCAAATTCGCCTACTTTCTTTTTAATCGTGGCACATATCACTGATTCTGATGGTACAAAGCTACGAGTGAAGTTTTGAAATAGTTAATTCCAAAAGTACGTGGCTTTAACCGCTGTGCGAAATTTGCAGTTCTGTAAAAAAACATTGAATTGTTGTTCTTACCAAGGAGTTTGATTATTTTGTAGAACGTCCGTCGACGAGCCTTCTGCTAAAGAAAAGACTGTGCTGAGTAAGGAATGCCAGTTGATCACGTTGATGGACGTTGTGGGGGGGAAACTGGAGATCACAAGCACTCATGTGTATTTTTATGACAAATCATCTGCTTTTGAAGAAGGCAAGTAACTTACCTTGCCCTAACATGTTTGAAATTTTATGATTGGGATATTAACGATCCACTCATCTAAAGAAACCAAAATCAGCTCAGAAAGAATTTCTGTTAAAAAAATACTACAGTGATGGGAGGATCATTTTTGCAACTTAAATGTAGCAATTCTTTGACAGCGAGATTTACTTGTTAAAGTAGACAGTGCGGGGTTCAAATCGTTGGTAGGGATGACTGTTCAAGCTTGCTGCTTTGTGGTCTGCGGCACGTCAATGTGGAAGCGCAATATTTTATTTAATATTTGATTTGCAGTACGTGTTAAACCCCCTCTGATTTCATTTTAAAGAACCTTTATCTGTTTTCCCAATCTACTTATGCAATCTTGTAGGTACTGAGTCGGGAATGGATTTCAAATGGTCGCTATCTCAACTCCGTGAGGTTCATCTGCGGCGCTATAATTTGCGCAAGAGTGCATTGGAATTGTTCTTGGTCGACCAAACAAATTACTTCATCAATTTCACCACACCTAGCGAGCGGATCGTAGTTTTCCGAGCTTTGCTTAACGTTAGACCTCCTAATCTTATGTACTACGGCATGAAAACACCTCAAGCTCTTTTGAAAGTAAGTTTTCTGTAAGTAGAATTGCCAAGATTTAGCCAGTTTGTCTGAAAGTTGCATTGGAAAAGAAAACAAAAATTTACTTCTGTCAATGCACTTCTACCACCTTTTCATTTGCTGAATTATCTTTGGAACTGGCCTGAAGCTTTATTCTCTAATGTGGGCAGATCATTTTAAATTTGAGGGTTCGGTACTTTTTACTAATTGACAAGTTTTAAATAGTGTGGTATTTTTTTTCGAGTTGTGCTAGTTTCTTTCTATCGGTAAATGTGATTTGCCTACTTTAGCCGTATAGTTGCGGTGGTACGGTCATGTTTTGAGGAAAGAAGATGAAAATGTGATAGTGAAGGCTTTGAACTTTGAAGTGACCGGTAGTAGAGGAAGAGAAAGACCGAAACAAACGTGGAAAAAGCAAGTAGAGCATGAGATAAAGAAAAATGGACTGGGGAAAGAAGATGCATGTGATCGAACAAAATGGCGAGGCGTGGTAAAGAAAATGACCACACAAAATCCGGCCAACCCCGTCGGCGGGGACAATAGCGGATCCAACATGTGATGATGATGAACCGTCTCGCAACAACTTTTTTTGGGGTTCTTGTTTGACAGTTTTTTGCTTCATAAAAAAACAAACGATTTTTCAGATTGTGATTTTTACATCAGAAAACTGAAGAAAAAAAATGTAATGATGAAACTTAAATGTAAAAAAAAAGAAATTAAAACCAAACTTCGTTTTAATATGCTTTTGATTTTTGAATTTTTACCACAAGAATTTAATGAGTTGATTTCAGGCTTCAAACTTAACACAAAAATGGGTGCAACGGGAAGTGAGCAACTTTGATTATTTGATGCAGTTGAATACAATTGCGGGAAGAACGTACAATGACTTGAGCCAGTATCCTGTTGTAAGTGAGATATGAATTGCTATGTTTTGAGGATCATTTTTGTAAAATTGTCACCGTTTATAGTGAGTTAATTACGCTTCTCAATTTTTACCGTTTTTTTGCCTATCGCTTGTATAGTATACTGTAGTACTGTACTTCGTGAGCACAAAAGGGTTGTAAAAAAGCTTTTTTTTGTTAAAACTATTTAGCTTTTCTAAGAATATCATTATTATTATTATTATTACTGGGCAGCGGTGCAAGGGAATCTGCTACCGTTAGGTAGAATCCACCTACACGTTGCGTAGGCCTCGTTCGGGCCCATTGCCACAGTAGCTGCTGTTATTGCTATTTTTGTTTGGTTACTGGTCGAACTCAGAAAGCCTTCCAGCTTCCTTTAAGTACGTGGCCAGTTTGTTAATATTACATTTCGTTACCACGTGAACAGTGGTTTTGGTGATTCCAAAATATTTAACACGAATATCTTGGTAAAGCTTGCAATTGCCTACATGATGATTTGGTGTTTCATCCTCTAGGCAACATTTTGGACACAGAGAAGACTCAGCACGACCTGTAGTTTTTTTGTGTCGTTGTAGATTGCTGTGCCCAGTTAAAACTTGCACTAGTCTTTTTAAATGAGGCCTCTTAAGGTTAAGAAGACGTATTGTTAGTCGTGAAGACGTCCAACGTACTGACTCCTTCATCCTCAAGCAGTCTTTCCGTTTATTCCACATAGATTTCCATCTATCTGTGGACCAGTCCTTAACCGTGCTAACACAACTGGCATACGGGACTGTAATAAAAGGTTCAGGACCATTTATTTTTGATTTAGATCCTGATTTGGCTACATAGTCGGCCACTTCGTTACCATGAACCCTTGCATGTCCCGGAATCTAGGCAATACTAACGTGGTTTTGTTTACCTAATTGATTTAGGTTTCGAATGCAGTTGAGCACTGTAATATTGATGTTACAGTGCACTCTATGAGTGCTTTGATAGCTGCTTGACTATCAACCAGCACAACAATACTTTGATTGTGCATTTTATCCAAAAGCAGGTTCTTTGCCACTTCTAAAATAGCTAAGACTTCTGCCTGGAACACAGTGCTGTAAATTCCTAGGTGGAAAAATGCTTGTTTTGGGGGAGTTGTTTGGGTATTCGGCAAAAAACCCGCTCCTACTCTCCCATTTAGTTTCGAGCCATCCGTGTAAACCTTGACAGTGCTCTGGTTTAGAACGCTTTCAAATCTGATAGCATTCTTTTTGTCCATAATTTGACATTCGAAATTTCTCTCAAATACCTTTGTTTTCTTTATTCGGTCAGCTGGCATTTGCAGTAAAGGTAAGAATTTCCTTGCCTCATTGCAAACATCAACATGGCTTTTTGTTTTCCCAAAGGAACCAATTGGGTTGACATGCCAGAGCCCACTAACAGTGATTGTGTATGACCCTCGCACTGCCTCAGCCAATAGAAATTCCTCAATGGGTGTTATGTTGAGCAAAATTTCCAGAGCACCAGTAGGGGTGCCAGGAAAAGCTGATGAAATCATCAGGCAAGCAAGTCTCTGCACCTTTGTGAGTTTCCTCACTAGATACTTTTTGTTGAGACCGCCAGCCCAGGACACACATGCATACGACATGATTGGACGTATCATAGCTGTGTATATCCATTTCATAATAGATGGTTTTATTCCCCACGTTTTACCCACAATTTGTCTACATTGCATTAATGCTGTAGTTGCTTTGCGGGTAATTCGGGTAATATGAGGTTTCCAAGTTAGCTTGCTGTCTAGAGTAATACCCAACAGCCTTGCTTCCTTGGAAAGTTCAAGTTTTGTACCATTCATTGACAAGGAACCCAAGTCTGGATTCCGTTTGTGAGTGAACAGTACTATCTCGGTTTCCTTGCTGCTAAACTGTAGCTCTTGATCCAAAGCCCAATTTGCAGCAATATTTATTGCTTTCTGGGCCATCCCTCTAATCCAAAGCATATCAGCACCAGTGACCAACACTGCTGGATCATCGGCATAGGCTTGAACATAAAAGCCTCTGCTACGTAACTCTAGCAACAGGCTGTTTAAGACACAGTTCCATAGAAAAGGGGACAGGATACCACCTAGTGGGTTCCCCTTTACTACTTCCCTTTTAACTTTATCACCATGTAATTCTACTTGGACTATGCGATGTCTTAGTAGAGTTTCTATCCATGAGGTGATAATCTTAGACATGCCCAGCCCTCGCAGAGCCGCAACAAAACTACGGAAGGTGACATTGTCGAAGGCGCCGACAATATCCAGGAAAATACCCAAAGCCGGCTTTTTTCTAACAAGGCAATGCTCTACACGGCGTACAAATTCATGCAAAGCAGTTTCCGTAGAAACTCCAGCACGAAAACCATACTGCGATGCAGAGAGCTTTGCCTGCACGTTATTATCTTCATTAACATGATACAGAACTAGCCTTTCCAACCATTTCAGTTGAAAAGAAGTTAAAGTGATCATACGGAAGGATTTAGCTTCAAAATAGCTTTCCTTTCCGGGTTTGGGGAGAAATATACCTGTGCCTTCTTTCCATGCCAATGGCACATAGCTGTGTCTCAGGCATGCTTGAAAAATGACATGGTTATATCCTTTCAGTTGATTCCAACCTTTCTGTAGCAGTACTGGATAGAGCCCGTCTGGCCCTGGTGCTTTGAATGGTTGAAATTCGTTAATAGCTGCTTCCATACGCTCAAATGAACATATGTTTGCAATCATTTCAGTGTCTTCAGGTCTCATGAATGGGTTGTCCACTAAGTCGGACCTGGTTGCATGATTTTCTAACTGCTGGCTACCCGGTGATAAGATATCCAGCAGATAGTTCAAAGTTTCTAGTGGAGACTTTGTGAATTCTCCGTTGTGTTTAATTACGTTGCTAACACGCACCGTTTCATTACTTCGAATAATCTTAACCAGGCGAGCCGTTGGTGTTTGACTATTCATGCTTTCTACAAAGCTATGCCATGAATCGCGCTTTGCTTTTCTGACAGCTTATTCGAAATAAGATAAGGCGAGCTTTTGAGCCTCCCAATCTTTTTCTTGTTTTGTTTTAATGACTTTTCTCCAAGCTCGGCGAGCCTCTTTCCGAAGACTTGCAAGCTCAGAATTCCACCAAATGTTATCTTTCTTACGAAGCGACTTTCGCATAGGACAAGCAGCTTCATATGATTTAGTAATAACGGAATGAACCTTGTTTGCCAGCACATCAATGTCTTCTTTTGAGGAAGGCACTGGTACTGGTCGTTAAGTTCGTTGACTCAATTTTTGTTCGAGTTCGTTTACATACTTGTTCCAGCATGTACGACGAACATTACGAAACATTTTAGCCTGTTTTTGGATCCTGCCTTTAACCTGGAACCTAATATACGTGTGATCCGAGAATGATGGCATGTTGCTAACATGCCAGCCAACCACTCGGTTCCATGCACACCGGTTCACTAAGGTTAAGTCTAGAACCTCTACCCGCGTTTTAGTTCTGAATGTTGGTTTATTACCCACATTACAGAAATTTAGGTCTGCACTAGCACAATATGCTAACAGATCCTCTCCTCGAGGGTTTATATCAGAGGATCCCCATATAGTGTGATGTGCATTTGCATCGGTTCCTACAATAGTAGGAATTTGTTCATTTTCTGTGAAGACCAACAGATCCCTCAGTAAATTGGGCGGAGCTGGTTCTTCGGCTGCCATGTATGCTGATACGAAAGCAAAACTGTCTCCTTTTCGGCACACATTGTTAACTCTAATTGCCACTATATCCTCATTTGAAAACATCGGGATTAGAGAACAACAGAGATCAGGAATAGCATAAATGCACGCCCGAGGACGATTACCCTTTTCAATTCCTTGAAAGAGGTTCCATCCTCGTAGCCTACTTCTGATTTTAGTGGCATATGTCCATGGTTCTTGAACTAACACTAACCCGGAACGTACGCTTTTTGTAACTTCACACATGTTATAGCTTGCTGCTTTACATCTATGTAGGTTGATTTGCCAACACTCTAAATTATGTAAGGATAACTTAGGTGCCGTAATGGCTTTATTTGATTTATCAAGTTGTCCGCTGTAATCCTGAGCCATTCTTATCTATATGATAGATGTACTCAAGTATAGCGCTTTATTCTTAGAACAGCTGATATGGCTACTTCAATACAACAGAGAAAATCTCTGACTTCTACGAACTAGAAGTCGTCGGCTTCTCTGTATCTGCCGAAGTGCCAGGCTCAGCTGTATCCATTATTACCTCACAGGTTTCATCACCCTTTGGCGATCGTGATGACGTCTCCAGGTTCTGAAGCTGCTTGGCACTTTTCTTCTTTTGGAACTGAATCCGACGATAACCAGCGTATGGGTTGTAGTTCAGTTCCTTCAGCGTGGTTAGCGAAGGTTCCCGAACGGATACTACATGTAGCACCCCTCCGTTCCCCTTCGCTGAATGCTTTGTTTCCAAATCCCTACGACTGATTTTCGCATTACAACGGGAAACCAGCGTAAGGGTATCGGAAATGCTTAAACCTTCATCCTCTGGCAACCAGATTCCAAAGGTTTTTGCTGGAGGCAAGTCTTTAGGGCCTTTTGCATCGTAGCCTTGATGAACTACCAAGGACGGTACGATAGCCTCAATCACTTGTTTTGCCCATTCCCAAGGTTTTCTCATCCTTGCATATCATCAGCACTTTACCTTCAAAGATAAAAGTGCGTTCGATACGGACAAGAAAACCCGGATCGGTACGAAGAATCATTTTGGTGATGGCACTTTGAACTTCACGTAGATCCATGTTGTCCATACCACCATCCCCTTCTGACTCTTTTCTCGTGATGGTTAATTTTTGATTGCTGGCCTTCACAGCCGCAGCATAGCTAGCTGGGGTGCTTGTGCCAGCCATCGTTTTCTTGGCTTTGCCTCCTTGCATATCATGAGCGACATCATATCGCCCACGCTTCTGCGGGAGGTTTGTTGAGGAGGACAGAGAATCCGAAGATTCCCTGGCTCGTTTAGTTTGGCCGGAGGAATGGTCAGAGGACTCAGGGTCATGGTCAGCAAGTGTCATACCAGCCAGACCCCTCATTACCCGCTTCTTTTCCCTTCTCTTCCGTTTTTTTTTCGTAGTTTTTCCCCCGTTTCACCTCAGACCTGCAAGCAACATCCGAAGAATTACTTGGATTCTGAAGCTCCACAGGGGGAGTTGAAATGATATTCGGTTTCACAACCGACCATGCCACTTTTGCTGTACCCTCAGCTTCGATGAGACGGACTCCTTTAGCAAAGGAACCTTCTCAACTTGAGGGCTCAGGTTTGATGTTTTTTCGGCATCTGGGCTAGAAGGCGCAGATGGCCGAGTGCTTTCTTTGTTGGCATTGTCACTCAAGAATTCACTGATTCTTGGTTGTGACAGTGCCACTTCTTCTGAATTTAGGGGTGTAATCCGTGTTACTTTCTTTTTTCTGTTTACTGACATAATTCATTCTCTTAAGTTGGTTTTCTTTAAACTGGGAAAAGTTCCAAAGACTAGATTATTCAGACAGACAGAAAGCTACGAACTTCTATTTCTATCGATGGCAACAAACCAACACTGCAAATGACGGACTTTTCTCTGGAGTACTGGCCTCGGCGGAGCCCCCCCAATACAGCTGCAGACCCCTACCCAGGTGCCATCTGGAACTACAGGTGTACGGGGATTTTCACAAGCTGATGGGCACGAAGTCCTACGTTGGCTAGACTAGGACCAGCATCCTTTCTATCTTGTGGCCGCGACACGGCAGCGCGTTTTATCCGCTGTACCCTATATTCGCATTGACATTCCGCCGCAATATTGGCCCATTACTACCGGTTCCATATCAGCCCGCAACATCCTGTTGGCTTTAGATTCAGGGGTTGGAAATTAGAAGGCAGGACTTCGCAGTATCAGGCCTTCGCTAGCGCTATTGCCTGGTTTGCTAGTTCCTTATCGGCCGGTTACCAGTTCCTTTTGTCGGGCTAAGAATATCATTGGTTGGCACGAGTTTGGGCGAGTATACATTTTATTACTGTCAATACAAAGAAAAAGTACCTCTTATTTCGCTCTTATGGGGTCAGCAAGATCATTTAAATATTGCTCATGTAGCCTTATTCAAACAAAAGTATTGTAGTGTATTAAAACTCAAAATTATGACTGTGTAGTCGGTACGCTGTATTGCTTTTATTTTTAGTTCCCATGGGTATTAAAGAACTACACAAGCGACAAGCTAAATCTAGAAGACCCGGAAATCTACAGAGATTTCACCAGGCCCATGGGAGTGCAGAACCCGAAGCACGAGGAGGAAGGTAAGCTTTGAGATTTGCCCACATTACTTACTCAAAAAACCTGGGGCTGGGGGACAATCATGGGAGTGCAGAACCCGAAGCACGAGGAGGAAGGTAAGCTTTGAGATTTGCCCACATTACTTACTCAAAAAACCTGGGGCCCCGGGACCCCTAAAATCAATTTTTGCCAGCCAATTTAAACGTAAATCTGGAAGAAATGGATAGTTTTCGTCCTAAAAGTTGCTATCTCAGGATCACATCTAGCCTTTTTATGAACGTAATGCATTAACCAAGGCCAGATTTACCACAATATGGCGCAGTACCAGCTAAGGGCCCTGTGCTCAAATCTTAAGACTTTTTATGGTCTTCACCTACATTTGGCAGAAAGATGTTGCGAAAATCTCCAAACTGCCAGGGACCCAGCGCGATGGAAATCCGGCCCGGCAATAACATGGTCAGTAGCGTAGCCAGGGGGGCGGGGTGGAGGCTATAGCCCCCCTTCCATTGGCCTGTCAACCAAAATACAGAATAAGAAAAACACCACGTTTTTAGCTCTTCTGAGACTGTCTTTTGCGCTGACTAAAAAGTGATTTAAAGCATTTTTTGAAACATATATTCAGAGGGGGGGTGGCTAATTCGTCAAAAATTAAAGTCATCAATCAATAAGAACTTTTTAAAATGCCCAAAAATAAGCAATCAAAATTGATCGCTAGCGTAAAAACGCCAAACATAGGTTTTATCAACAAATATATTATAAACTCAAGAATAAGGGGGTGGGGGGGGGACTATTCAGAGTTAGTTAATTACCAATCACTTCTCTCAAATATCTTTCCATTAGCCCCCCCTCCCCCCCGATTATTTTTCTTTATAAAATACAGACGAAATAGATTACTCCGTGTGAGTTTTATTGAATAATAGGATTTTATGATTTACCAGCATGTAAACAAGACAACTGCAATGTTATCATTAGCCACTTCCCACATAATAGCCCGATAATGCAACCAGTTGAATCATGTTGCGCTGCCAATTTCTATGCCACGTTTTAAAAGCATTATTTTTTATTAAAATAGCTCTAAAATTAAGTTATATTTGCAAAAAAAATGCTAAATTTTCGAGCGCTGGGGGCTCCGCCCCCAGACCCCGTGCCTCCGGCGGCTGGGGGCTTTGCCCCCACGCTCCCAAAACAGCCCCCCCCCATTGCAAATTTCTGGCTTCGGGCCTGAACATGGTTAATAAGCGAAACTACCCATCTATTGTACTATTTTTCAATAACAGTTCATAAATTCACCTCCACCTCGCCAGTTTTTACGCACAAAATACTTTTAAAAAAAGAGTAGCCATGGAAAATGCTGATTGAACAAATCGTTGAACTTCAGTAAAGGGAGCCTGGGGCCCCTGGCCTAACATGCACTTCTATAACTGGTTATTTTCATGACAAAACAAAAATCTCTAAGGAAAATCTTCGAGTGGGTTTTCATTTACTGCTAAAATGTTGCATGAGTCAATGCACTTTACTTCCCCCTACCTGGACCAAATCACGTACAATTAAACTTTAACACCAAAATGCAAGATGTTAAACGTGTTTTGAACTTAAATTGCAACTAGAATGAGGATTAAACAATTTAATTTTTTTAATTGGCTTTCAAATGTCAAAAATCTAGTGCTTTCAAATGGCTCTAAACATGTGCGAAATGTGATTCAATGACATTAAAATAACTTTTTTTACCAAAATATTACAAAAAATCGCCCAACAGCTGGGGGCTTCGCCCCCAGACCCCCGTCTGTGATACGTTTGAGTTACACTGGTTTTCTCAAAACGTCTCCAAAGTTACGCGTTTGCACTTTTCAACTATATTAGTTGAGGCCCTCTCCCTTTGCAAAATCCTGGTTAAGTGCCAACAGGCAAATTTTTGATGACGTCATTGCATGTGATTTGTGATTTAGACTTCTCCAATCAAAAATTCTGGCTACGCTTATAAATTGGAGATTGCCTGAAAAACTTTTTTGAAGGCCTTTTTTTTAGAAAACACTTGCGGCTGTGTCCTTGGTCCTTGGCCTTGGCCTCGAGCATTCCTGTCCTTGGCCTCGAGAGGGTCTGTCCTCGGAAAGGCTGTCCTTGGCCTCGAGCCTTGTGTCCCCGACTCCACGTCTTCCCCATTCCCCCTACTTCCTTAACAAGCCAGCATCCTATTCGATTTACCGCAAACCTGACTGTGGGATTAATTAACTCAACTGGCAGTTTTTTGTTTGTCGATTAGAATATTTATTTGAATGGTTTAGATAATTAGATATAGTTTTTATCTCTTGGTAAAGAGATTTTATAATAATGTATGTTTGACGGTACTTTCTTATCGTGTCACAAGCAGATAAAATGATGTTTCTCTATTGCACAGTGAAAGAACGTTACGAGCAGTTTGAAGACCCTCATGGTGTTGTTTCAAAATTTCACTATGGTTCTCACTACTCTAACGCCGCTACTGTGTTGTTCTATATGCTGCGCATGGAACCTTTTACTACCCTTCACATTCAGCTGCAGGCTGGCAGGTAGGTCATGGAATAGGATGGAGATTTCGTTAAAACTCGATGATTGTTCACTACTGTTGGAATTTACAAGCTCGGTCAGTACTGAATTTCACTGTCCTCGCCTAGTCAGAAAAGGTTGCCTTTCGAATTGTTTCCGCGTGGCGTTGAGTTAAATACCCACTTTCTGGAAACTTCTTAATTAGGATTGGTTCTTGATGTTTAATGTTGCCGTTGGCGTTAAATTTGGTTAAATGGATAAAAGTCAATAATTCCGCCGATTTAGATTCAAAGCCTACTTTTACCTATTGAATGTTTGTTGCTTAGGTTGCACTTTCTTTGTTTAAATTTAAGTTACTGGATGTGCTTTATATGTTCGATTGTTCGTGCTTATTAATGTATCTGTACAGTATGCTGTATAGCTTTATGTGTTCGGTTTAACTTAGTTTAAAACTAGATTTTGGTTAAAAGGATTTGTGGATTTCAGAGAAATTAAAAAAACAGAAGTTTCAGAGAAAACTGAAGAAAAGACGAACTGAGTTTGGCAAACTGCTTAAAAAAACATGTTATTGTTTAGGTTCGACTTGGCAGACCGGCAGTTCCACTCCTTATCTTCTACATTTCAAACTGTTTTGGAAACAACCAACGATGTGAAAGAATTAATTCCTGAATTCTTTTATTTGCCAGAATTTCTAGTTAATTCAAACGGTAGGTGGTTCAAAGCTTGACTTGATCCAGCTATTTTCTAAATTCTGATTTAGTTTTTACCTTCACTATAACACGCGTACTGTGTCACGAAAATGCGGAGAAATGACTGCGTGGTTGGTATTTCTGTATTTGAGGTTTCATTTGAATAAGCACTGAGGATGCTGTTAATGCGAAAGATATTTGCTGCAATTTTAGATCTAGTCAGGCTGATACGGTTTTCAAACTTGCATTTTAACGGTACTTCTGTACTTTAAAATTTAATTTACTTGAGTCGCAAAATATGCGATAATAACTGTTGGCCTTAATGATTTCAGAATTCGATCTGGGAAAGTTGCAGTTTTCGAAAGGAACTGTTGATGATGTCATTCTCCCACAGTGGGCTAAATCTCCTGCAGATTTCATCTTTCAGGTATTTGTAGCACGATTTTAATAAATTCATTCAGTTGTTAAAATTTTTAGTGGCTGATTAGTGATTATTGTGCAACCAACCGTTATTATTTTCAAATTATTAATGTAATAAGTACCGTGTTTGGTTCACACAACCCTGGGATTGGTCAAATTAGCCTTGATACTGCAGGCAGAAATCTATAAACAATGATAACAAGTCGTTGTTATAAGTCACGTCTGACGGCAGTTAGCTTTAATTCATTGGTAAATTGATAAAAATTTTGGGGTTAGTTTTTCTCTCCTAATTTTCGGTTAAATGTCCTAATTTGGAAAGATTTTTTGGTCGTTTCAAAAAAAATTAAAGTCATTTGCATAATGCCAAGTGGAATTCTAAGATTTATATGCAAATTATATTATATGCAAAACCGTATTCGCCATTTACAAAAAAATTAGGTCAGCGACCGAGAACATATACCGAATTTGAAGCAAGATTGCTTTGATGCTTGCTTAAACTAAACAAAAGAAGCATTGCTTAGATGCGTTTTCTTTAGGCTGCGTTATAGCTTGGATGTGTGCTTAAATGCCTTTTCGTTAAGATGATGAATATTTCTTTCAGCATCGAAAGGCGTTAGAATCCGAGCATGTTTCTGCAAACCTTCACCATTGGATTGATTTGATATTCGGTTACAAACAGAGAGGAAAGGAAGCTATCGAAGCACTTAATGTATTCTACTATTGCACTTACGAAGGTATGGTACACTGTACTTTGTTATGCTGAATTGCCTTGAAATGGAAACAGCGATTTGCGACATAAAAATGTAAACCGTTTTGGCCTATGGCAACCTTCGTATTTTTACCATTTTCAAACGGGGACAGGGCTTTTAGAGCACCTTGTAGTCTTTTTTGATTTGTTGCTATCTCTATTACTGCGGTAACATGAAAGCTATACTGTAGAAATAAAAATTCGAGCTCGTTTACTAATACGTTCGGTATCGTTTAATCGTTTGCATGCTATCTGGCCTGTAACCTATCAGCGAGGAAGACCAAGAAAGAGCTATTAGAACTGCGACTACTTGAAACAAGCAATGCAAAGAGTTATTCTTCCTCAGGGATAAACAATATAACGCTGACCCGCAAACGTTAAAAACATCATAATTAAAGTATTAACAAAGTTCGTTTTTGTTGAATGTTTCGAGTCGTAAACTACAAAAGTCCTGCATAAGTCTTAAACTTCGCCTGTAGTTTGGCAGAGTTGCGTATAACCCTGTTGCCTTTCAGGCGCTGTAGATCTGGATGCAATTTCGGATCCAATCCAACGCAAAGCTGTGGAAGGGATGATCAATAATTTCGGGCAGACTCCGACCCAGCTCCTGACCGATCCCCACCCAAAGCGGATGACGAAGGATGAGGCGACGAAGAAGGTGCTCGGAAGCCGAATCATGTCGACGCTCAATGTGGGAGATGAGAAGGGGCCCAATGTGCTGGAGGAGCCGGATCAACTGAAAACGTTTTTCGTTGAGGTTAGTTTATTTTTTATTCGCCAAGTTAGCGTGACAAGGAGACAGCGAAGGGACCTTTCCGGTCTTCTAGTCAAACTGCCACCTGTCTACCACACACGTTACTGCAGCTGTCTTTTTCTTGCAAATGACCGTGGGCCATTAGCTAGTTACTGTACGTAATAAGCATGTTTTATCACTGTACTTTGTCAGTCCAATGACGAAATTACGTATGTTACATCTCTAAGGTCTTCTTAAATGAAGGACTAGAAAGCATCGAGATACTGGCGTCTTTTTCCCCCCATTTGCAGTTCGAATTGTGAATTATTTTGAGCATGTGTAATTGTTTGCAATAAATGAATGATAACAGTATGCGAAGTTTCGTTTATTTAAGTAAAAGCTGTAACTGCCTCATTTAGCAAGTTTTTTAGCTGATTTTTTAGATTTAGTCTCTAGTCGGTGGCTGCTTGACTCGAATACTTCTCGTGGGTCCTTTCACGGACTCTTGTTGGAAATTTTTATTTCAACTGTCGTAGCTATATTATTTGCTTACTGTATTCAAGCTTTTGACAAATAAATAAATAACTCTTTAGGTGATGAAAAAATCTGATCCTTTGGTTTTTGCTACGGTGCCAAAGAACCAATCACATTCCTTTATTCAGTCAGGCATGCCGGATGCCCTGGTAACCATGAGCGAGAGTGGCGTGATTGGTCTACACGGCTGGCTGCCTTATGACCGAAGCATCACAAATTATTTCACTTTCGAAAAGGATCCAGCTGTTGGAGACAGGTAGGAAGATTTGTAGAGACTTGGCTTTACAGGAAAATTGCTTTAGAACATTGACATAAAAGTTATGTAGAATTACCAAGTATGAAGGCTGAATTATGGAAAGGTTATTTTCTGTGAAAGTGTTTAGCTCCACGTACTTTCCAATTGTGAAAATTTAAATGACTCCAAGTTTCCTTGGCCAGGAGACAGCGAAGGGACCTTTCAGTCTTCGAGTTAAGCTGCCACCGGCCTTTACCACACACGTTGGAGGCTCTTTTTATTAATCAATGTCAAGTAGGAAAGCTGTAAATACCAATGTTTATGGTTTTGGTGTGACCCGATGGGGAATCGAACCCGTGTCAACCTTTTTAGGAGCAGATGCTCTATCCACTTGACCACTGATTGGTACCGAAAATAACCAATCTTATGTACTTACGTTTCTTTGAAATCTTTTGAAAACTCCGCTTTATTACAATTTTAAATTCTTTATTTTTATCAACTATATGCAGCAAGCTTCAAAAATCACTGAAAGGTCATTTTTCCCCTGGACTGCAGCTTTCCCCACACATTTTTCTGGTCACCCATGATGCCAAGTACTTATTTGTGGGAGGTTTTTGGGACAACAGTATTCGAGTTATGACTTTGCGCGGGAAACCTCTCTATTCCCTTGTTCGCCATCTAGGTAAGTTTAGTTGTTGTCGTACTTTGATGATCTATAATGTTGAGATAGCCGGTAGTTAGCTGAGTTTTTACTTTACTGTACTGTAAAAATTGTGTATAGTCGCGTAATCGTTTGTTTTTTAATGAACGTAGCAAGAACTTTTAATGTTTCAGAGCAATGAAAACGGCAAAGAATTATTTTTAATGAAACTAAGAAATACCTTAAATCCAAGATTAATTTTTGCTAACGTTTTGAACAATGTTTGATCCAATTTCAGTGCTTATTCCAGCAAAATCAATTCAAAACCGCAAATACAGATTTTGATATTAAGGCTGTTTTAACAAAACTTCAACGTGTTTTCAGACGTTGTAACGTGTTTGGCCCAAGACAACGCTGGTACTTATTTAATGTCGGGATCTTATGATACCACGTGCATTATTTGGAAAGTAAGTTTCTTCGTTTAAAACAGTAGTCTGTGAGTTACTGTGCAGCTGCCCTCTGCCCTATCTTACGTAGGCATTGGGTTCTTAGGCTTCATGCAGTAGTGCGACCTCAATTTTTGCCGTTTATTTTGTTCAAGTGTTTCTGCTATTATCTCCCAACGGACTGAAATCCTGGGATGAGTCAGGTCAAAGAAGCTTCTTCCTTTTGGATACCGGTATATCGTTATGTAAGAACTTTCATGCTAAGTTTTCTGCTAGTTTATATTTTATCAACCGTAAAAGAGTAAGTGTTTTGAAGGTTGAAATCAGAAATATTTGTTTTCAGGTCAAGCCGCCAGGTTCTGGAGGAGAAATTGGAACGCATCCCTTCCATATATTGTACGGTCATCAGGAGGTTGTCACATCCGTGGTTATTAATTCGGAACTTGATGTTGCTCTGTCCTCGTCTAAGGTGTAGCACAATCGGCCTTCATATCGACTACTTAAATTAATTCTTTGTTGGATTTTTTTCGCTTGAGTAGTTTTTTTCTTTGTCATGAAACGTGTGGAACGATGCGTATGAGCCAGTAAATGATGCTGTTACCCAATTTTTCGAGAGCACTAGTTAGAAGCTTGTATGTAGGACAGAACAGCATGGAAAGTAGTCCGTTATCTGTTCTCCAGCAGCTAATCCTCATTTGCTCATGCATGAGTTGAAGTTACTGATGCCTATTTTCAGTCGATTTAACTTCACCCACTCTGCCCTAGGTGATGAAGTTCTAGATGGGTTGATTATCAGGTTTGCGACATCCTGGGAAAAGTCCTGGATTTTTTTGCTGTTCTTGAAAGTCTTTGAATTTTATAAGTCCTGGAAAATATCTGAGATTTTTCCGTACAGTACCGGGATGGACGGTAATTTTTTGCAATGCGATATTTTTTGCTTGCAAGTGATCTATGTTATTTATTGAATTTGCTGTCAGTGTCATTTTTATAGTCTATGGATTCTGAAGCATTATTCAAAATTCATATTTGTCAAATGTAGTACTTACTACCTTGTTGTAATTTGTAGAATCCTCTTGTACCGCTATTCTTTTTTTATTCACAACCGCATTTGTCTTTATCAAAGTATGCTTTCACAAGGACGGCACGTGCGTAGTTCACAGTGTGAGGAAAGGCAATTATGTGCGAACAATTCTTCCATTCAGTACCAATCCGGAATCATTTACTGTGCCTGCAATTGCGATGTCAGATGAAGGGAAAATCGTCGTTTATGCAAGAACTAAAAAAGACGCTGGCGAGGTAGTTTTTTTTCAACTAGTTTGGTAAGGCTAACACGGTTTAGGATAAGTGTCCAGCAACTTGAAACTTATGTACACTGGGTGTTACTGGTTTTAGTCTGAGCCGTTTCGGCCCTCTTCTACCACAGCCTTTATTACGACAAGCTGCATGATTGGTATAGGATTTAATTATTTGATGGATAATTATTGTTTTCCTGCCGAAAGTGACTTATGCTGCATTTGTGGTGAAATAAGATGCATGGGATGGAGCGAAACGGCGGCGAGTTAAAGTCAATAACCTTTCGAAATCCGGTCAACTCCGTTGACGGGGAAGAAACCGGATCAAAACTGAATGATGATGGTGATAGTAAAAGACTGAACGTCGCTATAATGTTCATGATTTGTATAATTTATGTCTCTAAACGAAGCGATTCCGTTTTTCGTTCTCGGCAGAAAATTACCAAGAAGTTAATCAACTAAAGCTTGCTAATGTTTATTTTGTGTTGTATTTGTAATATTTTTCTTGTGGACTAGGAAAAACATTTTCTACATTTGTATTCGATTAACGGTACACATCTGGCTCTCGACTGCTTGGAGACTAGACTTGGTCACATGACAGTTTGTGGGGAACATTTAGTGACTGGTGATGTCAGAGGCTTACTACTTGTCAGGGAACTATTCAGGTAAACTTCTATTTCATTGTGTAATTGTTCAGTTTTCATAGGACTTTCAGCAAAATCAATTTAATTTTTCGTTGCAATCTTTTGGGATAGAACTTTTCAATAACGTAGGTTTTCTTGTCTTGGTTGAACTTCTTTCAGAATGCGATTTTTCTTGCGGTATAGATTGCAATTCTACCTGCAGATTTCGATTCTCTTTTGAAACCCGGCAATAAAAGAGCCTGTTACAATCATTCAATCAAAGTAAGAACGTTATTGAAGAGTTTTGTCCGAAAAGCGTATAACGAAAAATTGATGCTAACTTCGCTGATAGTCATATTTAGATAAATCAGCAGTATTAGCATTTTAGAGAAATTTTTCTGGCCTTTCACTTGGGCAATGGGCATACTCAAATGCTAACGTAGAATTGCGCTGCAATATTCTGTTCGTGATAATCAAGTATATCCTAGCGCAATATCACTGAGATAGCTCCATACTTACATGGGCACTCAGGTAGAACACAAAATTTGATTTCGTGTTGTTGCATTCAGTGTGTATGCCGGTTGTCGGTACGTGCAATATGAAAAGACCCGAGCTCAGCTCGTCTAGGAAGAAGTCTGTACGGTGTGTCCCTACATCTTTTTTGTTTACAACACACTATGTAAACGCACGTTACTAATTTAATTGGGTAAAACCATTTAAAAAGTCTAGGGTTGCAATTTTTCAAAATGATTGAATTTGCAGCTTCAACGAAGTTTCCCGGCTTCAACTCTGCCGACCAATCTCGTGCGTCCACGTCACGAAGTCGATGACGCACATTCTTGCGTGTTTGCGTGACGGAAAGTTGATCATCGTTGGTGTGGACCGACCAGTTAAGACAAGAAGCTTGTTCAAAACAACCGCATAACCAGAAGTTTCTTCAAAACGACCGCTCAGCCTGTTGATGGTATTCCATTTTCGTCATCCATGACGTCACGGTGACGAGAAGAGATTTATAATTTGCACTTACCAATTACTGCATTTACCCTCATTCAAGTTCAAAACGCTGCCTAGATTGGTTCAGCGTCGACCTGGCGCTCTGGGATGTTTTTGGATTAGTTTCGGTTTCACCCGACCCTTCCCAATGGCGTGACTGGGGCTCTGTCCCCAAACCACCCATCAAGGTTTTGTGGTAGCCTTCACAACCGCAAGACTATCATTAGTTACGGATTTGTTTTTGTTTCATCTTCATTTCAACTACCGTCAAAGAGAAACTGACTGACACGCCAATCAAATTTCAATGGAAATTCGGTTTTCTTTTCATATTTTCGTAATTTTTCACTCAATAGAGCTACGCTGACAGTCTTTGCTCAGTTGTACAAACAAGTCACTGTATTTCCGTGTCTTAAAGGGATTTTCAACGCTTCGTTTATTTTGCAGTACCTTGAATAATGTTTCAAATGAATCATATAAGAACTTGTTTTGACCAATTTAATGTTCCTTTGAAAGCAGTTTTGTGTTTGCATTTACCGTGTAATACCTGTTTTTTTCATGCTGCGTTATGTATCGTACAAGGTATGCTCGAAATTGATTTAAAGTGACCATTGGGTTTGGTTATCAGAAATATCCCCCATTTGAATGAATCTAAATTGCTGGGAAACTCAAATTTGAACTTAGTGCATTGTGGTAAAAGCAGATCATAGCTAATAAAACACCTTTTAGGCCTGAATCTGCCATAATTTGGCTCGAAATTAGTATCACACTACACCCCAAAACCGACCCAAATCGGCAATTTTGCGTTGACATTTAAAACCTGTAATATTTTCTTTTCAACAAAGAGGAACTGAGTACCATTATATCGGCAACTAATAGTTGATGGTCTATCATTTCTCTTTAATTAAATTTACCTTTTATATTATTGTTTGTAGATTTTTTTTTACTTTTATGTGCGTTGTTTGGTCATTGCGTTATATAGATGGCGAATACTCTACCAGCAATTGATTTTGAATAGCTTTACACATTGTTCGGTGATGGAAAACTGATCAAAACAATGGTCATTTTCACGCTCACTTTTTTGAAGTTTGTGAACTCATTATTTGTTTAAAAATCTTCCGTTCTGTACTCAACATAATACGTACAGGTTCCAATGTAGTTTTGACGTCAGAAATTCAACTTCACATGTTTTAGTTTGTCCTTTTTTCGGCCTATTTTGGTTTCGTTTTTTTTTTTTTTCGACAAAAACTGCCGAAAAGAGGGGTTTTTATCAAGGTCGAAGAAACAACTTGGTTATATTTAAGTGAAAGGATATGAAAAAGTACGTTATGTGTGAAATGTTCAAGAGTTTAACAGTTTTGAAAGTATTTAATCGTTTGTGTGCTATCTGGCCTAAAGGCTACCATCGCGGAAGCCTAGAAAGAGTCACCAGAACGGCAACTACTTCAAAACAAGCAATACGAAAAAGTTGTCTTCTCGCTGGCTTCCGCGCTGGTAGCCTTTAGGCCAGATAGCACGCAAACGATTAAATATTAAAGCTCTGGCCAGCAAACGTCAAAACATCACAAGTAAATTATTAGTTTTAAAAGTGTTGTGCTTGTTTTATTGTAGGTGCAAAATGATGATTTTCTAATGTCGAAACGTTTCATAATGGCAATTGGAATGTGATAATAGTTTCTACTCTTTAACCCTAGTTTATAGGGGCTATTTGACCAACAAATTTTACACGCGGGGAGACTTCTTGGTATAACTCTAACCAAAATTTTTTATCAAAACTAGTTTTGAGTTGATGACGTAATCATAGTGACGCCATGGTCATATTTTGGAAAAAGTGACGTAATAGGCGGATCAAAAAGTCTTGCCCATAGGTTTGTTTTTTTGAAATTGAATTGTAAAATGTTCAAGTCATAGTGATTACGTCATCGAAACATCTCAAGACGTCATTTGCGTCAATATGGACCAAAGAAATGCTTAGATTTTGGAAAACTTCAAAATTAAGAAACTTTTCCTTATCTTATTCAAGGGTTATTTGAGAATAAATTTGACTTATGATGAGTGGAGTCTGAATTCAACCGATTCAAAAAAGTGCTCTTCTGGCTTAAGTTAATTCGAATTAAAAAGGTTTTTTTTTTAAGGTATTTATCGCGGAAGCATTCCCCCCTGTGATAAATAGTAGATTAAGACCAAACAATTTAATGAACTTCCCGTCTGATAAATAGTAGATTAAGACCAAACAATTTAATGAACTTCCCGTCCCCATAGATGGGTGAGAACAAGTTAAATGGGTATGTCACGCTATAGATCCTTTGCGATTATCTAATTACCCTAGGGGACAATTGGTCATTTTATACGCTACTCAAAACAGAAGTCGCCCCTTTGATCGTCACTTCGAGCTGCTGTATTATCCTAACCCGGAAAAGTCCGATGCTCTAGTTAATTTACGGCTATCATTCTTTAAATGCTATCATCCCCATCTAACTGTTTAAGAAAATGTTACCTATTTAAACTACTCCTCAGCTGTTGTGTATTGCTAAGATTTGACACTAACTATTGACTGAGCAAAGCGGCCAAATTAATGACGCAAAGCGTGTCATAATGGTCATCAATTTTTTTCCTAGTCTCGCTGTTAACCTTTTTCGTTCCAGTGGTTTTCGAAAATCCATTTTTCAAGTGTATGGGTTAATGTTTGATCATTTTCTGTCATTTCATGTGCAATAGCGTGTTACGCGTCGCAGTTGAACTAGTAATTTCGACAATCTTCTGCGTATGTGTTGTAGCTTGATATTGGCCTGTTTGTGCATCTTGAATATCGGCCCTGGCCGATTCAAATGATTGTCATTTTGCGAGTAACTTGGAATTACGGTCCGTACAAAAATAATCGCGAGGCCTCACTTTTTGGTACTTTGTAAGTTCATTGTAAACAAATTTTTAAATGGAAGTAAAATGTGTTTCTAAAACTCTGTTTTTTTCAAAGATGAAAGTCATTATCCAAAAGAATTAGAAATCTGTACATTTGCTGCGATTTTGTAGTTACCATTTTTGTCTATAAAGTGAATGCAAAATATCACTGCCACAAATCCCTGCTCTATGTGATACGCTTAAAGTCTCGACAATTTATCGATGAAATCACTTTTCCATTTTTGCTGCGGTACCAAAATGTCAATATATGCTCGACAACTAGCAATCTGATTTCGAATATGAGTTAATTGCTTAGATTAGCATTGTGTTCACGTGTGATGCAAGAATAAGTGCTTGTTGGTGATATATAATTTCTATTTTTGGAATGAAAACATTGTATTCTATACGTATAAATATTTTACATGCTATTAAATGAACTGATTTCTTTTGACTTAGGTGTGATTTCTGCATAAATTGACACTCGATTTGGTAAAGACCTTTAGGGGTCTCCAAAGTCAGGCCCTCAGGTCATTTGCAGCCACTGGCGTAGCGGACAGGGGTATATGCTCCTCAGATGTGGGCCACCTACTTAGAAATAAGGACTGATTTAGGGTTTGGGCTGATCTTTGGGTTAGCTTTTAAGGATTTGCCTGAGTTTAAATAGGAGTAGTTAAAATGTAGAAGTATTGTAATTAAATATATGGCCTACCACAGATAAAAACATTCAAAAATTTACAATCTGTTTCACCCTTAGTAACTCCTAAAGATTTCATTAAAGGTTTAACAAACCGTGAGGTTTTTAATCTTTTTATCTGTGGTGTGCTAATGAATATCAATTGATCCTGCTCAAAGGCGTCGGCAGAAAATTTTTCAGGGGGGGGGGGGCAATAAGAATAGATCCAGTATTAACTAGGCTACTAAAAATGGAAGAATTTTTGAAATTTGGGAGGTTTTAGGAAAGTGTGTAAAAATCCAGGGGGGGAATAGCCCTCCCTTGCCGACGCCCATGATCCTGCTCGCTAGGAACGGTTATTGAGCATTTTTCAAGAGCACGGAGAGCCCAAAGCAGTTAGTGGCATATAATTATGTAAAAACCAGTAAAGAAAAAATAGCGTAATGTCGTGTCTTGAAGAGTTTGAGTTTTAGGATAGTAGTAGTGATGTAGTTTTCGAGACCGGTCTCGGTTCTCGAGACACATTTTTGAAAGTCTCATCTCGATCTCGCCTCGGACTTGAACTTTAAGTCTCGAGTCTTGGTCTCGAAAAGTCATGGTCTCGAAATATGAGAAGTCTCGAGACTCAAAATCTTGGTTAGGCGTAGGAGTAAAATTTTGAATTTAATTATTTAATGCAAGCAACGCAAACAAAGATTCGATTGACTTTCTAGGTCTTAACACCTTTTTAATTGCTTTCAAACAATCTCCTTTATTTATTCATTTCGGTCAATTTTCGTTTATTTCCGTCAATGTTTTTAAACTGAGATCGTGAGAAACAAAGTTTTGCAATAAAAGCTCATTTTTTGATAATTGGCTACTCAGTGGGAGATACTTGAGGTTCGAAAAAACTCAGGTAGAGCCGTGGGAGAAAACTGCTCGACCTGTTGTTCATTATTATCTTTGTTATTTACTTATGAACGGTGTGATGTAAAACAGTCTGGAGGGGAAGAAGCCGCTTAAGCGGTATTATTTGATGTTGATCTTTGTTGAAGGTGCTAATTGCCGCTGTCTACATTTTTGCTTTCTGGTAGTAAACGCTCTAAACCTTTTTCTCGTTCAGGTTCCTTGCACGTGGACCGCGTTTGAGGTGGTAGCATGGCAATGCGATGAGGTTTGGTCAAGGAAGGTTAATCAGGACAGCTCAGACCTCAAAGTGATTGTTTTCAGTCTCATTCTGTTGAACAGATCTTTCGTAGTATGATACAGTTAAGATTGCAGATTCAGAATGATGAACTTAAGTCTACTTTACCACTGCTTTTTGTAAATATCAAACTTTAGAAGTAACGATTAGGTCCAGTGAAGATTAAAATAGCTATAGGTATAAACCTGAGGTATAAACATGGGCCACCGAATGGGGAAGACGCGTGACCCCAAAAGATTTTCAGGGCGGTATCGGAGAAATAAAGTCTTGATAAAAAATAATACCTTAACTCAGGTATTTGTTATACATTAAGGTGTTTGTCGTGTACTAGGACCACTAGGTTACTGAATCATTCATCTTGATGTCTTGTTTATGAAAACACAATTGCGCATTCCACCATAGCCTTCTTGTCATTAAAATAACTGTCTGAATGCAACTGCTTTAGCAAGCCCGCTTTTTTTAGATTTAAACGACCGGTCAGCGTTAGTAGTTAAAGACACCGCCATCGGAGCGTGAGGTCTGCGTTTCGATTCTTGGTCCGGTCAAAATCGGACGCAGTGTCGCTAACGTCTCGCCCCGCTGCGATGTTTCTTTGGTGCAGTGTTGTTCATTTGCTCAATGCCCGTGCACTAAGCCGCGAGTTTATGAAAGCTTTTATTTTAATTTGATTTAGCAACTCGCTTCGAAATCGAATTCCTCTAGATTGGTCCACGATCAGTTTGGTAATGAAACTTAAGCAAATTTAAGATGCATTTTATAAGAAATATCTTTGTAATACATATTGTAAGAATATCTTTGTAATACGAGTGACAGTTGTGTTTAGTTTGAGTTAATTCGTTATAAAGTATTATTTCATTATTTACGTTGAAACAATTTGCATTATGTCTCGTAATTCGGCCTTAATAAAATTTGGGTATAGTCATCAAAAAGAGTACGACGATGAAAAAGCCGGAAATAAAAAACATTCTGCAAAATGCAAGTTTTGCCCAACATCGACAACAATCTCTGATCGTTCAGGCACAACCTCTTCGTTTGTTCGGCTCATGAAGAAATGCCACAAGTCACGGTGAGCTATTGCATTATTTTTGAAGGAATGATTTAATACACTAACTTTGTTGTTAGGTTGTAATAGTGAATAATAATTGTGTGCTTTTGTATGTTATTTATTGATATTTTTAACGGTTGTGTGCCGAAGTGAACAAGTTTAATTATGAAACGCTCTCCAAATCGAAGCTAAATTAATATACTGCACGTCTCAACCTGATGGCATTTTGCATTCCAAGTTCTTGAATTATTAACCCGGCACTGGAGGGTGCTATTTAAAGTATCACCACTTCAGTTTCTTTTGCTGTTGTAAAAAATTCTAGAAGATAACAAATACCCGTAACCCCCATCAGCGACGTGTAACTCAACAACAACTTACAATGTACAGCTATATATATTGCATCGACCCAGGTTGAAAGGTTTTTTATTTGCGAGTAAACTTGTATATCAATTTTTACAACTTTGCTCTCGGCCAGGAGCTGCAAACGGGTCAACAACTGTAGTTCAGGCCCAAACACAAAAATAAAAAGCCGGAAACTAATGTGATTCGAAGCCCAATGAATAAGAAATCGTAAGTGAAATTTGATATAGATCGAAAGCACTAAGTAGCGGCTTCTAGCTGTGGGCTTGTGCATGCTAAGCGACTCGAAATCCATGACGGCTGCAAGTGGTCTTCCTCAGCTTACGTCCGTCTGTGTATAAAATGCAACAAGATAACAGTTAAATCGACGCATTTTATGTCATTATTGAAATTGAATTGTAAAAAGGCTATACCGGTATATTTTTTGCAGAAAAGATTATCCGAGCAGCCGAAAATTTAATAGATGATATGGACGTGGAGGGAAGCACATCTGAGTTGGCGAATCGTGGACGCTCGGAGGAAGAAACGGCACAGCTAAGAAACATTCCACGTCTTTTCAGCAAATATTCGAAAATTCCAAATAAAGCAACTTCCAAAAGATCAACAAGCGTTCGGTCGCAGTTGCTAAAGTATCTCGAAATCACCAACAATGGTGAACATTTTAACGAAAATATTTTCGAATTTTGGGAAACCATGGAAAACCAACTATATACCTGCCTTATACAAACTCGCGATGCAAGTTCTTTTTGTGCCAGTGTCATCGGCTCCTGTGGAGCGTATTTTTAGTACCGGAGGTTTGATCATGAGACCTCATCGATCTCGGTTTTCTTCAGTTAATCTAGAAATGCTGGTTGCATTAAAATGCAATCACAATTTTATTGTTTGATTTTGGTATAGGCTTACTTTTTACGGTTGCATTAATTTTTTCCGTTGTGTTTCGTGATTATTTTTGCTTGCAATAATATATGCCATTCAAAATTTTTTGGCTCTGTTACTAATCTGTAGTTACTGCAAGCTGGACCACTGCGATAGTTTAAACACAGGAACGCATTGCCCAGTTTCAGTTGGCATCGAACGGCAATTTCTCTACTTTAAGGTCGGGCGCTTGACAGTAGAGGTACGCCGTCACCTCTTCATGTCCTTGTGAATAGCACGTGGCCCAAGTTCGTTTTTTGGTTTATGGTCGTTCTACTGTATTGCGTTTGGCCGTTTGTTTAAAGAAAAACCATGAAAAGGGTTGTCAATAGTCAATACAAATAAGTTTTGCTTCTAAAATCTCGGGTCTCGAAGTCTCGTCTCGGTCTCGAAAAACTCACCGAGTCTCGATCTCGGTCTCGAAAATTTTTTTAAGTCTTGGTCTCGGGTCTTGGACTCGAATTTTTTCCAAGTCTCGGTCTTGGACTCGGTCTCGACCATCAGGGTCTCGACTACATCACTAGATAGTAGAATAACGAAAACGATATTAGTCTGAAAAAACCTAAAACATTGCCAACTAAAAACATATTGTTATGTCAAAAGTCTAATCTACGAATTATAAAACATCTAAAATTGTAGGTAATTTAATCTTTCTAATGTTACGAACTTGCGTGTCACTAAAACGAGAAGTAGGAACTCTTCAGCAGAGATGTTTTTTAAGGTCTCGGTATGATGCTGCTGTATTGGCGTATCTCATCAAATTTCTAAATCAGAAACAAGTAACTTGAAAAGGCCCTCAGGTCAAAAATTTTTGCTCGGTTTTCTCTCAAAAATTTTTGACAGATCTGAAAAATGACTTCACCAAATTCCAGCTTTCTACGGCATTCTGTTAGACCGTTCCCAAGTTATTAGTAGTTTAAATTTCCCTTAGGCTTTTTCCGCTTAGAAATTTTGCCAATGTTGCCAACTACAAACAAAATTTCAAAAAGTTATTGCGTGTTCGTTACTTTCAATAATTTTGGCAGAATTGTGGTCAAAACAAAGTAAAGTGTCAGAATTGTAAATTCAGCTTCTTTTCAAGTAATATCTTGTAATATCTTGAATTGTTATAAATTGAAAACGGAATGACGTAAAAAGTTCAAATTTGGCGCGAAGGTTTTTTAGACTTTTCCCAACATTTTGGTTAGCAGTGAAAAACTTAATTTAAATGCCCCCTTAAAACGGAAATTCATGCGACCTATATTTTTTCAAACTATTCTCGAATTTTGTACTGACAAAAAGCTGTTTAGATAAAAATTGACGAGAAAACTAAATCGAAGCTTTATTCATTCAACAATGTACCAGAATCTTGCTTTCTTAATTCAAATGTATGTGTATCAGAATGACTTGATTCCAAATCATCTATACATGCACCTCTAAGCAGAAAGCAGAGCAAAGATAAAATGAAAGAGAATATTTTACCGGAAGTTTTTAACCACTTTTTTAAATTCTGACGTAAGTCTAAACCAAACTCATGTAAATCCTTACTCTAAAGCTAATCCCATAGTCATCCCAAATCTTACCTCAAATCGTAATCTTGACCTTAAAAAAGCAAATAAAAATGCGCCGCTGAATATTTTACATTTTCGTTTTATTTTCTTAAACTTATATTTTTTGGGGGAAATATAGTCGCTACCTAGAAAAATATTTTTTTTAGTACGAGATGTTTTGACGTAATTCCTTCAAAAAAAAGAATTTTATTTTGAATCAACTTGACTTCAAATTGAGTCAAGTTTCGTTACAAATAACTTCTGAAACTGAAGTAGCTAAGGTAAAAAAAAGTTTCCCAATTTTTGAGATTTTTTGAAGTCACTTTTAGAAATTTGAGTATTTTTTGGCCAATATTTTACTTGAATGACGTCATAAGGCATTGTTGTGGCGTAACTAACTTGACTTAGGCATTTTATGATTCAGTATCAAAAAACAAATTTATGTACAAAATTTAAACCGCTTGTTGTGAAGTCATCACAAAATTGACGTTATAATGTTTCGAAAATATGGCCTAACGTAGCAATGGTGACGTCATCAACTTAAAACCAATTTTTCTAAAAAACTTTGCTAAACACCTGCCCGCATGTCAAATTTGGTGCTCCCATGACGTTTGGTTTAAGAGTTATATAAGAGGGGCAAAAATGCTCCCGTGTAAATTGCATTGGCCAATTAGCCCTTGCAGAAGAGGGTTAAGAGCAAAAGAATACAATTACTGAAAATAAAAAGAAAATTGGAGCTAAAAATTAGTTATAAATTAACAGCAACCAGGTTATGTCTGGGCTGACATAGCCTACTCACTACGTAATTACAAAAAATGGTGCAGCTTTTGCAAGCTGTTGCCAACATTGCGTTTGATTTTACTTGCCCGGGAATTGAACGCTGGATCTCGCAAAGGAGCGAGAGAATCATTTTTCTTTCACTGGTGTTTTTTTTTTTTTGATTTTAGGGAGAAAAAAGGCAAACCTCATTTTTTACAAAAAAATCAAAAAAGAAATGAATTACCCCATAAGTTGCACTGCATGACTGTCATGATTGCCTACCCAGCGCTACCATCGAGAATACGCTCGGCCGACTTAGTTCTTTTGGCAGAGTAGCCTCCCCGCTTCTAAACCATGCGGTATCCGTCAGTTCTTTCTGATTAGCGATGGCTTCTGACCGATATTTGGCTGAAAATTGCATTAATTCACTGTTTAAATCGTTTTTTGTTCATCACCTTAATTCCGCCCACAATGAAGACTTCCCTTGCTGTTTTCGCCAATTCGTTGGCCGGATATTGTTCCAGAGGCCTACCCACCTCTAACAATCAGGCGCGTAGCCAGAAATTGGCAATGGGGGGCTGTTTTGGGGGTCTGGGGGCGAAGCCCCCAGCCGCCAGAGGCACGGGGGAGTGGGGGCGGAGCCCCCAGCGCTCAAAAATTTTGCATTTTTTGCGAAAATATCTTCATTTTAGAGCTATTTTGACTAAAAAATAATGCTTTAAAACGTGGCTTAGAAATTGGCAGTGCAAACATAATTAAACTGGTTGCATAAATGGGCTATTTGGGAGGTGGCTAATAGTAAAATTTTAGTTCTCTTATTTAGATGCTGGTGAATTATAGCATCAAATAGTTCAATAAAACTCACACGGAGTAATCTATTTTGTATACAGTTTATAGAGAAAAATAATTGGGGGGGCTAATGAAAAAAAATTTAAGAGAAATGATTGATAATTAACTAATACTGATTAGCCCGCCCCCCTCCCTTCCCCCCTTATTCTTTAGTTTATAGTATACTTGTTGGTGACACCTATGTTTAGCATTTTTACACTTCCGATCAAATTTGATTGCTTATTTTTGACCATTTTTCGAAGTTTTTATTTAGTAGTTAGTTTTTTGTGTTTTTTTTTTTTTGACAAATTAGCTCCCCTTCCCCCTGAATATATGTTTCAAAAGGTGTTTTAAATCACTATTTAGTGTTCTACAGTGCATGAAACAGTCTCAAAAGCGCAAAAAACGTAGTGCTTTTTTCATTTTGCATTTTAGTCGACATGCCAATGGGGGAGCGCTATATTGTAATTGTAATTACATTACAAGCTATAGCCCCCCCCCCCCCCGCCCCCCCTGGCTACGCTACTGCTAACAATGAAGCTTTCAGAGCCAGCTTACACCTCTTTGCTTCGAACGGTACCGCTGAGCCTACCTAGAACTTACAAAACATAGAAGCATAGTACAGCTACTGTTTCAAGGAATTTTACCGTACCTCTTGTCACTCATCAGCTAGACTAGCTAGATAGGCCTATCAATCCTCAAATGACTGCCGTGCTACATTTGAGCCGCCTGCAAGGATCATTGGAGTCATGGAAACCTACGTAACAACCAAAAATAAAGGAAGATGGCATCATTAGGGCCTGAAAAAATCAATAGGGATAAATTGCAAAATCGACACAGCCGATCCGAAAAATTACGATGCTAACATAACCGTTAAATTACACAGCATTTAGTTGTTCTTATATGGTTTATTACGGGTAGAAAAATATTGAAAAATTCTGTTACCGAAAAAAAGGGAAAGAAATTAAGGGATGCTGAAGTGTAATAATGAGCGGCATATTTAATTTAAATAATACACGTGCGCAGCCGAAACAAAATCGTTCGGAAACAACAAATCTGATGGTTTGGCTGCAGTTCTTCAGACTTGTTTTCGGAACAAAAATGTAGCACCACACAAATACTATGAGAAGCGGAAATATTGGAAGCAACAATTAATTACTATCATAAAAGGTTTTGTGATGCATCAACCATTTTCAAGAAAAATAACTAAAATAATTACTTTGGTACAGTTTGCATTGATGGTTGAACCATTACAAAGCAGCTAATAAACACAAATGAATCATTAATTTATTATGATATGCAGAAATTCTTCTTTCCTGTGTTCATAAATTGAGACTGTTTTTTTGTTAATACATTATCATTTATTTGTTTCAATAGAAATTGACACACACAAACTTCTCAAAAATTGGGCAATTACCAAAAGGATTTATATCATGATATCACTGCAAAAATTAGGAAACTTGGTTGCGACGTGCAATCTTTAATTGTAGGGCATAATTGATCCTCTCTGGCAAAATCTGGGCCGAATTTACCAAAAAAATTGCTGTATACCAGCAATATGCCTTGCTAACATCAATTACATTTCTTTGGGTTAGTTTAGTCCTTTTTTTGTAAGAAGGTTTTGGTTTTTCTTTTTTTTTTTACAGAATAGAATATTACGAACTATTTTTCGTTTTGCAAGTAGTATTTGACTTGAGATAAATTCTCGCTGTAATGGTAGGAGTAAATAATTTATTTCACGAGCATCACAATAAAAGCACAAAATAATAATATCAAAGTAAACAAACAATGAAATAAGCAGCCCATACTCGTCAGGAGGTTAGGAGTGACCGAAGTCTTCGAGCAGTAAACCCCCTAAGTTACAAAATAGAAGAAAAGAAAAAAGCGTGATGTTCATATTCAAAGCATACGTTAAAACAAACAAGAACCTCACGAAGTTAGCATCGAACAAATAAGCCACCCTGCCCTCCAATATGCTGCAGTTTAAAGTTACACAGATGAGCAACAAAACAATACCGAAGTGTTTTGCATAGAACGTAATATTGTTGAATCGTGAAATTTTTAAGCTGAGTTTTGCATTGAGAAAAACAGAAATTTTTTAAGTTCAATGACAAGTTATTCCAAACACTTATCCCCTGGTATTTGAAGGAATTCTGATCAAGGGCTAAGATGTGGGGTGTCCAAAAAACTGCCCACGGGTAATTTGTCGCCCGCGATGAAATTTTATCCGGCTCGCACCCGATTTTTACACTTTTTCTGACTCAATATTTTGAACATTTCTCTGATGAGTTCTTCTTGCTGGTACAGAGTCTCGTAGCAGCTCGTAAATGGAGGAATGTAATCTGGTATTTACACGTTTTCAGCCTCTGAATAAAGCTCGTCCGCTTTGTTAGTGTAAGACTGCATGATTTCAAGGCTTTCGAGTGCAGCTCTTTTTATAGACGATGAGGAGAAAAAGGTAATTGCGGCTCAAAAAGGAAAAAAGTCCACAGCTGTTTTTGGTGCTATTGCACCACGGTCACACATAATCGGTGAGTGCGCTAGTTTTGTAAATATGAAGCAATCCCCGTCCTTACACTCGATACGAGCGAATTTTTTCTTCAACAAATTCACCGCAAATGGTACACAGTTGCGACTTCCTGGAGCATGAAAAACAATCAGCAATGTGAGTACATGGGAGATATACCATGCATCTTTCTTCCTTCTTGCATTTCAAACACTTCACTTCATTCAAAATTTCTTTTGCACGTTTCATTGTTACGTAGTTTGGGTTTAAAAATAACATCGAGTTCTTCCATTAATTTTAACATAAAATCGTAGAAGGTAGCGAAGTTTTCCTTGTGTTTTTGAAATCTTTTGGTCAACACCCGAGATATTTTTCGGTCTTCAAATCCCAACGGTTTCGCCATTTCTACATTCCTACCCAACAACATTTGTCTCTCGACTTTTTCTTTTACATCCACACCACCTCTAGGGTCGATGAGGGGAGGTAACAGTGGCTGGTGTTTGGCAAGGGAGGGGTAATTGACTAATTTTTCCAAACCTTGAAGTTTGCGTTTGGGTGTTGGGTTGGGAACAGGCGGTCGATTCAAGCTAACAAACCCTTTCACGATATCTTTCACAAAGTCTACGCCTTTATTTTTCAGCAGATATTCACAGAGCGGGAACCGTTTCGCATGTTCCATCCAAGGGTCTTCAAACCGTTCCCAGTTCTTCAAACCTCCGTTACAGTACCAACATTTCGCCAGATCCCCGTCACCGAGATAATAAAACTCAGCATCTGCTATTAACTTGGGATTGGCTGCGATTCTTTCTCTGGGCCAATTTTCAGACTCGACAAACATCAAATGGTGATCGATAATGCTACGCATGTGCGGGTTTATCGGTTGCTTACATGGGAACTGATAAAAAGTTGGCGAGGGGATATCTTGCTGAGGTAGTGGAACAGAATCGCATGCATCTGCCATGTTGCTTTTGTTGTTGATAGAATGAAAAAACAGAGTTCATTAACTACCTTTTATAGGTGATGTTATTGCACCGTTGGGGTTAAACAGGAACGAGCTCTGTTGCGCCATGCTTGTCCCATATTCGAAGAGTTAAAAAGGTAGCGTTTTGCAGGTGAACTTTGGACAGGTCACCGGTTGTTTTTACCGCCCGATTACATCATGGCGCCGAAATTTCTGCTACAGCACGAAACTTTACTAAGCTCAAACCAAAACTTATAAAATATTCCATAGCAGAAACTAGATAACTTTTTTATTTTAGATTCAGAAACTACCGGGTTCAATTCTCAGGTTAGTTATTCACCGATATTTTAACCAGTTAAGTAAAACTTTAGACTTGAACCAGTTCCAGGCAAACCACCTACGGTGGTTCGGTACTCAAGCAAGACACTCTTTAGGTTTTAGATTTGAACCAAAGCCAGTTCCAAGGCAAACCACCTGCGGTGGTTCGGTACTTGCGTAATACACTCTTCAGGCATAGGTGGGCACAAGTCCGTTAATCGGTAATCCGTTAATAACGAAGCAAACTTTTTCATCAACTCGTTAATCCGTTAAAAAGTTTTTTCATGTTAACGGACTAAAGTAACTTCCGTTAAAATGCCCGTTAACTTAACGACAATGGTTCATTAACTTACGTTAAGTTGCGTTTACATAAGGTTTTCATCGTTAATTTCTTGTACCATCCATTCATCGTACCGGTACAAACCAATTTCGCTGTTAACACTTGTTGCGTAATTAGCGCGAGTTTATAGAAGAAAAAGCGAAGAAGCTGCGAGATAAACAAGCGAGCGCGGGATCAAATGAACAGGAGCAATAAGAAATGCTGCAAGTATACTTTTAAGCATGCAAGTATAAAGTGGGTTAGATCTTAGATGAGTTGAACTGCGATACTGCAATAGACCCATGATGTACCCATGAATAATCTGTCATTGGTGGTAAGATGAAAGTGACTATAGCATGGCAGCGTTAGCAAGAAAAGTGGACATGGATAGTTAGTTAGCCTAACCTCTAGCAGAAATGATCTCGATTATTATCGTAGTATGCAATCACTAATTTGTAATCGATTATGCAATTTTTAAATTATCGTAATCAGAAATCAACTACAAAGGATCGTAATCTACGAATTGCAAATAATCGAGCCATGGCTGGCTGCTACTACATAGGCTAGGCTTCCAGTACCAAGCAAAAGCGTGAATGATGATATAATTAGTGTATAAACTCTATTATGGGAGGAGTACCGGTGACCAACTAAAGAACAGAATGCAAGTGCAAGACATGCATGATTGCAATTTTAATAACAGCTTAATAATAATGATAATGCAAAACAGAATTGCAGGGTAGATTGCAGTAATAATGCAAGATAGATTCCGACTTCGTAAGTGCTGTAACAAAAATTATTTTTAAATTTTAGCGAAGCGATGTAATCGTAATAGCGATGATTAAAGGTGAAATAATAATAATAATAATTGCAATTTATATCCCCCTTGAGATAACACCAACAAGTGTCAATGCATCTGCCTAAGGGGCCACAGTAACATTCAAATAGCTTTACAGAAATAAAATTAATACTCAACAGAGGTACTAATTCTACAGCAATAAGCAGCAAAATACTGGCATCAAACAGTGGTAATATCTTCAAAGGCTAAATTAAAATAAAATGCTTTTAGACGTTTCTTAAAAAGGGACAAAGTTTCAATTTCACGCAAAGATAGTGGCAACGAATTCCATACTTTGGGTGATGCACACGAAAACATAGATTGGGATCTAGCAAAGTTTAAGCTAGTTACCGTTTGAAACAGCCAATAATCATCATTAACACCATCATCATCATCATATTTATTTATTTACCAAGTGACGTCATATCACAAGAAGAAAACTGCAACTTCCTCTAGGTCTATCACCAAAGCATCGAAATATACAATTCCTTTAAAACCAAACACACAAACTTGCAGAGTCAAAGCGATATTTAGTCACTTGGTGAGGAGACAGAGAAGGACCGAAAGGTCATCTAAGTCTACTGCCACCTCACCAAGTTAAGGTTAAAAAAAACAGCTTCTAGATTTTCTCAGTCTGCTACTTTCTATAATAAAAAATTTTACGCAAAATTAATACAAAGTGTTGCAAAGATATGTACATTTTGTACAGTGTATACACAAAACTCACAGTCACCATGTAAAGAAAATGCAAGACAACATTAGAATTGTTCTAACTCTAAGCATACTAAAAAATAAAAAAATAAAAATGCTGTAACTACAGATTGAATAGAAATAAAAGTAATAAAGTTCATAATGCTTATTTATGTTTTACAGAATTTAAAGTGGGCAATTGGAGTGAAAAAAAACCTCCTTGCTTTGTTTTGTATTGTTTGCCAATATGTCATTAGTACTGGTACAATTTCCAATACCAGTATATATCAACCTCAGTTAGTTATTGCAAAATTACAAATAATTCAAGGGCACATCAAAATGAGAGATGACGTATTGTAATAAAAGTGTGATAGATGAATGCACCAAACTCATGCTATTCAAGCAATAGATTAGGTTATTGTTGAACTCAAGCATAAATATGCAACTATGATTCCTGTAATTACTACTGCATTGCTGATAGAAAGCTGTTATTCTAGCTTTTATCGGTTTCATAGTTTGATAAAAAATGAGCTTTAACAGCTTTTTTAAATCTGTAGAATGAAACTTCTTTCATACTGCTTGGAATTTCATTCTAAACTTTAATTCCTGGTAATGATAGAGACTTTTGCCCTAATCTTGTTCTAGTTCTTGGAAGAAAGAAGTTGTTTTTGTGGCTCAATCTTGTCTTAAGTGTATAGCAGTTTTTTATTAGGTTAAACTTATCTGAATTTGCAAAAGATAATACATTATTGTGAATTTTGTACATTAGCTTTGCAGTTTCCAGAGAGTAAATATCCTTGAGTTTTAAGCATTTAGCTCGATAGAACAAAGGATTAGTATGCTCAAGATATCCGCATCCAGTTAACAATCTGATGCTTCTTTTTTGCAGAATAAAGAGAGGTGCTAATATTGATTTTGAAGCAGTCCCCCAACTACTTATGCAGTATTGTAGATGAGAGTATATGAGGCAGTGGTAAACAGATCTTAAGGTTTGTTCATCTACAAAGTGTTTTAATTGATTAAGGGCCCAAGATCCCCTTGCTACCTTTGAACATTGTTCCTTGATTTGTTGTTTCCAGTTTAGATTGTCGTCTATGAGAACACCAAGATACTTTATGTGATGTGATTGCTTGATTGGATTATTATCTATTGATACTTTGAGTTCAGGTTTGTTTTGTTTTGTTGTCACTACCATAAACTCAGTTTTACTAAAGTTAATTGATAATTTATTAACCTTGAACCAATTGCTTACATTGACTAATTCATCATTAATATTTTGTTGCAGTGTTGAAACATTAGAATGGGAGAGAGTAAGGTTTGTATCATTTGCAAAACGATGAATTGTGGAATTTGAGGCAAGTGGTAGATCATTGATATAAATATTAAATAACAGCGGACCTAGAGTTGATCCCTGAGGAATACCGCAAATAACATCTCTTGACTTGGATTTATATTGATTTACAATTGTATACTGTTGACGGTCAGTCAGGTAACTTGCTAGTAACTGTAATGGTAATCCTCTAATTCCATACTTTTCTAGTTTCTTGATCAGTATTGTGTGATTGATGGTATCATATGCTTTTCTTAAATCTAAGAAAATAGAACATGTAATGAGCTTTATATCCATATTGTCAAGTAGCTTATTGTAAATATCTAAAACAGCTTCATTTGTTGAGCAAGTTTTCTTAAAACCATACTGGTTTGGACTAATTAAATTATTGCTCACAAAATAATTGTTTAGTTGATCAAGCAGACACTTTTCAAAAAGTTTGGCAAAAGGATTTAAAATAGAAATAGGGCGATAATTACTGCATAACTCTCTTTCGCCTTTTTTGAAAACTGGAACAACTTCAGCGGTTTTTAACACTTTTGGAAAATATCCTGTTGATATGCATGCATTAAAAATGTTAGTTAGAACTGGAGCTATAACAGAACCTGACATTTTTATATACTTTGCTGGAATTCCATGTCTTCCTGTACTTTTTGATGGATTCATAGCTCTGATGTAATTTACTACTTCTTCTTCAACTATTGGTTCTAGAAAAAACGAATTGCAGGTACTCTGAATCAAAGATGTGGCATTAAATTTGCCATAAATTATAGCTGGTGTTTCGATTATAGACATCCAAGCTATATCTTTCCGAAACAGAACGAGAGTTGATTAAATTTTTTAAATATGTAGGAGCATAACCATGCAGGCACTTGTGTGTGAGCAAAGCAATTTTGAATTTTGGAGCATAACGGTCGGAGTTTCAGCTTAATCTAAGAACAAAAACGATTGCCAATATAGAACTAAGCATAACAATTTATCAGACGCGTTTCGCTTTAACTTAAAGCATCATCAGTAGAATGAATTTGCAAAGTAAGAAGCACGAATTTATATACAATAGCCACCCATTAATTCAGGTGGCCACGGCACAGCTTAAGATTTGTCATAATTGACTAAAAGAGCGACAGGTCATAGGTTTAAACACACAAGAAAACACAGCGGAATAGCGACGTCATTTTAAACAACAATTTAAAACAATTAAGCATTGAAAAGATACAGGGGCAAAGATTGATTGTCGACATTCAGTTGTGGTTCTGTTTTGGAAATATGTAGAGTTTCTTTGATGCGTAATTTAGTTACGTGATTACTTCTGTCCAAAATTTTGGGTGAGTCAAAATTAATTACGTGGTTGGGATTATTGAGCAAATGTTTGCAAACTTCAGAATCTTCACACGTGCGATGTTCATTGAGGCGAGTAATTAGGTTCCGTTTGGTTTGGCCCAGAGGTGGGCAAAGTGCAATTAGAAGCGCAAAGCGCAACTTCCGCAACCTCCGCAATTGCGTAAGTTGCGTTGCGCTTTAATTTTTTATTTTGAAACATTGCGGAAGTTGCGTTGCGGAATAAAGCCTTTAAAATTTGTTGCGCTTTAATTGCGTTGCGCTTTCAAAATTTTTTTCGGTTAAAAGCGCAATTCTATACATTGAACTTAATTTTGCTCCAATTCCATCGTAATATTGATAAATTTCGGGCTTGTTTAGCAAATTATTTGCTCTTTTTCAATCTAAAATTGCAAAAAACGCAGTATTTGTATTGTGTTGTGAAATTTCGATTGTGGAAGTTAGGTTGCGCTTCAACTTGGTACGAAAATACCGTTCCGCAATTGCGGAATTGCGTTGCACTTCAACTGAATCAAAAAGTTCATTGCGGAAGTTGCACTGCGCTTCAGAAAACAAAAAAATTAAATTGCGCATTTTGCGCTACGCTTTTACTGGTTAAAAAGATCGTTGCGCTTTGTTGCGTTGCGCTTTTGATATAACGTTATTTGTGCCCACCTCTGGTTTGGCCAATATAATTTTGACCACAACTACAAGTTAATTGATACACAACACCTGACGAATGTAATAACGATTGACGATCTTTATACGGAAATAGTTTGCCAATGGTAAAGTTGCGATGAGAGATTATCAATTTGATATCATACGGGCATAAAAATTCACGAATTTCTTTTTCAATTTGCATAGAAATACGATCAATAAACTGCAATTTAAAAAAGACACAATGCTTCGTAGACTGTTGTTGGTTAGGGTAAAGTTTGGCATCCGGTTTTTGATTTCTGTTTATGGCTTTGCGAATAACATTCCGAATAGTTTTGGTAGGATATTCATTTTGTTGCAACATTTTGGTAATTTTCTCACACTCAAGAAACAATAATTGTCGATTGCTGCAAACTTTAATAGCTCTATTGACTAATGATCTAATCAAATTTATTTTGTATTTAGTGCGAGCCAAACTACTCCACTTATTATACAGCCCAGTGTGTGTAGGTTTTCTATAAATGGATAACTCTAATTTATCTTTTGAATTGTCAACATTGACGTCCAGGAAGGGCAACTGTTTGTTGTTTTCAAGTTCGTAGGTAAAATTAACATTACTGTGAATCTGGTTTAATTTTCTATAAAACAACATAGCACTTTCAAAATCTGGAAATACTGCAAAACAATCATCCACATACCGAAAAAACACGTCCGGTTGCATATTAAACTCTTTTGTTTTTTCAATCACATAATTCATAAAAATGTCAGCAAAAGCCGGAGCGATTGGAGATCCCATACCTACGCCATCAATTTGTTCATAAAAACTACCATTAAAATTTAGAGTAGTGCGTTTCGTAGTCCACACCAGAAGGTTCTTGAATTGTAGCTTAGTCAAACCGTAAACTTTTTTCGTCGAATCACTGCATATGCTTTGGTAGCATATGCTTTGCGTAAGCATATGCTACCATATTTGAAAAGCCTTCATTTTTTACCAGTTAAATTTCGTATTGAATTTTTGAATTTTTAATTTTTGAATTTTTAATTCAATACGAAATTTAACTGGTAAAAAATGAAGGCTTTTCAAATATGGTAGCATATGCTTACGCAAAGCAGAACCACGAAGTCTAAAAATAAATCTCACTGCAGAATATAAAACTTTTGTCAACTTGTGCAATAAATATTCTGGTAAGTTATAAAACAAGGCATTACAATAATCAATATGGGACAATATCAAAGAATGAACTAGCTGAATTTTTAGAGGTTTAGTAAGCTTAGATGCAATTCTGCCTATATTACGTAAATTGCCATAACAAGTACTAACTACTCTATTGATATGCTTCTCAAGGTTCAGTCTGTTATCAAATATTACACCAAGAATTTTGACAAAAGCATTAGGCATTGGCAAAGAACAGCTATCATCAATTTGCATGCTAGAAATTATTCTGGATTCAATGTTACGGTTCGATAAAATTTCGATGACTTTGGTCTTACTTTCATTCAATCTTAGAAAATTACTAGTCATCCAATGCTTTAAATCTTGCAAAAAGGCTCGAATTTTGTTTTTAATCATGTCTACAGAAAAGTCTTTATCAAAAGAAAGATAACACTGCATATCATCAGCATATGAATGCACAAAAAGACCATGTGATTTAGCAATTAATTCAGCACTTTTAAAATACAAGTTAAATAGCACTGGCCCTAAAATTGAACCCTGGGGTACACCAGACTTAACATCAACTGTATGAGAAGTACAGCCAGCACCTTTAACAAAGTAGCTCCTATTATTTAAATAGGTTGAAAACCATTCTAAAGCTACATCAGAAAAACCAAATTCAGCGGACAATTTACTAAGCAGGAGATCATGCTTAACCGTATCAAAAGCAGCTGACAAATCAAACAAAAGAACTACTGCATTTGACTTGGCATCTAAAATTGACAAAATATCATTGTGTATTTTTACAAGGGCAGTCTCACAGCTATAGCTAGATCTGTAAGCCGATTGCGAATAGCCATACAATGAATTTTCACACAGATATGTATTAATTTGGAGAAAAACACATTTTTTTTATTAATTTGCCAAAAGGCAAATTGCTTATAGGTCTAAAATTTTTAATATTATCATTATCCAAGTTCTCATTTTTAATCAAAGGAGTAACACATGCCTTTTTGAGAACATCTGGAAAATAACCCTGACTCAATGAAAGATTAACAATATGATGAATTGCAGGTAGTAATAAATCAATGCACTTCTTGAGAATACTGGTTGGTAGTGGATCAAGATCCCATGTTTTAGATGGCATAGACTCAATTATAGCTTTTAAACCAGCTAAAGATAGTGGTTCAAACTTTCTAAATTTGGAAGCACATGAAAATTTAACTACATTTGTATCAACATCAAGTGTATTGCAATTATGGTAAGACATGTCACTATATATTTGCTCAATCTTAGCATTAAAATAGTCAGCAAATTGACATGCTTGTGCAGTGCTTGTGATAGGCGGATGATTTCCCAAAAATTTATCCAATAACTGATTCACAACATTATAGGTGGCTCTGGCATTACCTTTGCAATTAGCTAGTTTTTCTTTGAAATATTTTTCTCTTTCAATGCAATAGATTTTATTAGCCTGTTTACATGCTGCATAAAATTTAGATTTATTTTCTAAAGATTTATTCTTCTTAAATGCTCTTTCAAAAACTCTTCTGCTTCTTCTAGCATTTTGACATTCCGAATTCCACCATGGCGTTTTAGATGTTTCGATATATTTTTGAACAAGAGGGCATGCTTTTCTAAAATTTTACTAAGTATATCATGATAGACAACAATAGAATCATTCAAGTTTTGACATTGCAATACCAACTGAACTATATCAGATTGTTCCAGATCATATCATAGTAATTCAAAATTAATTTGCTTCAAATTTCTTACAATTTTTTTAACCAATGGAGCAGAGGTGGAATGTAATCCAGCAGTGTCTACAACAGCAGTAACCAAGTAGTGGTCGGAATTGGTTCCAGTGTCAACTACGACATCTAAATTTTTCATAAAGTTTTTATCCATTGCATTTTTTGAAATAAAAAATACTATTAAAACTGTCCAATGGGGTAAAACCATAGCAGTCAATCATGTTAAGAAATTTGACTGCATCTGCTGAATTAGTTTCAAAATGAAAGTTAAAGTCACCACACAAAATAATTTTATCTGACAGAGTAACTTTATTGCTTAAATAATTTTCAAATTCTGACCAAAATAGTGATGTAAAGTTAATATTTTCTTTCTTAATTCTTTTAGGCTTGTTAATTCCAGGTCTGTACATTAAGCATATCTTAATCCTTTCTTGAGCTAAGATTACTGCTTCAGTTACTTCAAATGACTTAAAATTTAAAGCTTTTTGATTCTTGATAGGAAATCCACTCTTGAAAATGAAACCAACCCGATCTCCTCTTCCAGCCCTTGGTGCACTGAAAATATCGAAACCCAATTCATGTAGTTCTCTTATCTCAGCTTTGTCTTTAACCTTTAGCCAAGTTTCAGTGACACATAATAAGGCAATGTTATTTTCATGGATGAGCTCTGTGACCAAAGCAATTTTATTGCATGAAGATCGAGCATTAAAAAGACCTATTTTAAGAGAATATTTTAATTTATTGGAATTATTGGGAGTAAGCACATTCATTGAAGAACCAATATTAGCATTGGATTTATCAAAGAACTAGCTCTTATAAGATTTAACATGTTTTCTAGACCTACAACCCCTTTTGGTTGGTTTAGATATTCCAATAGACTGCAAAAAACTCCATATTGATTTGGGTAAAAATAAACCAGAATTATTCAAATTTAACAACTCAAAGGGAAAGTAAGAAATCATCTACAGTACATAATCTTTATCTAATCATTAGAATCATAGTCTAGTCAGAGACTGAGACAGAATCTTTCAAGCCAGGCCTTTGCTGGAAAAGCTAATGCAACCAATAACAGAGCAGCTACATTTTACAATTTAAGTTTAACTACACAGTAGTACAAATAGAATCTTATTCAAATAGAATGTAAAATAAAATAAAATGGACTGTAAAATAAAATAATCGCAATGGAAAATCGATTGCATAGGTACGTATTTGTAATCATAATCGGCGGAATTGATATAATCAAACCAAAGACCATTGAAAGAACAGAATGTAGGTACCGGTACTAGGTACCGGTACTAAAATATAGCTGTAAAAACAGTGTTTATTTTGAGCTAAATGTTAATGTCATCCAAAAACTTGGAAGTGTTTGCATCCACGGATTGCGGATGGTTTCAAAACGTCAAATCTACGTAGGCCTACTCTGTACAGTGGTTGGTGATAAGACTAAAATGAGAATGAATGACGAATATTCATTCGCAATTTTTTTAGTTACTTTTTTAAGAGTCAAGATGAAGCTTTGGGTTAGGTTGGATCTCGACACTGCCTTGAAATTGTTTTGCAAGCCACAGCTTAAATAATTTTAGATGCTGTTGTAGCGTGAAAGCACAGAGACTTAGAGTAATAGTGTCGTGGACTGAGTAAGCAACCGTCTTTATCTAACAGTTTCCATAATGTTTAATTGTTTACGTACCATCTGGCCTAAAGGCTACCAGCGCGGAAGCCCAGCGAAGAGCCACCAGAAGGGCGACTACTTAAAAACAAGCAATGCGAAAAAATGGCTCTTCCTAAGCTTCTGCGCTGGTAGCCTTTAGGCAGGGCCACCGATAGGGGAGAAGCGAGGTGAGACAATGACCCTGGTGCCCATGGAGTTTAGGAGGCCCGTGGGCTTTGAGGGACCCTTGGACTTCAAGGGGCCTATGGAAATGACACTGACAAATCAGTTTGTGGAACATCGAAGACGCTTTTTTTTTGGAGATCACATCAAAATCCGAAGAAAATTGTGGCATTTTCCTCTTCTTTTTTGAAGTTCACAAAGCTGGAGATGCCCAATATTTGAGCTGACCCTGGGCCTACGTTTGGCTCTCGGCGCTCTACAAACAATTAATGATATATCTATTGCTTTTTGTGGCAAATAATAAGCTGCAGCGTCATAAGTCTATTAATTATCGCTGTTCGCAATCTCGAAAGATTTTCCGATCGCTACTTTGTTACTGCATATGAGCTTATTATTATCTTGAAATTAGATTTGACTGTAAAATGTAACATCCAAAACACAAAAAACCACCACAGCAATAAATTTTTCCTTACAATCAGCTCAACAGGTGATTACGCGTGTTCTAAAAGTGAATGAATAAAAGAAATATTAATTATACTCAAAATGTTAACGGATTAACGGACTTCATTAACTTCCGTTAATTTCAGCTGAAAATAACGAATTAACTTTAACGGAGGTATGAAGTTTACTAACGGACTAGCGGTTAACGAAGCTAACGTTTTGCATTAACTTGCCCACCGATGTCTTCAGGTCAAGACTAAGTTTCGGGTTCGATTCTTGCAACTAGGTAGGGTTAGAGTTAGGGTTAGGACTTGAGTAAACTTCGGGTTAAGACTACTAAAACGCCGCATTTAAACAATGCTGTGTTTAGATAACCCCGCAATTAGACAACGCCGTGCTTGGGGGATGCTGCAATCCCCTAAACCCCCAATCCCCCAAACCCCCCAATCCCCCTAACATACATCTTTTGGCGCAGCATACACTACTTACAGTACGTAGGCTATTCTGTCATTGCAACTTTGAGTAGCCTAGACTTCCTATTCTACCCAATTCCAGATAGGCTACAGACATACAGGACCGAAAGCCAAATGCTTGATGCCATGTCCTCTTGACGAACAGGTTACACTGAACTAACTCTGTCACTCTTGAAATGCAAGCGCATGTGTAGTAGGAACTGTTATCTTGGCTTGGGTTTGTACCAATAGCATAGACCTACTGCATGCAGAGTGGGTATCAAAGGTGGAGTCGAGGACACAAGGCTCGAGGCCAAGGCCAAGGACACAAAAAAAATTCGAGGCCAAGGACAGACCCTCCCGAGGCCAAGGCCAAAACCCAATGACACAGACGCTAGTGTTCTCCAAAAAAAAAGGTCTTCAAAAATTTTTTTCAGGCAAAAAAGGTCTTCAAAAGTTTTTTTCAGGCGATATCTACTTGAGGAAACCAAAAAAAGGTCTTCGCAGATTTTCCGCAAGGTTTCTGGCGTTTTCCAACGAAATTTTAACGGTTCAAACATGGTGCTGTCCTCGAGCCGAGGACAGGCCAATTTTCGAGGACTTGAGGCTTTGAGGCCAAGGCCAAGAACTTCAAAATGTGTCCTCGAGGACTCCCCCTCTGGTGGGTATGTGGCTAGGCTATGTGCCTCTGCTCTGATGATTGTTTCCCCCAAACCTGTTTTATCTACATTTTTTTTGTCTGCCTTTGTTTCATCTTCTCACCAAACGTCCTAAACTTTTCGTAGACTAGCCTACCAAAACCAAAATCTTTTTGTTCGTGTCAAGAAACATGTTCAGCCAATTAAAACTAAGTTTGTTGTGGCCAAAATAGCCTATTTTAGGATGCTCGGAATTCTGAAAAATAAACTGGAACCGAAGGCACCTTTTACGGTTTTAATAGCCTAACTTTATATGCATAGGTGGGCAAGGTAATGCAAAACGTGATGAGCTTCGTTAACTACTGGGCCGTTAACAAAATTCGCACCTCCGTTAACGTTAATCCGTTATTTTTAGCTTTAATTAACGGAAGTTAATAAAGTCCGTTAATTCGTTAAAATTTTCGAGCAACTTACCATTTCGTTTTATTCACTCGCTTCTAGAACACGTATTGACGCTGTTGAGCAGATTGTAAGGATATATTTATTGCTATGGTGTTCTTTTTGTGTTTTGGAAGTTGCATTTTACAGCCTAATCTAATTTTAAGATAAAAAATAAGTTCAACTGCACTAACGAAGCTGCAATCGGAAAACCTTTGGAAATTGTGAACAACGATAATCGGAAAACCTTTGGAAATTGTGAACAGCGATAATTAATAGATCTATAACGCTGCAGCTTATTATTTGTCACAAAGAAGAGCTCCTTTCTTCGCTTCTATAAAACTCGTGCGAATACGCAACATGTGTTACCAAAGCAAGCTGGTTTGTACCTTTAGGATGAATGAATGGTGCAAATTATTAACCATAAAAACCTTAACGGAAGTTACCAGAACTTAACGGAAGTTAATTTAGTTCGTTAACATGAAAACACTTTTTAACGGATTAACGCGTTAATGAAAAAGTTAGCTTCGTTATTAACGATTAACGGACATGTGCCCACCTATGCCTATATGTATTGTCACCATAGGTGGGCACAAGTCCGTTAATCGTTAATCCGTTCATAACGAAGCTAACTTTTTCTTGAACTCGTTCATCCGTTAAAAAGTTTTTTCATGTTAACGGACTAAATTAACTTCCGTTAAGTGCTGTTAACGGACTAAAGTAACTTTCGTTAAGTTCTGTTAACTTCCGTTAAGGTTTTTATCGTTAATATCTTGCAGCTTCGTTGCGCATTTGAACTTATTTTTACCTTGAAATTAGGTTAGACTGTAAAATGTAACTTTCAAAACACAAAAAGACTACCATAGCAATAAATATTTCCTTACAATCAGCTCAACAGCGTCAATACGTGTTCTAGAAGCGAGTGAATAAAACGAAATGTAAATTACACGCAAAGTGTTAACGGATCAATGGACTTTATTAACTTCCGTTAATTAAAGATGAAAATAACGGATTAACGTTAACGGAGGTGTGAAGTTTGTTAACGGACTAGTGGTTAACGAAGCTAACGTTTTGCATTAACTTGCCCACCTATGATTGTCACCAGAGGTGGAGTCCTCGGGGACGTCCTTGGCCTCGAGGACACATTTTGAAGTCCTTGGCCTCGAAGGTCAAGTCCTTGGCCTCGAGGCCTCAAGTCCTCGAAAATTGGCCTGTCCTTGGCTCGAGGACAGCACTATTTTTTGAATTGTTAAAATTTTGTGGAGCGCATGAAAAATTTTTTGGAAAACGTTTTTTTGTGGTGAAGACCTTTTTTTTTTTGGAGAACACTTGCGACTGTGTCCTTGGTCCTTGGCTTTGGCCTCGAGCATTCCTGTCCTTGGCCTCAAGAGGATCTGTCCGCGGAAGGGCAGTCCTTGGCCTCGGATTTTTTTTGTGTCCTTGGCCTTGGCCTCGAGCCAAGTGTCCTCGACTCCACCTCTGATTGTCACATTATGGTATTGTTATTGTCTTCAATTCATACTATAATTAATTATATCATGACTAACCATTGTTTTACATAAACAAATAATTCGGAAGAGGCTTGGCGAATGTTCCATTCGCGCAGACATTTTGAAATAAAGCTTAAAAAAACTAACTCTAAGCCCTAACCTTAATCCTAATCCTAGCTCTAACAGATTTTAGTTGCCACGCTGCGCGGCGCGGTGCACCAACAACAGCGCGCGGCGGCGTACGCTGCGCTGTTGCCATCTCTAGCGCACACTGCAAATAAGTTACTTGAAAACTGCGCGATTAACTGCAAAAAAACTTTCATCAACAAAATTAATCTGAGATTTAGGAATTCCTGTTTTTCTGTTCCGGTGAATGAAAAATTGATACCAAACCGTTCCGGCTCCAAAAAAGGCAAATTCCTACCGGAACTTGTTCCTGGTTCCGGTCCATGGACAACTCTGATGCTTATCAACGACAGGATTCCGATAAAAATTATTAAAATTTATATCATTAGAGTCACCCGACGTCGTGTTTGAAGTAGAATATCTCTGCAACGGATGGGTCGAAAAGGATGGAGTCAACGCTAATGTAGTCTTATGCGATTGGCCTAACTTTAGATATCCCCCATTGATTTTGCCTTTAGTCCTCGTTTAACTTACTTGTTTAAATGTGCGTAATTAAATTTCACAAATTATGAAAGCTAGGTTTATTATATAATACACAGCAGAGATGGAACCGGTCAGGATTTTCTCGACCAGACCGGTAAATTTCAAAACCTACGCCGGTTGACCGGTTTTTGACCGGCCCGGTCGACCGTTTTTTTTTACAGGTTTTTGTTCACTGTTCAATGCATCTAACGAAAAATTTTCAAAAGGGGGGGCATGAGTGAGGTATTGAAATTTGTGACTACGGACGGGAGTATCAGAAAAAAAACGAAAAGAAATTTTGCGTTTTTTGCAAAAATAACTCAATTTTAACACCTTTTTAGGTTAAATTTTGGTTTGAAAGACCTGTTTTGAACAGCGCAAAACGTGCACAAAATAAGCAGAAAAAAACTGCAGGGCACAAGCTAAATTATCAGACGTTCTTTCTAATGATATTATGCGTGAAGGCCAAGAAAAAAGTTCAAAGTTTTTAGCCATTGGTGACAGATTATTTGCAATTTGCCGAGCAGGAAGCACTAAACTGTTATGACATTGGTCAGAAAACAGAGGTGGAGTCCTTGAGGACGTCCTTGGCCTCAAGGACACATTTTGAAGTCCTTGGCCTTAGCCTAGAAGGTCAAGTTCTTGGCCTCGAAGTCTCAAGTCCTCGAAAATTGCCCTATCCTTTGCTCGAGGACAGCACTATTTTTTGAAAAGTTGAAATTTCATGAAAAACTCCAGAAACCTCGCAAAAAATTTGCGAATACCTTTTTTGTTTTCGTTTATTGGAGCATAGGCGTAGCCAAGGGGGGGAGGGCAGGGAGCCCGGCCCCTTCCCCAATTGAAATTTCACCAATGACAAAAATCTGACTAAAAAGCCTGTTGCTTCTTCAGTTTCAGTTTCTTCTTCGCATTTTTCGCTCACACCACTAACTGACAACAATATTGAGACCAAGGGCCCCGGGCGCCCCTCAATTCAATTTTTGCCAGCCAATTTAAACGTATAACCCGCAAGAAATGGAGAGTTTTTGTCCTAAAAGTTGCTATTTTAGGCCCACATCTAGCCTATTTATGAACGTAATGCATTAACCAGGGCCGGATTTACCATAATGGCGCAGTAACAGGTCGGGGCCCAGCGCTCAAAACGTAAGACTTTTTTTGGTCTTCACCTATATTTGGCAGAAAGATGTTGAAAAATCTCCAAAGTGTTAGGGGCCCAGAGGGATGTAAATCCTGCCCGGCAATAACATGATTAGCAGGCGTAATTATCTATTGTACCATTTTTCGATAACAATTCAGTAATTCACCTCCACCTTGCCGGTTTTTAGGCACAAAATACTTTAAAAAAATCAGTTATGAAAAATGTTGATTAAATAAATCATTGGACTTCAATTGAGGGGGCCTGGGCCCCCTTGCCAAACATGTACTCGTATAACTGGTTGTTTTCATGACAAAACAAAAATCTCTGAGGAAAATCTTCGAGTGGATTATTATTTACTGCTAAAATGTTGTAAAAGACAATGCACCTTACTTCCCCCTACCTGGACCAAATCACTTACAATTGAAATTTAACCCCAAAATGCGAGATGTTAAACGTGTTTTGGACTTAAATTGCAAGGATAAGAAAAATGGAAACAATTTAATTTTTTCAATTGGCTTTCAAATGTCAAAAATTTAGTGCTTTCAAATGGCTCTGAACACTTGAGAAAAGTGATTCAATGGCATTAAAATAGCTTTTTTTCCAAAAAATCACAAAAAATCGCTCAACGGCTAGGGGCGGGGCCCCCAGACCCTCAAAGCCTCCGGCGGCTGGTAGCCCCGCCCCAAGACCCCCGTTTGTGATACGTTTGAGTTACACTAGCTTTCTCAACGCGTTTCCAAAGTTAGATATTTGCACTTTTTAATTATTAGTTTAAGCCCTCTCCCTTTGCAAAATCTTGGTTAAGTGCCAACAGGCAACGATTTCAGATCTTCCATCCTACGATATCTTTGTCCCACAAAAACTTCCTATTTTAAAAATTTTTTGATGACGTCTTTGCAAGTGATTTGTGGTTTGGGCCTTCCCCAATCAAAAATTCTGGGTACGCCTATGAATTGGAGATCACCTGAAAAACTTTTTTGAAGACCTTTTTTTTGCAGAACACTTGCGACTGTGTCCTTGGTCCTTGGCTTTGGCCTCGAGCATTCCTGTCCTTGGCCTCAAGAGGATCTGTCCGCGGAAGGGCAGTCCTTGACCTCGGATTTTTTTTGTGTCCTTGGCCTTGGTCTCGAGCCTTGTGTCCTCGACTCCACCTCTGCTAGAAAACATTTGAAATATGACATTGGCAAGAAAATATTCGTGCCCCAGCAGTTTGTAGAAATGCTGCTTCAGAACAAGCCATGACTAGTTAAATATAAAAACATAAGAACTACTTCTTCTTGCCCAGGGTAGAGTGTGGTAAATTTAAGTTGAAAAAAGCTTTTCAAAGAGGTAAGATCATACCATACACAAAAACATCTGAAATCTGCGACACTTCTACTCTCCAGCTAATTAAAATGATGCTAAAATGCCAGATAGCGTAAGCCTCTTTCACATGCATGCTTTATTATAATATGATTACGCGATTTTAACGTATATTTTGCATTTTTTGCTTTTTTCCGTGGCCCAAGGGAGCGGGGCATGGCACAATGCCCCCCCTAAATACGCCCCTGGATGTGCATGTTTTGATGTTCACAGCATATTAGTCACAGCTTGAAGCCATTCAACAAGTGTTTTCAAAAGGTGTGATCTGTCAATACCGTTTTTTTATAAAAAGTTTTATTTATAATAAAATATATATGTGTAATTTGGTAGGCGATTAGATGTCTTTTAGTTGCGAGAAAGGAGAGTTTGACCGGTGTTTCAACCGCCTTGACTGGCCGGTCGAAGAATCTCGACCCGACCGGTAACCCGACCGGCCGGTCGACCCGACCGGTTTGGCGGTTTCCATCTCTGATACACAGAACCATGTTAAAATAACTTTTTTGTTTGTGTATATTTTTTGTTTGGTTTCAAACTGACGTTTAATACTTGAGTTACGGCAAACGACATTTTCACAGCAGACTATACACACTGCTCTGTCATCACGACAGTTGTTGTCCACGAAAATCTGTTGTCTACAACTTGAAATTGTCTCACATCTGATTTTGACCTCTTTGCTGCAGACATCGCGGAAAACATCAGAGTTGAAAACGGAACAAAACGCAAATATTTTTTTTGAGGAAAAGCAAATGGGAAAGCAGATATGTGACGGAAGTGCTACCTCGCAGTTGCGAAAAACGTTTACGTTCCAATTCTGCTATGTGAATTCTGAATTTTGAAAGCACATAAGAGTAAATGAAAATTTATTCGTATGGGCGTTGACTGGCGTTGTATAAAACAATTTGCCTTACTGGCAAGTAAGGTAATTTTGGCTTTTAGATTAAAAAAAAATCGTAGTAGGCATTTACACAGTTGTGTATATGCTTGATGATAACAAACTAGTTTGAAATATGCATTATTTACTAGCGTACTATTGTGGTAAATTGCTAATGTGATGTCTTATTATGGTGTCCATGCTTAGTGATGCTAGCGCAATGCGGTTGAGCTAAGTGGAGTGCCAGTGTGATACTGGTCGAGAATCCTCTTTCTGGTGACCTTGTTGTCAGATTTTGATCAGAGTAACCTAAGAAGAAGGCACGATGGCAAGTTAGTCCAGAAATTGTCCTCGTGTGTGGTTTGAAGGTTCGGGTGGGCTGCCAGTAAAGGCTATGTGTGAATTAAGAGGCTGATCAAACACTAGCCTAATGGAAAGCAGATACGTGAGGGAAGTGCTACCTGACAGTTGTGAAAAAAATGTAAGTTCTAAATCTGCTATGTAACTTCTGAAAACGCAAATGTGTACAGTACTAGTAGCCTACTGACATGCGAACCGACTATAGGGAAATATTAAAATAATGAAAAAAAGATAATGACGATCAATAAAACAAAACACAGCAAATATAACCACGTGCTTCGTGCCGAAGGTAATTTTTTATTAACGTTTTAAAACGTGTTTTTGGTAAAATTTTACGACGCCGCGTACCGTATAAAATCACGTCGCGTGCCATGATTGGCATGCGTGCCGGGGGTTGCCGATCCTTGACCTAATGTAGGCCTATCTAATCAGTTCATATCGAGGAGCAACTGTCGTAATTGTGCTCCCTGAAAGCAAGTACGGCTACGACAAAGCGAAGTTGACGGTAAAGTTCGTTAATAATAATAATTCAATAGATACTGAAGGATGAAAGATATCATTCCTTTGAATTTAATTTTTTAATGACCCCGTACTTGCTTGATGTTCTGTATTTTCTGACTGAATTGCAGCTTTGACAGAATTGTTACTCGTCTCTGAACAAAAGCTTGTGTGATGTGAATGCAACTTGCTGATGCCTCTGTACTTCGCTTTTTGTTGGTTGGTAAAGCTTATGTGTAATATGATTGTTATTGCAGAAAGAAACTATGCTCACGAGTTGGCACGAATGAATGTGAAATGACGGATATATATAATACACGGATATGCTTGAAGAACTTCGCCGCTGTTAAAAATAAAATTTACCAAGTGTTCGAAGGAAACTACTCTCCAGTTCTGGATCTTCCGCAAGAAGTTTTCTTGCCTTTACAAACTAAGACGACTTAAAAAAATTGGATGAGATATTGAAAGAACCGCAGATTGAGTATCTTTTCGGGAGAATATTTTGCAATTTGTACTGCATTGTGCGTGGATGCTAGCGTGGATCCTTCGGGTTAGTTTGATACGTTTGTTGCGAAGAAAGATTTTTAAAACTTGGCACCAATGGCGCACTTTTTTATCTAATCTTTATTTAAAAAGTTGTCAAGCTTTTTGTAAATACGTTTTCTGATTTACACCCAACTTTCGGACTTCTGCGAAACTTGAGTGCGTTGTCATAAGCAGCATTTGCTTCAAGCTGAAGTGGGTGCAACTGCTTAAGATCAGTCATAGTTACTCCCGGCAGCGTTTGAAACCAACTGCCACGTTTCGTTTTGTTGCGGTTTTCAAGCAGAGGTGGAGTCCTCGACGACACATTTTGAAGTCCTTGGCCTTGGCCTCGAGGCATCAAGTCCTCGAAAATTGCCCTGTCCTCGGCTCGAAGACAGTACTATTTTTTGAATTGTTGAAATTTTGTAGATCGCCTGAAAAAAATTTTTGAAGAGGTGTTATTTCGGAGAACGCCTGAAAAAAATTTTTGAAGACTTTTTTTTTTGGAGAACACTAGCACTTGTGTCCTTGGTCCGTGGCCTTAGCACCGAGCATTCCTGTCCTTGGCCTTGAGAGGGGCTGTCCTTGGCCTTGGCCTCGGATTTTTTTTGTGTCCTTGGCCTTGGCCTCGAGCCTTGTGTCCACGACTCCACCTCTGGTTTCAAGTTGTTACTAACAATCACAAATTGCAGATGCGTTTCCGAGACATTCAAATTTGGGTAAAAATTGCAAAACCTGTTAGCAAATTATATTCATTTATTGTTTCGCCTGACCGATAATACAATAAAGATATCGCACAATTAGCCTAACAATCAGGCCAGGAAGCACCGAACGAACCCGGAAGTTTTTTAATCAAGGTGCCCCTTGACTAAATTCGTTCAAACATTGCGAAGAGAAAACAGCCAGAAAGCACAGCAGTACAGAGAGCAAAAAATAATAATAATCAAAATAACACAAAAAGATGAAACAAACAACGGACAGAAAGCAAGAAGCGGACAGAAAACGAGTGACAGCCATTATTTAAGAATAGGCACACGATGAAAGATAATCCAATTATTATGTGCTAAAATACAAACGGTATTGTGTGAAGCAAATGAAAAGAAACATAAAACAATCGAATTGAAGCATTATAACGATCAATGTCGGCAGCACACCACTATTGACTATTTGTGTGGGCAGCAGAGCATTATATCAGACAAAATTTTGTTTGGATAATAACAGCGACAGAAATAATACACTGGTGACATATATTGTTAATTGACAAAAAAAAAGAGTTATTGACATATGACTGAGAAACAATTTAAGTTTCAACATTATTATTAATTAATCTTCTACTAATTGTTTTTTTAATGCATACCAACTTAAACTTTTGATTGAACCATCTACGTTTTCCCATAATTTTGCACCTCTATAAACTAATAGTTCTTTTCCGATAGATTTTTTTACTCACGGCTTAAAATACACTGCATTTTGAGTTTGTTGAGTATTGTGGCTATGTATTTCATTTATTTTAACATAAACTTCATATAAACAAAACAAATTGATAGATAACCTTTTAAGTAATGCATTCAAAAGGGCGCAGCTCTTGTGAAAGTCAAAAGCGGGATTTTTTCGAATTTTTAAAAAGCATTTGAAACTTCACTCTTTTAAGTTTGCATTTTAATCAAAAAGGCAGCCAACACTACAGTGTATTGGTTTGTTTTTTGACAATTTAACTTAGTCGTAAGGGCAGTATCATTGTCTTATGCGTAAGTAAGTCTTAGTCTGCTGTTGCAGTATCTATGTTTTAAAGTGTAGTAATATTCATGACAATTTGCTTAACGTAAATCGGTTGAAAATCGTTGGTGGGTCTTCGGTTAAAGCAGCGTGTTGACGTGTCAAGGAGACTCTAATGTCCAGCAATCTCTGCGAGTACGATAACTTGACTGGAAAGAGTGGACCATTTAAAACGGATATCCAGAAAGAGGCATTCAATTAGCATGAGCGTTTAAGCAACTCTGTTATTAGTAAGGACGCCTCTTGTTTGCACGTATCAAATTAATTTAAATCTTTGATGTAGTCGTTGGGTGTTTTTTCTCACGTGGGCTTACCTAATCACGTATTGTCCACCAAATCTAGTTGGAATCGTTAACTGTCTCTTTTTGCTAACCGACAAGTTTGACGTCCTTCGTGGTCGACTCCTGGGAAATCATAACGACTTCCACTGGCAGTTAGGGGGCCAGATCAACCACCAACCCTGCAGCTACAAAGCAGCTCGAGTCATAAGATGCGCTGTCCAGCTCTGTGTCTCTTTACTGTTGATGTGGCCGCGTTTACGCAGTAAATGCTTAACTTTTTGATACTATTTTGGTACCGGTATGCTTGATAAGAGAGTAATCCTAAGCCCACCGATAGCAAAAAGGATGCTTTAATTGCGTTTACTACTACATCATTGCGCCAGTATTAACAACGTGTTGTAGCAGAAAAGCAGATACTAATGAAAATAATCCTTTTCATATTTAACTCTGATTTGCCATTGTTTTGTTCAAACCCTTTCTCTTTGCCCTACCCACCCTTAAAGTGAATTGTTTGGAGGGTCAATGTTCGCTCCCCTTGGGAAACTACTCCTATGTTTGTTAAAACATTACAAACAAGTATGCTTTCGATTGTTTCCCTGTCTTTTCCTTGCAGTTAATTTTTCAAAAAATTTTTACGACTATCACTTTGAGGTGAGGTTGTTTTAAGGAAAACGAAGTCGCTAGTCTAGGCGGTTTCTTCATGCAAACACTATCATATATTAACAAAATATAGATTACGATTTCGTGTTTTTGTTTACAGAAGCTGTGTTGAAGAATCCTCACACTAAGGGTTCTGACAAAAATGCCGTAGAAAAAGAAGCGAGCACTAGGATGTGGAACTAGCGGGACCGGGACCGATGTGGCAGAAGAAAAAAAACTAGCAATATTCAAAGTCTCACCGACGAAGGAGCATGCAATCAATCAATCAATCTCAATTTATTCACCAAATGACAGCAAAGCAGTCACTTGGCAAGGAGACGGAGAAAAACCTATGCAGTTATCCATAGGCGTAGCCAGGGGGGGGGCCCAGGGGGCCCGGGCCCCCCCAATCAAAACTCCACTAACGACAAAAAGTTATGACAACATAGCCTGACGATGTTTCGTTGCAGTTTTTTTTCAGTAATTGCGCACATAACAGTAATTAAACAGTAAAGTAACAGTAAACCTAACGGTTTTGGCCGAAAAACCTCTCTTAATTTCGGTGAAGACCTTTTTTTTTTTTTTTGGAGCTCACCTGATTTTGGGCGGAAAAATCGTTCGAATTTCCGATTTCGGCTGAAAAATCACTCTTAATTTCGGTGAAGACCTTTTTTTTTTTTTGAGATCACCTGATTTTGGGCGGAAAAATCTTTCGAATTTCCGATTTCGGCTGAAAAATCACTCTCAATTTCGGTGAAGACAGCCGAATTTTTGAGGATTTGGCCCCCCCCCAATCAAAAATCCTGGCTACGCCTATGCAGTTATCACGTCTGCTGCCACCTCACTAAGCCAGCACAAATTTGCACTGCACAAAGAAAATAATAGCCCAGTTCACCATTTAAACAAAAAGCGCAGTAAAAGACAAAATAAAGCAAAGCAAATATTCAGCGATTCACACTTCCAGACCATCACCGTTCAGTATAACCAGCAGTGACATTGATGCTGTACTCTCTCAATTCCATTATCCAAACTATTAGAGTTTCATCCAGAGCACTAGCCTATTCTTGATGAGATTAATCGCTAACTGACTATTTCATATAGATGTTATACAATATCTTATAAATAACATACAAAGAAATTGCACCAATCCCTCTATGACAGATCACTGCAATATAAAATTTTGCTTTATTATCATATTATATCATTATCTCTTTATTATCATATTATTATTTTGCTTTATTATCATATTATTATTTAGTGCACTCAGAACCCATCCCATTTGATCTTATAATTCAATTTTGCACAACCGCAACAAAATCACTTACCCTTCAACTGTTGACTAGTTGTTTTTATTCAGCTGCATTCCAATATTCATAGGTATCAGCTGATTTTTTTATAACTTTATTGTTTATGCTTATAGACATCACTATCATTCTTACCCCATTTCTTGAAAAACATTGAAATGTTTACTTGTACGTTGATAATGATTCAGATTTGTATGTTTTTTTAAAGCTTTGATAGCAATAGTTTTTAAATTTGTCTGTTATTTTGTTCAGATTTTTACCTCTGTTACTAATGATGATTTTTTTCCCAATTTTGTTCTGGTTTTTGGAACAACATGATGTTTATTTCTTCTCTGTCTAGTGTCATGTGTGTGGTAATTTTCAATTAATTTGAAGTGTCCCTGTTCGAATGATGTGATCATTTTATTATAGATTCTATACATGATTTTAGCCCTTTCAAGTCTGTAGATAGCATTACTGTAATTTTAAGACATTTTGACTACCAAAACAATGGATTAGTGTGATCTCTATACAATAATAATAATAATAATGTACCGGTCCAGCACGATTGTGCCACGGTAAAATTTAAAAAAAAATCATCCATCATACCAAATGTATAATATCATCATACTAATTATATTTCAGCAACAATGTGACCCAAATCAGTTCAGTAAGGAGGAAACAGAAGTTTCATTTAGCAGCATTCACAATGAGTGAAAAGTGAATTATCCAACACCAAGCAAAATCAAAGTTAGTGAATGTCATACAAAATAATTTTAAACCAAAAAAGTGCCCATGTTTATGAAAAGATAAGAAAATACATTGAGCAAAACTAAAAGCAGTAAAATATACGAGCCAGTCTAACTGTGAGAACAAACGTTATAACTTAGATGTCATCCTAACTTAATTCAAAGCATATACTTTTCAGTTAAAAGATAATTAAATTAGCTGGTTGAGAGAATCAGCTGACACTTTGTATTGACAATTGGCACATAAATTAGCCTAGAACCAGTACAACTATATCACACTAAATCAATCAGCAAAATTTGCACACATTTGAAAAGCATATTACATTAATAGGTCAATTTACTTCTTAGTTCTTAACTTACTTCTTAAATTTCTAAAGTTTCTAAATTTCTTACATCTTCTTATTAGGAAGATGGTTTATTAACTTTTATTTCAACAAATTTCATTTGAAAGTGTTTTTAATAATTTTCCAAACTTGTCCTGCAAATGAGGATTGACAGCTCCTTACATAAATATCGATAGCCTGGTGATTTTCTTGATCGTTTATGCCATTGATGGCCTAGTGGTTTTCTTTCAGTTAGTATTATGTTGCAGCTATTCTCTATTATTCTGTTCTGGTTCTTGGAACAACATATATTCTCCACCAGTCATTATTACAATGCAGCGTTTTTAGAGTGTCATTAATGGTTGTGCTAAATGAGATGCATTTCCACTTGCTTGGCTATTTGTAAACTGTACTTAGTGTCAACGCAACTAACAATATTGATTTCAGCATTAGCAAATGCACGATTATTGTCGTAACAGTACAACCCAATATACAGACAATATTGGATGACTATAAATACAGGACCATATTGCAACAATACAAGACTTTATACAGACAATAGTGGTTGACTATATAGCAACTCCATATTAACCCAATATGGGTTCCAGCATTGCTCAACGATATATCGTAACTATATGAGCCAACATACAAACAGCATTGGATGCCGATATCGAAACAATACATAGCCGATGGGCAAACCTATTTGGATCAGTATCGATACTCCGTATCAATATAATGTAGAATGACTATTAAGACAATATGGAAACTGTTTTCAAGGAATATTATCTCTCGTCACTCATCAGCTAGACTAGCTAGGTAGGGCTATCCATCCTCAAATGACTGTTGCGCGACATTTGAGCAGCCTGCAATAATCACTGGAATTGTGGAAACCCACTTAAAAACTGAAAATAAAGAAAGATGGCGTCATTAGGCCCTGAAAAATCAACCGGTATGAACTACAAAATCGACACTCATCCAAAAAATTATGATGCCAACATAACCGTTAAATTGTATCGCATTTAATTGTTCTTACGTTTTTATGGGTAAAAATTTTTGAATTCTTGTTCTAAAACTTATGGGTTTACTTATGGATAAAAAAAATTTGAAAAACTTTTTGTTCTAAAACTAAACGCAATTCTGCCACCGAAAAAAAGGGAAAGAAATTAACGGATGTTGAAGTGTGATAATGAGCGGCATATTTAATTTAAATAATACACGTGCTCAGCCGAAACAAAACTCGTTCAGAAACGACAAATCTGGTGGTTTGGCTGCACTTTTTCAAACCCTTTTTTGGAACAAAAATAAAACACCAAAAACACAATGAGAAGCGGAAATATTGGGAGCAACAATTAATTACTATCATAAAAGATTTTGTGACGCATCAACCATTTTCAAGAAAAACAATCAAAATAAGAACTAAAATAACTAATATAACTTTTATTTAACTTTTTTTTTAATTAAAAAATTTTTTTAACATAAGTACTGTTTGCATCGATAGTTGAATCCATTGCAAAGCGGCTAATATACACAAACGAATCAAATTAATTTATTATGATATGCAGAAATTCTTGTTTTCTGTGTTCATGAACTGAGACTTTTTTCTTGTTAATACGTTTTTGTTTATTTTTTTCAATAAAATTGACATACAAACAAACTTCTCAAAAATTGGGCAATTAGCGAAACGATTCATATCATGATTCATGATACCACTGCAAAAATTAGGAAACTTGGTTGAGACATCCAACCTTTAATAAGTTGGGCATAATTGATCCTCTGGCAAAATTTGGGCCAAGTTACCTAAAAAAATTGATTTATTGCTGCAATATGTCTTTCTAACATCAAGTACATTTCTTTGGGTACGTTCAGTCCTACTTTTGTTAGAAGATTTCGTTTTTTTGTGTGTTTTTTTTGCAAGATTGAATATTATCAAATATTTTTCGTTTTGCAAGTAATGTTTGACTTGAGGTATGTTTTCGATGGTCAAGGGCTAAGGGCTGGGGTGTCCAAAGAACGGCCCAAGGGTTATTTGTGGTCCGCGATAAACTTTTATCCGGCCCGCACCCTACTTTTACACTTTTTCTGACTCAATATTTTGGACATTACACAATTTTTGGTTCAAAATTTTTCCCCAAATCGTTTTTCTTCAAAATTCACCTTTTTTCTAGCTGCTAGCACCTTGTTTAAAAGGTCTTATTTCAATTTCTGGCACACAAACTGGTATCAGCAATGAGCTGTTTTCCGGCGAGCATCTTTAAAAGTCTAATTTGGCACTCCTTCAAAAACCTTGGCCATCCCTGAATTGGAAAAAGAAATAGCAATTTTTCTGCAGTTAATTTTGAAGCAAGATTGTCTTTTTCTTCTTTCTTCATTGCTCGCTTTTCCGTGATGGTAGCGGTGGCAGCAGCTCGAGATTGAGCCGTCACACTTCACAGTCTTCCACCACTTCCATCATTTCGCCTGGGTGAAGTCACACGATCCTCAATGTAATTGGTCCATCTAGCTCTAGGACGTCAACTAGTCTTTTCCCATTTGCTTAGGCAAGTAAAGCTTGTTTGGAGTGTCTTTCCTGAGGTATTCTGCTTACATGGCGAAAATGCTTCAAAAAGCGAGATAGTGATATGTATAAAGCAGCTATGGAAAAATATGCGTACAGTAAGTCATATCGTGATGGAGCGTATGCGTTTTTAGTAAGTAAGATGACGAAAACGTTATTAAACCAAAACCTTGAAACATAGCCAACCAAAAAAGTAATCATTGTGACGTCAAAAGTCTATTCAACAAAATTATGAAGCACGTAGATCTTTTTCCATTTTTCAAAGCCTAGGCAAGAAGTTTTATTGGTCAGAAATGGGTTCTCGTAAGTTGTAATGAAAAACAATGTACCAATTTTTTTAAAAACTACATTCTAGACTTTCGCAAAGCTTTTTTAAAATAAGAACAATTAAAATTGATGAGATATTTAAATCAAAGCATTCAAAAATGAAAGCGATTTTTTACCGAAAGTTATTGAGTTTTTTTTTTAGTTTTTAGTTATTGAGATAAAACGAACATAAAGAATTTTCACCCTCTCATTTTTCATTTAGTTTTTTAAGGGTTAAAAGGCATTCAAATTAAGTTTTTTACTCTTGACTAACATGTTTAGAAAAGCCTAAAATGCATTTTCATCGAATTTGAACTTTTTACGTCTTGCCGTTTTCAAGATAATTGCGGTTCAAAGTTAATTTTTCTCCGACTTCATTGTCGCCACTTTGTCAGTATTGTGACAGAAGATTACCTTTTGGAAAACTGGCTTACATTTAATGAAAAGCAGCTAATTTTACAGTTCTGAACTTTTACTTTGTTTTGACAATAACTCTTCCGCAAAAACATTTATTGAGAATCATGAACATGCAGTTACGTTTTGAAGTGTTGTTTCTAATTGGCAACTTTGGAAAGTTTTCCACGGAAAGAAAGCCTTTCTGAGGAGAAACCTAATCTGTTATATCTCGGGAACGGAATGTTGCAAAAAGCTCAAATTTGGAAAAGTTAGTCTTCAGATCTGCCAAATTTTTTTGAGAAAAAGCGGAGCAAAAAAATTTCCTATATGAATGTTTTTAAGGTTAGGATTTAAGTTAGGGTTTGGTTTCGGGTTAGACTTGGATTTAGGTGAATTTTGCGTTTGGGTCAGAATTAATAAAGTAGATAAAGATTTCAGTGAAATAGTCTCTTTCTTCAAAATTTGCCAGGTCCATTTTGCCTTAGTTCAAACTTCGCTGTATATACAGTGCTAAAAAGAAAGATCTCCAAATCGCTATATACAGCACACTAAATTTTTTGAAATGACAATTTTGGGAATCACACGAGGCTCATTTTTGGTCAAAATTTGAAGATGAAATTTAAAATATACCTCCCAAAAAAACAAGAACTTGAAATTATGAAACCTGTGCTCTATCAAAACCATAAATCTTTAGCGATTGTCCAAATGTTCAGTATACAGCCGCAAAACGGGATTTTGCTGCGAGGGCCTTGGATTCAAAGCTAGGAATCTTTTGTTCGAAAAATGTCTCCGTTGCATGCTGAGCGAAATGGTATAACTAAGCACATCACAGACTGCGGTCTTTGGGCAAAGCTCCCCGATTTTGGGCTACTTTTGTAGTTTTTTATAAATCTAGCAATTTTAGCGCCATTTGGATCACATTTCACAAGTTTTTAGAGCCATTTGAAAAAAATAAATTGTTAAAATTGGAAGTTATTTGCGGGAGTTAAATTGCTCAGTTCCTTCAGCCCCCTCTTACTTACATGTAAAGTCCAAACCACGTTTAAACGACTGTATTTTGGGTTCAATTTTGTAGGTGATTTGGCTAAGGAGGGGAGGCTGAATCCCCCTTAACCCCCATAGCCTGCGCCACTGCCAGTATATGTAGAAAGCAGTTAGTAGGTATGCGCGCAAAACCGTAAAACCACTAAGGTATTATGTTGCATCATAGTTGTTTTAGGCACCTAAGAGTTTTTTTTATTCGTTTTTTAATGTGGAGTTTTAAGATGATTTCTTACAGTAGCTAAAGCTCAAAACGAAACGTATTTTCTGGAACTTGTTATAGAGAGATTGTGCAGTAAACATATAGTGCGAGCAAAGTTAAGAAATTTACGTCAATGTTATTATTTAAGGCAAAATTTGAGAAAATTGAGACAAAAAAATTGCTGAAAAATAAGAAAATCCATCGTACAAACTAACAACCCTACACACTTGCTGTTTTTTTATTTTTTTGTTGTGTTTTTTAAATAAAATATATACTGTAGTAATTGTAGTCTCTTGCGAAACTTCATATATTTGAAATTTCGGTAAATTGTTGTATTTCTGTAATAAATCGTAGATTTCGTCATCATTAAGCATAGGTGGGCACAAGTCCGTTAATCGTTAATCCCTTAATAAGGAAGCTAACTTTTTCTTGAACTCGTTAATCCGTTAAAAAGTTTTTTCATGTTAACGGTCTAAATTAACTTCCGTTAAGTTCTGTTAACGGACTAAAGTAACTTCCGTTAAGTTCTGTTGACTTCGGTTAAGGCTTATATCGTTAATATCTTGCACCACTCATTCATCGTACCGGTGCAAACCAATTTACACTGGTAACACTTGTTGCGTATTAGCACGAGTTTTATTGATGAAAGCGAAGAAAAGAGCTCTTTTTTGTGGCAAATGATAAGCTGCAGTTTCATAGGTCTATTAATTATCGCTGTTCACAATTTCCAAAGGTTTTCCAATCGCAGCTTCGTTAGTGCATTTGAACTTATTTTATCTTGAAATTAGATTAGACTGTAAAATGTAACTTCCAAAACACAAAAAGACTACCTTAGCAATAAATATTCCCTTACAATCTGCTCAACTGCGTCAATACGTGTTCTAAAAGCGAAAGAATAAAAAGAAATGTAAATTACACGCAAAATGTTAACGAATTAACGGACTTTATTAACTTCCGTTAATTAAAGCTAAAAATAACGGATTAACGTTAACGGAGGTGTGAAGTTTGTCAACGGACTAGTGGTTAACGAAGCTAACGTTTTGCGTTAACTTGCCCACCTATGTCATTAAGTTATAGTCAATTTGTTGCGCTTTCGGATAAGACGTTTTACGATGATTTTATCTTTGCTTGGTGGTATCAAACAAGCAGCAAATTCAGTGGACAAAAATTAAACGGGCCTGCAGGTCGGAAAATTTTTTGCTCAATTTTTTCTCGAAAGATTTTGGCAGATCTGAAGACTACCTTCACCAAATTTGAGCTTTCTACGACGTTCCGTTCCTGAGATATAACAGACTAGATTTCCCCTTAAAAGGCTTTTCCCCTTAGAAATTTTGCCAGGGTTACCAATCAGAAACAAAATATTAAAAATTGCCAGCATGTTCTTGATTTTTCATAACTATTTTGCGGCAGAGTTATTGTAAAACAAAGTACAGGTTTAAAACTGTAAAATAGCAGCTTTTCAATAAATGCAAGCCAGCTTTAAATCCCAAAGTTAATTTTTTGTCACAAAACGAATAAAATGGCAACACTAAAGTAAGTGGAAACAGCTAGTTTTAAACTGCATAATTTTGAAAACGGGAAGGCGTAGAAACTTCGAATTTGGTGAAAATGCAGTTTAGGCATATCCCAACATTTTGTCAAGAGTGAAAAACTTGACTTGAATACCTTTTTAAAAGACATCTCCCGGAACAATGGATCACTGGAAACTCCTAAGCATGTGCGGATTTCTCCAAGCACGAAGTAGCTATTGCAATGAAAAGCGTGCGGATCGTCCAATAGTTAGCGTCTGACACTGTCCAGTAACTGGAGGATAAATATGCAACACAACAACAACAACAGTTTTATGCTTTTTTAAGGCTATAATTTGCAACAGGCTAGGATTTTCAAGAAAAAATAGCCTTTTACTATTTATTTGCCAGTTTCTTGGAAATACTTCAATTGTTTTGACTCGATTTCGAACTGTAGCGTCACATTCCAGCACAGCCACAAGTGAAAGTGCTTTTGGATCATAGGCGTAGCCAGGATTTTTGATTGGGGGGGGGCCCAAACCACAAATCACACGCAATGACGTCATCAGAAATCTTCGAAAAAGTAATTTTTTGTGGGGCAAAGATATCGTAGAATGGAAGATCTGAAGCCGTAGCCTGATAGCACTTTACCAGGATTTTGGTAAAATGAGAGGGCAAAAACTAATTGTTGAAAAGTGTAAAAGTCTAACTTGGAAGACGTGTTGAGTAAGCTAGTGTACTCAAACATATCAGAGACGGGGGTCTGGGGGCAGAGCCCCCAGCCGCCGATGGCTATGGGGGTGTGGGGACAAACCCCCCAGCCGCTGGGCGATTTTTGTAAGTTTTTGGAAAAAAAAGCTATTTAAATCCCATTGGATCACATTTGGCACGAGTTCAGAGCCATTTCAAAGAACTAGATTTTTAACATTTTAAAGCCAATCGAAAAAATTTAGTTGTTCAATCCTCCTTTTGCAATTAAATCCCAAAACACGCTTAGAATCTTGCATTATGGTGTAAAATTTTAATTGTAAGTGATTTGGTCTATGGAGGAAAGTAACGAACATTGCCTCCTGCAATACTTTAGCAGTAAATAATTAAGTTCATAATAACGTTAAACGAGGGCCTGGGGTGGCAATTTTTAGGTCAAAACTCTTAGATTTCTCACAGGTTTTGCATATAAATTGTTAAAAATTTGCATTAAGGGGCCCCTGGCCCGGGAACCTTGGTCGTCAGTCAGGGGCCCTTGGGCTCCCTGGTTGCCAGTTAGAGGCCCCGTAGCCCCTTGCTTGTCGGTTAGGAGCCTAGGCCCCTGGTTGTTAATTAGGGGCCCTGAGGCTCCCTGGTCGTGAGTTAGAGGCCCCAGGGCTCCCTAGTCGTCAGTTAGGGACTCCAGGACCCCTTGGTTGTTGGTCAGGGGCCCCCTGGTCGTCAGTTAGGAGGGCCCCGGGGCCCCTCGTTGTCGGTTAGGGGGCTCCTGGCCCCCTGGTTGTTGGTTAGGGGCCCCGTGGTAGTTAGTTAGGGCCCTGAAGCTCCCTGGTTGTGAGTTAGGGGCCCCGGGGCCCCCTGGTCGTCAGTTAGGCACTCCGGGGCCCCCTGATTGTTGGTTAGGAGCCCTGGGGCCCCCTGGTTGTCGTTTAGGGGCCCCCTGGTTGTCGGTTAGGGGCCTGGGCCCCCCTGGTTGTTGGTTAGGGTCCCTTGGTTGTTAGTTAGGGGCCCTGGGGCCCTGGTCGTCAGTTATGGGCCCCCTGGTTTTCAGTTAGGGGTCCCGGACACCCTGGTTGTCGGTTGAGGATTCCAGGGCCCCCTAGTTGTTAGTAAGGGCCCCCTGGTTGTTAGTTGGGGGACCCGGGACTTACTTGTTGTCATTAATATTATTGTTAATTACTGTTATGTGCGTAATTACTGAAAAAAAACTGCAACTAAACATCGCCAGGCTATGTTGTCATAACTTTTTGTCGTTTGTGTGATTTTGATTGGGGGGGCCCGGGCCCCCTGGGCCCCCCCTGGCTACGCCTATGTTTTGGATATAAGGGTTAATAAGTTAAGCTGGAGAGAACCTCGTTAATTGTTCAACCAAGCCCGTCGATCGCATTAAATCGCGCCCTTTTGACACAGATATTCAGGTCATTCTGCCTATAAGTGTCACCCACTTGAACCTTGGCAGATTGGGAACCAGCAGTGGTTTTGGCACAACTTGTAATCTTTGATTTTAAAATTCGATTGTTTTGTTGACATGATTGGATATTTTTGGCACTTATTAGGCAAACTGGACTGCTAAAGCAATGTGTGATACTATCAGAAATTTTATGTGGTTAGTAGGCATTAGCTCTGCATTGTCATCAGTAAATTTTACTACAGATAAGGGCCATTATGAAATTGAAACCAATGACAACGTAAAATTTGGTGGTACTACAACAGCAACGCGATTGGAAGTCTACAGAAAAAATCTCAAACCACTCGAATGTGAATTTGCTCCAGGTCTAGTTGTTGGCAGTAGAGCGAGGGAGCTGGAATGCTGTAATGAATCATCCATGTATTATTACAGAAACTGGGGCAGTAGAAGCTTCCCGTTGACGACGTTTCTTCAAACTCTCCGTCAATGGAATTGCCCACAGTTTGAAGAACAGTGCAGTTCCAGAATATTTGCATTCACAGATTTCAGCAAGTTGGTGTATGACTATTTTTGCAACTACACTTTGCTGGTGGAAAAATGTTTACCACAAGTTGCAACTACATCAACTGTTCAAAAACATTTCAATGCTTTAAAGAATGAAACAAATAGTGTGGAATCATATTTTGCTATACCCAACTCTTCTAAGTTTTTGTTCAAACACAAGAACTTAAATTCTTCAGCGTTAACTGAGTGGAAAAATGCTATATCCAGCATTAAAGTTAGCGAAATGACATTTGATGAATTGTTACAACCTTGCATTCAAATCGCCCAGTATAATCAAATGAACAGCCTTGATGGAAGCTACAAGGAAGTAATCAGTGTATTGAATCCGACTTGCGAGCTTACTTGGTGTGGATTCAGTGCTGAAGCATTTCGCAGTCACAAGATAACTTACTGGTCATGTTTATCCTCAACGTAAGTAGAATACTTTTCTAACCCATTATTTTTTGCTGATGTAAACTGGAAAGCATACAAAATAAAACAAATTGTGTACTTGGGAAAAAAATTTAATTTCAACTGGGATAAATCAGTCTTCTGCTTAGATGGAAGGATGCTCTGCGTTTTTGTGGTCGGATGGTTGTAGTGAGGCTACCGAGTTAGAAGCAGTAAAATAACGACTAAAACAAGTGATTTTGAATTAAAATGGGGCATGAGATTTTTCGATGCAAGGACGCAGCAACGAGTAACAAACTTGAAAAACTCTTCGTGGAATACACAAACAAAACTTGTTTGTCAAACTTTGTGTACAAACAGGGGCGTATTTAGGGGGGGCATTGTGCCAAGATTGCAAAATTGCATAGAAAAGTAAGCAACATTGAGGCATGCCCCCCCCTCTATGCAAGTTGGGCATAAGGTTTGATCACACAAAGGGTATATTCTGTACGTTTCTTCTAGGCTCTGGGCTTGAAATCGGACTACATTTGAGTGAAGACCCTTTTTTTTTTTGCTCTTCACCTAATTTTGGGCAAAAAATCGAACTAAATTTGTTCTTCTACTTCAGATCTTTGCTCTTCTCAAATTTTCTGAAGTTCCTTCCCCCCCTCCCCCCCCCCCCCCCCCTTTTCAAAATCCTGCGTACGCTACTGCGTACAAAGGTAGTCCGTGGTGTCCAGAAATCTTAGGAGAGAGCAAATACAAACTTTTATGGAGCGGGCTCGTATTGGCATTTTTTTCTTTTACTTTCAAAACAAATCTTACTCTTAACTCGTACGAAAAAAATATTTTCAAAAAAATTCTTCTACGACCGAAACAACTTGTTTGTTGGTGAAAAAATTGCGGTTTTAGTTTGTCGGAGGATATAAAAAAAGTTTCATATTACGGTCCAGCAGAGTATGTAATCATTGCTGCCGTCCTACACAAAACGGTGGATACTGAGTAGGTTCCGGATATTTTGTTGCTTCTTCGCGCAGAATATTTCGGCCAATGAAAGCCAAAAAGAATAAAAACCGAATTGTAAGTGACGTAGGTAAAAACCAATAAAAAGGTCTTCACAAAAATTTGAGGCAAGTTTTGGCCGAACTATAGCTCAAAGCAAAAATAAAAAAAGTTTTTGACGGAATATGTTCCAATTTTCGGCCGAATAGAGGTATGGGGCCAACAACAGTCAGAGACCTAGAAAGGGCGATTGCAAGTGTAAGCAGATTGAAGCATATCAAAGCCTAACCTGCCAAAATAAGTATGTAGCCAAGCCTATCGCTCATAGGCGTAGCCAGGATTTTTAATTTGGGAGGCCCAAACCATAAATCTCACGCAGTAATGTAATCAGAAATTTTCGAAAAAGAGACTTTTGTGGGACAAAGATATCGTAAATGGAAAATCAGAAGCCGTGGCCTAGTGTTGGCACGTTACTAGGATTTTACTCAAGAGAAAGGGGCTTAAATCAATACTTAAATTGTGAAAATATCTAAATTGGAAAACGCATGACAGACGGGGTTCTGGGGGCGGATCCAGAGATGGAACCGGTCAGGATTTTCTCGACCCGACCCGACCGGTAAATTTCAAAATCATCGCCAGTTGACCGGTCGGTCGACCGGCCGGTCAACCGGTTTCTGACCGGCCCGGTCGACCGGTTTTTTTACAGAAGGTTTTTGTTTACTGTTTAATGTATCTAATGAAAAATTTTTTAAAGGGGGGGCGTGGGTGAGGTGCTAAAATTTGTGACTTTGGACGGGGGTCTCAGAAAAAAAAATTTTTTTTGCAAAAATGACTCAATTTTAAGATCTTTTTTGGTTAAGTTTCGGTTTGAATACCCTATTTTGAGCAGCGCAAAACGTGCACAAAATAAGCATAAAAAGCATTGGATGGCACAAGCTAAATTATCAGACATTCTTTCTAATGATAATTTGCGAAAGGCAAAAAAATAAAGTTACAATTTTTTAGCTATTGGTGACAGATTATTTGAAATTTGCCGAGCAGCAAACACTAAACTTTTTTCGGCTGTGCTGCCTTTGCAGTTACAAAAAGATAAATGAGAAAAAAAAATAACAGCAGAAGATAGGTAACTAAAATACAAACAGCAGAAAATAGGTAACAGTAAAAACATACGAACATCACGATACTTGTACTATTGTACCCAAAAACATTAAAATGATGAAGCAATAACATTATACGATATTGAAAATTATGTCACTAATAGCGTGAAAAAAAGGAATATTGAAAAATTATTTCACTAACAGCGTGAAAAAGATTAATAATATTCGTAACAACTTAGCTGCTTCTCTAACAGTTTGAGAAAGTATGAAAAAGGATTTATTGCAAAATATTATGCACTGGAAAAGCTTTTCAGCTCCACAGAGATTTATATACGGACGGAACAATTAATATAAATCTCTGTTAAGCTAAAAAGCTTTTCCAGTACATAATGTTTTGCAATAAATCGTTTTCATACTTTCTCAAACTGTTAGTGAAGCAGTCAAGTTATTACGCATATTATTAATTTTTTTCACGTTGTTAGTGACATAATTTTTCAATATCATGTAATGTTATTGCACAGAGCTGGACAGCGCTGTTTCGAGCTTTTAGCTCTCATCGGCAGCCCTCAGCTATCTTTTCAAAGGTATTCCCAGCTGAACAAATCATGTAATGTTATTGCTGATCATGTAATGTTATTGCTCCATCATTTTAATGTTTTTGGATATAATAGTACAAGTATTGTGATGTTCGTAGGTTTTTACTGAATGCCTATTTTCTGCTGTTATTTTTTTCTTATTTATCTTTTTGTAACAGCAAACGCAGCACTGCCGAAAATTGTTCTGAAGAAGCTTCCCGATTTCGGAAGCGAAACGTCAAACCAATAAATAAACTCATCGGTAGTACGAAGTCGTTATAAATAACTACCCCAATGAACGAAACGCGTCCGTTATTTTCATTGAAGACACTAAACTGTTATGACTCTGGCTAGAAAATTCGAAATATAATGTGCCCCATTAGTTTGTAGAAATGCTGCTACTTCAGAACAAGCCATGGTTAGTTAGATAGAAAAAAAGAGAGCTATGTCTTTCTTGCCCAATGTAGAGTGTGGTAAATTTAAGTTGAAAAAAGTTTTTTAAAGCGGCAAGATTTTAGCATGTAGTAAAAAATCTGAAATCTGCGCCACTTTTACTCTGAAGCTGATTAAAATGATGCTAAAATGCTAGGTAGCGCAAGCCTCTTCCACATGCATGCTTTATTAAATTTGATTACGCGATTTTAACGTATATTTTGCATCTTTTGCTTTGTGCCGTGGCCCAAAGTTGGGAGGCATGGCGCAATACTCCCACCCTAAATACGTCCCTGGATGTGCATGTCTTAATGGTCACAGCGTATTAGTCACAGCTTGAAACCATTCAACAAGTGTTTTCGAAAGGTGTGGTTTGTTAATACTGATTTTTTATAAAAAGTTTTATTTATGATGAAATATATAAGTACATTTCGGTTGGTGCTTAGATGTCTTTTTGTTGCCAGAAAGGAGAATCCGAACGGTTTTTCAACCTGCTTGACCGGCCGGTCGAAAAATCTCGACCCGACCGGCCGGTCGACCCGACCGGTTTCCATCTCTGGGCGGATCCCCCAGCCGCCGTAGGCTATGGAGTCCGGTGTCGAAATCCCCAGCCGTTGGAGGACTTTTTGTCATTTTTTGAAAAAAAAACTATTTTAATGCCATTGGATCACATTTCGCACGTGTTCAGAGCCATTTAAAAGAACTAGATTTTTAACATTTGAAAGCCAATTGAAAAAATTGAATTGTACAATCCTCCTTTTAATTGCAATTAAACCCATTAAAACCCAAATTTTGCTTTTTGAATATTTTTTGTCTAAAATATTTCAGTCTGCCCTACTGAACACGTAACAGATGAAAAAAGTTTGAAAAATTGCATATCTTTGTTTGTTTATTGAAAAGTATGTTGGTACCCTATTAGGGTATCGTAGGCACGAATGGCACTATATAAACTTTACCAATTAAGAAATTGAAATAGTCAAAATACAACAAAATTCACGTAAACTATAATGACGTTTGCAAAAATTTTGATAAAGGGGGGAGCAGTGATGAGAATCATAATGTGACGTCATAATTTAATTTTCGACGTCACAATAAAATGTGTAAATTTTTAAACTTTTTTCCATCTAACTTCAATTATGGAGAAATTACTCATTTTTTGATAGCTGGAGTTTTGGCCTCAGTCAATGGCTTAAGGTAATAAGAATTCGTCTCAATTTTTGCTCCTTTGAGAAAATTCGGAATGCTCTTTGATTGTAAGTCATTATTTCTTTCGCTAAAGCTACATGCCCTTGTACTGAAGGTGAAAAACATCAATGCAGTTTTAGTTAGTAATCACGAAAACGAAACTCGAAAAGCTTGCAGCGTATCATTATGCAAATGATAACAAATTATTCGGATGTAAATGGTCACCTACCACAGTTAAAAATATTTGCCTCTTTGAAAATCTAGCAAAAAAAGCAATTGAAAAAGTAAGTGAAGTCCAAAAAATCATCAGTAACTGATGCTACACCTTTCATCAACAGGCATCTAGAAATATCTGATAATGGAAATTGAACTCTGTTACTGTAGGCAATAATTCCAAAAATGGCTTCAAATATCTTACATCAGTAAGGATACATTAAGGAGAATTCCAATATCTTATAGGTTTTTGAGTAATTTTAAACAAATATCCTTTTATGACATGTATCATTACGTTTTTGATTAAACCCATCCTATACGACTATGTCATCATCGTGACCCGCTATACTCCCATTACACTGTAATTATGATATTGGAGCGTTCTCAAATCCAGTTATGACAACAAACTTTTTATTAAACCATTTTCGTAAAAACATCTTTATATTTCGTGTTAGCCTCCCTTCGATTATGACGTCATTACGAAATCCTCCACATTCGATTATGACGTCAAAACAACAAACCATTGTATGGTATTGGAGCATTCCTTAATGTAGTTATGACACCTAAAAATTAATCAAGTTAAGTTTATCAACCCATTTCTGTAAAAACAATTATCAAAATTGCCAACCATCAAAAAAATGTTAACATAGGCTTTCGTGCCTACAATACCCTAATAGAGTATCAAAGCAATATTACCATATTTACTTGCGCTAAAACAATTTTTACTATTTTATCATTACTTAGGAATCTACAACAGTTACTCTACACGACTAAACTAAAAATTACGTTTTTAATAATAATTTAACTAAAATAATTAATTACTTATCTTTTCGAAAATTTCTACTACTCATTATTCTATCTTTTGTAGGTTAACTGTCTCTAAAACTGAAACTGAGCAAAATTTCGAACTAATACGTGGCAAGCAGTAATTCAGCTATGTAATCTCCACTGCTATGTAAACAAATAGCACTTTGAAGAATTAAATCATTAGATAATGCTATTTTAAAATGATACCCTAATAGGGTACTGTAGGCACGAATGGGTTAAGTCCAAAACACGTTTAAATTCTTGTATTTTGGAGTTAAATTTTGTAATTGAATTGGCCCAAGTGGGGAAAGTAGAGTACATTGCCTCCTGCAATATTTTAGCAGTACCTTAAATACACATCCACTTGAAAATTTTCCTTGAAGATTATTGTTTTGTCATGAAAATAACAAGTTGAAGGAGTATACGAACATCCAGGGTACCCCAGGCCCTCTCAATTCAAAAATTTGTTTTATGAGCTTTCCCCCTAGCTAATTTTTTGTCAAAAATATTTTTTCGCATAAAAACTGGCGAGATTGAAGTGAATTGTTACAAAAATGTACAATAGATGGTTACGCCTACCAACGATGTTCTTGCCCGGGCTGGATTTATATTGCGCGGGGCCCCTGGCACTTTGGGGATTTTCGCAACATCTTCCTGACAAATAAAGTGAAAATCAAAAAAAAAATCTTACCATCTAAACGCGGGTCCCCTGGCATTGTGCCATGTGGTAATTACGGCCCTGGTTATTGCATTACGTTCATAAAAAGGATAAATGGGGGCCTGTGGTAGCAAATTTTAGGATAAAAATCCTTAATTTTACTCGGGTTATACATTTAAATTGGTACGCAAAAACTGAATTGAGGGGGCTCGAGCCCCCTACATCAATATTATTGTCAATTACCGTTGTACGCGTGCGTGTTGTACGCGAAGATGCTAAAAGAAACTAAAACTGAAGAAGCAATTAATAGGTTTTTTTGTCATATTTTTATCATTGGTAGCATTTTAATTCGAGGAAGCGGTCCCCCGCCCCCCCCCCCCCCCCCCCCCTTGGCTACGCCTATGCTATCACTTAGTATAACTGCTCTTGGCCGAATAGCTTAAGGCGCCATTTTTAAGACTAGTGGGATTGTCACATGCATAAGTAACCTACTGAATACTGTCTTTCAATATTCTGGCTTCTACCACTCATTATTTACTTCGCAATGTCAGTGTTATTCAATTGGCTAAAACTATCTGAAAAAATTGCCTACATTTCATGAAAAGGGATTTAATATTATTTTTTAAATTAATTTCAAGAATGGTCTTACGCAGAAATACAGTATTGCAAAACAGCATAGCAAAAATGGTTCTCTTTGGTATATTTGAATACTTCGATTACTACATTTCAGAGCAAAGCGAAGTTTATGGGGTTGAACCAGATTTTCAGTTTACTTCTATATCTTTTGAACACCATATTATGCAGCAATTTAAAATAAAGGCACATTGAGCAGTTAGAGTGCACAACCAGGATTTTGTTAAGGTGAAAGGGGGGCTTAAATCAAATGCTTCTTGTTTTCTAAACTTGGTTCGTGGTAGCGTACAGACCTTGAGAATTGTATTAATCAAAGTGTTTATTTCTTCAAAGTAGTATTTTGTCTGACTTTTGTCAAGAAGAATTGTGAGAATGGAGGGCGCAGGAAAAATATCGGCTATTAATAGGAGAAAGCCGAGCTATGTTTAGCTGGACAAAGATCAATGAGAGAGCGTCATTAGTGCGCTGTACAATCTTTAACCCTTTTTTACACGGGGGTGCAATTTCGCCCCCTCTCGGTTTTGAGATGATAAATTTCTTCAAATAAAAGACTTTTATTTTGAACCAACCTGCCCTTGAGTCAAAATTTATTACAAAAACTCCTGAAGTTGCTAAGGTAATTGCAAGCAAAAAGAGGACTTAAATTACTAAAATTGCGAGCGAAAAGAGGACTGAAAAACTTAATTTTTTCAATAGGCTTTCAAATGCTAAAAATCTAGTACTTTCAAATGGCTCTGATTACGTTCGAAATGTGATCAAATGGTATTGAAATAGCTTTTTTTTCAAAAAACCACGAAAAATTGCCCAGCGGCCGGAGGCTTCGCCCCCAGACCCCCGTTAATGAGACGTGTGAATTACAGTCACTTCTTTACTCAACACGTCTCCCAATTTAGACAGTTTCACATTTTAACTATTGGTTTAAGCCCTCCCCCTTGAACGAGTTCCTAGTTACGTGCCAACACCAGGCTACGACTTTTGATCTTCCATTCTACGATATCTTTGCCCCGACAAAAAATTTCCCTGGCGAAGTTTTTGATGACGTCATTGCATGTGATTTGTGGTTTGCCCCCCTCCCCCCAATCAAAAATTCTGGCTACGCCTATGTCACGAATAGTATTACCACATAAAAGTATTCATAACAACTGTGATATCTTTTATGACAAAATGGTGTTGATTTTTTTCATGAACACCATTGCAAAGCCTCACGTAAAAAGGTTGATTGCTAACGATTCTATCACTTGATTTTGATTATGCTTTTTAAAATGTTGTTCTTGGTTCTTGGCTTTAGCCTAAAAATCACGTAAGTTATAAAAAATTGACATCGGACATTGAACTTCGCCTTGATTACGCCTCGATAGTGGCTGTCCTCGACATATCGGCCCTTGGCCTTAATAAAACTCGAAAATGATTAAACAACTAATTTGATATTTTATTTTAGATGCCGAAAAGCCAACATTAGCCTACTTGTTTTGCTTGGAATACTGGCAGTTATTACAACAGTTGCTAATGTCCTGGTCATAGCCGTTCTTTCGAAAAGCAAAAACTTCAACAACAGTCAAACTGTATACAAGATATCACTCGCTGCAGCTGATCTACTAGTTGGAGTGTTTGTGTTACCCTCTTGTATATTTACTTTCTATACTTTTGGTGAAACTCCACTAATTGCTGATGTAAAACGAACTGTGACCGGTTATCAATTAGTAAACGAGTCCTATGTAAAAACTCAGACGTCCATTAGGGGTAGTATTCTTGAAAACCTTCACAAATATGGCCTTACAGTAGCTTATTTTGATGGCATTGGCTTCTTTACGACCATTTCCATATTTGTATCCGTTTGCACCCTAGCCGGAGCCGGTTTTGACCGGTTTATGGCAGTTTGCAAACCGCTTTCTTACGACAAAGCTAAAGCCCAAAAAATTGCTAAAATATCGTGTTTAATTTCATGGGCTGCTACTATTTTTATTTCGACATTACCATTCTTTGACCATGACAAATTTACTGAGTATAAGATTCATTTTTCTTTGATTGTAATATCAAGTAATACAAACGCAATCATTTTATACGTCATTCTTTTTTTTATTCCGTTTTTAATTGTTTGGGTGATTAATATTTCAGTTTACATTGCCATAAAAAAACACAATCATTCTTTAAAAAGAAGAATGCCTAGAACAAAAACCGGCACGTTTGAGAGGAAATTAGCTGTAACCTCGAGACTTATGGTTGGAGTATTTACTCTAAACACTCTTCCGTTATGCATCCTCCTTTTGTGTAATTTTTTCTTCGAAGAAGCTAACCCTCAATACCCAGAAACTTTTAACCCAAAAACCTCGTTTATTTTTAACATTTTTCATGTGGTTGCTATCATACTTTTGTTGGGAAACAGTTTTTGTAACTTCTTCATTTACAACAGCCGAAATGAAGACTTTCGAAAATGCACAAAGGAAATCATTTTGGACAAACTGGGGATAGCATTTTGTTGGCAGCATGTTTGGCTATGTTTGCAAACCCCAATTGGTCGAGTTGAAAAGAAATCACAACCGTCTGTTTAATTTGCAAGTTCAAGTTTATTTATTTTTGCCACAAAATTTACATAATATAAACAAAAGCAATGACTAAACAATTTGAAATCATATCTTTTCACTTGGCAAATTTATCCGCAAATCCCGTCAGCTGTATTTTTTTTTAATATTTTTTATCCGTAGGGTGACGCTAAATGAAAAATGCTTGCAAGTGTAATCACTACTTGGAACATGTCAATGGTAACCATTTCGCAAGCAATGCCAGAATAATTTTGTTCAAATCCTATTTTACGCATAAAAAAGTGAACAAGAATTGCAAGTTTTTTAACATATACGTGTGACACCCGGCCGCCCCGGGTGTCACCATTTTGGGGTGACATCATTTGAGTTTTTTTTTTCCTTTGAGACCGAAAAAGCACTGATTGGTAGGCAAAGACCTTTTTTTGTTGTTTTTTTGGTCATCACATACTTTCGGACTGAAAACCAATTCGTTTTGCAGCAAAGACCTTTTTTTTTTGGTCTGCACCTATATTTTGGCCGATAAAGGATGCCACCACGAAATCCCACCCCGGCTGCCACCATTCTCAGCGACGTCTCTGACTTTGATTGCTTTATAACCAAAACAATCTTAATTCATCTTTTATAATATTGTATCTATTTACATTTTCTTGGTGTAAATGGTCTTGCGGCGCTAGGTTTAAGTTTAGATTGCTTCATTTGGCAAACATACACTCGTAATTTTTTTGTCCATTTCCACTTATTTATTCATGAGAATAAACCAGACTTTCTGCTTCAGTACAATCAAACTAACGCAAAACACCGTTTTTGGGTTAGGGTTTCTAAGCATCTTACCAGGGCGGGATGGCACAATGGGTAGATTGCTTGGCAATACTGCTAAAAAATTGTTAAGGGTCATTGCATGGACACAGCGACGCGTTGCTAGAGCGAGAATCGAAATGGGAGCTAGCAATTTCTTGATCACTATATTCCAACCATGCTACTCTTTGTTTTAAAGTACCGAGCATCAAGCAGCTGCAGTAAATGGCATCTTCAAAACTTGGGCCTTGATTCGGTTAAAAATCAGAGCTAGATCCCGCCATGCAAGAAGCACCCTCACCTAAAACACATGATCACTGCATTAAATTCAATGCGACCGCGCTGTATTTTAAACAATGCGACCGCACAGGTATGCGCAAATAACATCGCCCCTGGGCTAGTTAGTCAATTCATGTAAACAATTTATCCACAGCAAACACGCATCTAAACAGAAAATTTAATTCATAAAATCCTGTTTTTGTTTTAAAAGTTGAAAAGATGTCTCAGAAATGCAAAGAATTTTGAACGGATTGTTCTGGATAGAAGTTTACTGTTTTAATGAAAATACTTCAGCTAAACATCTTCAGAAACACACCAAGCTGAATACTCTTAGTAAATTTTGTTATGTAAAAATAAATGTAAACGTTATTTTACTTAATGTTAACAAGTTGGTTACGGGTTTATCGTTTTCAATGATAATGTACTGCATGGTTTTATTTTAAAGGTTTGCGTTTTTCATGGTTGAATGCCCATCTTATTTTGTAGCTATTGTATTTGTTTATTGTCTTTTTTTTTGCGATTCTATCTAAAATAATAAACGAATTTAGCCACAGAAATAACACCTATGGCTCATACTTTCGTTTCCGATCTAAGGAGAGACTATACATTCATACTGTAACAGCTTATAACACTAACATGCTCCTGTCAAATTCGTACCGAATTTTCGGTCAGCAACATGTATATTTCAATCTGTTTGGTTAAAATTTTATAAGCAAAATGGCATCAGTCAAAGTAGCAAACACGGCTAGTCTCCAAGTGCTATGCTACATTAATACGGCCATCCTGTAATATCCTTCTAACATGTTTCGGCAGCAAATTAATTTTTTGTTGTTGTCTAATTAAAACTCCCTCTAAATAAAACAATGAAGATAGCGCCGACATTAACAAAATTTTAGTTTAAGTTATATCACGTTTTTTTCGTCTGTAACATACAAACGGACTTACAAATCAATACCTCACCTTCGTGCTACCTGTCTTGAGAGATTTACTATCTACCTTTAGAGATTCCACTTCAAGCAGGAAAACTGTGAAGCCAACTTTAAGTGTTTAGCTCGGCCCAATTAGAAATCAAACAGTTGGTCAAGCGGTAGTGCGTTCATCAATGGAGCTCCAGCGGTAACGTGTTCGTCTCTGGAGCGGGAGATCTGAGGTTCAAATTTCGAGCCGGTCAAATTCGACACAGAGTAGCCGACGGCTAGCCACCGCTGCGACATTTCTTCAAAAGGAGCTGTGTTGCCCACAGTTGCAATGACGTAGAGATATACCCCGCAAATTCGTTACACGTTTTGGCGTAATACAGCAAGTATAATGAAAGATTTGATTTGATCAGAAATCAAATCTAAGTCTTCTGTTTCAGTTTGTACCATCAAACTTGCGCAAAGCAGAGCAGTGTGCTTTAGAAAAGCCAGCTTTTGAAAAGCCAAATCATATTTTCATTATGCTTTCTGTATCTATTACACCGAAGCGTGTAACGAGTTTGCGGGGCTCGTCTTTGCTTCATTCCACTTGTGAGTAACACAGCTCAATTCGAATAATGTCGCAGTGGTGGCAAACCATTGGAAACACTGTATCGATTAGAACGGCGTGATGTTTGAACTCACACTACCCGCTCCAGAGACAAACTCGTCATCGCTCGACAAAGTCAGTGTCGTTTCGTCTAAGTTAGAAATCCAAAATCTACTAGCAAGAAGATTTAACAAAAAAATAACCATTTGTAAAAAATATAATTTTAACAATAAGGACCTATTCAGAAATTTGGAGACGAAAATGTGGGTTTAGCGCTTAGTTTGAACAGAAAAATTTGAGCCAAAAACATTGTGAAACATATTTGAATTAGAAACATTTTGGTTTAAGCTTAAACCAATATCAATCTTATTCAAATAGAATAATTTCTACTTTTATATTAGTACGGTATTAAAGAATGTGATTAGAATTTACATATTACAAAAAATTACTACGATACTCTTTTATATAAGAATGCTAATGGTTTAAGAATACACCGTGTCGCGATCGTTGATACTTGGCTAGAGTCAAACCATTAATCCCTAGAATTGCCCACATTGGCTGAAACTAGAGAACGACTGAGATGTTAATTGACGAATTGAAAACGGCAGTTGACAGTTCATTTAGCTTCTTGAATCTCAGAAAGCAACACACCAATCTTAAACTAAAACTTCTATTTAAGATTGAAACACAAACCAACTGACTGAGCAAAATCGCTCCACTCACACCTCTTACTAAACGGCTATACGAGCCAACCTCAGATACGCAAACTCGGCTTAACTGCCTACGAAACTAATACCTAAAAATCATCCACTTTTAGAATATTAGAATGAAAAACGACCCGCCTATTCATACTACGACAAAAGCTATCGAATATCCCAGAAAAATCCTTGAAACGTCACAATAGAATAAAATACAGGAGCTTAGGATAACAGATTTCGACCTAATTATGATGTCACAACTTCAAGTCTAAATATAGCAATTAAAAGTCGTAATCAACCTAAACATCAATAACTGCAGAAAATAGTAAATGTACCAGAAAGGAATTATTCCAAAAATCTCGAATATTCTAAATCACAAAAAGCGGCAAAAGTAGTAAATCAGTCACGTATACGTTAAAATACAGCAAATAATCATATCTCAGGCATTCAAAATTATTATTCGTGACACACCCGGTGTCACCCCAAAATGATAACACCCGGGGCCAAAATGATAGTCACCCCAAAATTTATGGTGTCACCCCAAAATGATGACACCCGGGGCGCTGAAACATTGCCACTTTGCCAATTGGCACCGGAACGTTGCCAATTCAATATGCTTTATATATTTTTGGCTCTAGTTTTTCGATTCAGAAGTTGTTCTAATCAAACGTTGCTTTAATGGAAGAATTATACAGATAGAAACTACAACAGAAAAATGCAAGAGAAATAAGTTATTTCAGCAAACAATAATAATAAGAAAAAGTTGCTAAAACCTTGAAAAAAGAATGCCATTGCACAGTACAAGTCAAAACAAAAATTCATACTGCTAGAGACTGTTTCACCCGTAATCGGGATTATCCGGGATGTCTTAGTCAAATAGAATTCCTAAAGAGACATTGCATCATAATTTTTGAATTTTACCACTAAATATGTAAAAAAATAAATCATTACCAACGTTTTTGTTGCATTTTTTTTTCATTGTTTGACGTTTACTATCGTTAACGGGAAGAATTTTGATTTTGCGGGAAAAATAATTGGCTGTAGTAACATGACAGCATCAAATTTGCAAGCGTGGTTTCAAATTGACTTAGTTATCTGGTCGGTCCCGTGTTTAGGATGTGTCTTTGCCGGGCTTCTGCTGTGGCTTTGGCAAAAAAAGTATGTTTTTGAAAGTGAAATTGGGCTTGTTGGTGTTAATTTTTTCCTGTTAGCACAAAGATATTCGATTTGGTGCACTTATGGAAAGAAAGTTGAAAAATACGTCTATATGTCGATCGGATAACAGTAATAATTTTGGCTTATGTTACGTTCTGTAGGCCTACCTACTTATTTTTTGCAATAGAGTAAATTAAGTCCGGTATGAAGACGCAGTAAGCTAGATCAGACTTTAGATTTTAAAAATCTACTGGTAGGCTACTTAGCTAATGGTAAGCTGGTAGGGCTAAGAGCTGAGCCTAGTGATAGGTCTATTGCAGACAGATTGTGACCAGTAGCGTAGCTAGGGGGGGCGGGGGGGGCTATAGCTCCCCCCATTGGCATGTCGACCAAAATGCAGAATGGTAAAAAAAAACACGTTTTAAGCACTTTTGAGACTGTTTTATGCTCTGGAGTGGACTAAATCGTGATTGAAAACATCTTTTGACAATTTAACTTATGCTCAGGGGGGGGGCTAATTTGTCAAAAATAAAACTAACAAATAAGTAAAAACTTCGAAAAATGGTAAGAAATAAGCAATCAAATTTGATCACAAGTGTAAAAATGCTAAACATAGATGCCATCAACAAACATACGATAAACTGAGGAATAGGGGGGGGCTATTCAGTATTAGTTAATTTCCGATCATTTCTCTCAAATCTCTTTTCATTAGCCCCCTCCCCCCAATTATTTTTGTCTATAAACTGTATACGAAATAGATTACTCCGTGTGAGTTTTATTGAACTATTCGAATTTATAATTTACCAGCATCGAAACAAGAGGACTAACATTTTACCATTAGCCACCTCCCAAATAGCCCATTTATGCAACCAGTTTAATCATGTTTGCAATGCCAATTTCTAAGCCACGTTTTTAAAAGCATTATTTTTTTATCAAAATAGCCCTAAAATGAAGTTATTTTGCAAAAAAACGCAAAATTTTCGAGCGCTGGGGGCTCCGCCCCCAGACCCCCGTGCCTCCGGCGGCTGGGGGCTTTGCCCCCAAACCCCCAGCCTCCGGCGGCTGGGGGCTTGGCCCCCAGACCCCCATTGGCCGCCGGCGGCTGGGGGCTCTGCCCCCAGACCCCCAAAACAGCCCCCCCATTGCGAATTTTTGGCTACGCGCCTGATTGTGACCAACCCATCTTGCGAAAAATGTGTAACGTAAAGAGAATAAAACGAAAATACAGAATATTCATTGGTGCCATTTTCATTACTTACTTTTTTAAGGGTTTAGAAAGGTTAGGTTTGGGATAGCGTATGCGTCCGTATAATTAAGGTAATTATGCGTTATATTCTAACATTGTCGCTGCGTCCACACGAGCAAATCCTTAACGTTGATTTTAAAATTATTTCAGATATGGCACGATTGCTAGAAATAGCGGAAACAAGAAATGCAAATATTTATTGATGTAGAAGTCGACGAATTTTGAAATAGCCTCAAAAATTAAAGACAAAAAGTACTATTTTACGTGGCATGTTTTATTTGGCAATAAATTAGACCTCAATGCCCCATTAAATACGAATTAAAACTGGCTAAATTCACGCTCCAACTTCAGAACAATTAATTACCAAAACTTTTCAAGATCTGTTCTGCAAAATTGAAACTGTGCATAATCACAATACCAAACAAGTATCAAAGAATATATTCATTTTTTTAACCAAATATGAAAAAATGTAATACTTAAAATCTGTTGGCTTTTTGAGGATCAAAACTCTTAAAAATTATAAAGACAAAGAATTTAATACCACCATCTTTAAAAAACACTAAAAAATTTCTAATTAGCAAATACTAAATCGACCTCTGCTCAGGCGCGTCGCCAGCGGGGGGGGCAATGCCCCCCGATTTTCGTTTTTGCCCCCCCGATTTTTTTCTTGCCCCCCACGGTATTTTTTTTGGAGGAAGAAGTTGGTGTTTTTGGGGGGAAAAAACGTTAAAATTTGCGATTTCGGCCAGAAAAAGACTTCGGATTTCGGGGAAGACCTTTTTTTTGAGATCACCTGCTTTTGGTCGGAAAATTTGTGATTTCGGCCACAAAAAGTCTTCGCATTTCGGCGAAAACCTTTGCCCTCTGATTTTAATTTTGCCCCCCCCGATCTCGCGAAGCTGGCGACGCCCCTGCCTCTGCTACAAAATTATTTAACTTTCCAATCTAGTTAACACTTGATACCAGTGCCGTCGCTACGGGGGGGCAGTGGGGCAGTGCCCCCCCTAACAACTGCTGGTGCTCTCCCATTTTGGTTTACTCAGAATACTTTTTTGGAGCCTTGGGTAACGACAAGACAATAGGGCGACAGCCAATGATGGAAAATGGAATAATAACGCTCAAAAATAATTCTCGTTTGAAGTTTTCTCGATTATTTGCGAAATTGCTGGCCACCAACGCTATGCATAAATGTGACGCAATGATCTGTCTTATTAACACGCCTTTACGGATGTGTCGTGCAATAGGGATGTAAGCCTAACAATCGTAAGTGATTATGACTTGAAACAAAACGCGAATACAAGTTTTTAAAGACCAGCTGTTTTTGGTGTTTTAGAGCACACTCAAGATTTGTTTTAGGTTGCAGTCAGTTGTTCAACCAGTGGGAAGGGGCAAAGCCAAGTCATTTTGAAAATATAATAAAAAAAACAAGCGTTTGAACGTGATTTAGAGTTGAACTTAAGTGTAAGAGGGACTGAAGGAGCTTGGCAACTTTAATTCTTTCAAATGACTTCTGAATTTTAGCAATTCACTGTAATTATTTATATGGCTTCAAAAACGTGCGAAATGTGATTGAAATGGCATTAAAAATTGCTATTTTTTGCCGCAAAATTACAAAAATCATCCAGCGGCAAGGGGCTCTGCTCCAAGGCTCCCCTCTGTGATTTGCTTGAGTTGCATCGGTTTGTTCAGTATGGGGCTTAAATTAAGCATTTTTTGTGAAAGAAAAATTTACTTTTGGTTTAAGCCCCCTTTCTCTTAAACCAAAATTCTGGTTGCGCTTCTGGTCACATTCACAGCTGCAACCAGATTTTTCAAGCAATTATTTGGGCCGCATGCAAAACGAGCAAATGAACACTGCCGGGCTTATTTGTTTCTTTTTTCATACAAGAATTCAAAATTGTTAAAATAGCGCGTAATTTGTAGCTGTAAAATATCAGTTTTTATGTGCAAAAGTTCAGTGTATTTTAGTGCCCCACCACTTTCGGCTAGTGTCCCCTCACTTGGCTTGCTCTGACAACGGCATTGCTTGATACGCGTAGTTTACTTTTTCAGCAAATATTATTGATTGCTTATTTGCATGTTGGAGGCATACTGGTTTATAGTGCACAGCCAATCATTTGTTTAATTCATTGAGCCCATTTTATTGTATTTTCCAAGTGTGAGCAATGTGGGAAGCAGCTCGACTCGTAAACTTTCCAGTTTTTCGGTGTTTCCGAGCCAGAAACTCCTTGTTAGGATAAACTATTTTAATTGATGATTGTGTTTGTGTTTTCTCTTTTTTGCGGTGTATTTGGCGAACAATAAATTTGATTGATTTGACTTTAGCAGTTAAATCAGTTTGTAGTGTGACAGAAGAAAACAACATTGTTAACGTAATGAAGTACATCGAGAAGAATCGTACTGCCCTAGGCCCTGCTGTAGAATAATTAGCGCGGATTACGACAAAAACTTGCTAAATTACTCAGCTTAGTATTTAGGTCAAGAAGCCGAGACAAACTCCTTAACTGCATTATAACATTGACTGAGTTGATAAAGGATTCGGAAAATGGGTGCGGTATAGCGGTGAATAATCGGACTCTCAAGGTTTGATTTTCTCTGCAGTTGCCGGTTAGGCTAGTTCATGTGGAAACCTTGAATCAGAATACTGCTTTACTGTTAGTTCTAAGAATTACTGTATGTTCGACTTACATTTTTTCATTGGTGGAAAAATTTGCATTGAAACAAAGTTCAACTGTTCGGCTAGGAGAGCAGTTACGAGCTAGCCTTTGTAGCAAAACTTAAATCCCAAGGATTTTCTACCGTTGGAAAGCATTTATTTGCCGATTGGTGCACTGAATTTCAAAAGGGCCTCTCTAACGCACTTCAACGTAAAGAATGAAATGTGATAAAGACTTGCCTTTGATTAATTGGATTTATCTACAGTACAACCACAATGTGAAAAATAATATTAAATAAAAGTTTTTCTATATTTTTTATTTTTTATTTTGTTTATCCATGTCTATTCAATACGGCATTTTTCGAAGTTGCAATAAAACGAGACGATAATGAAAAAAAAAGTAAGTATATCTGCACTAGAAAAAATTTAACGCGGAAAAAAGGTAACAAAAATATTTTGCTGACTGGAAAATTTTAAGTAAGCAAATAAAGTAGTAATTTGAAGTAAATCATTTATTGTGAGTACTGATAAAATTCAATTTTCAGGAAGCCCCTAGTAATTTCGCTAGCTTTATGTCATAAGCAGTTAAATATTTGCAGTTTTATAATTTAATTGGACGTCTTAAAAAAAAGGATGAAGTAGTACGGTGAGAAGATTACAAGTGATTGTAGAAAAAAAAAAACAAATGCAAATATGTTTGCCAATGGCAACAAACTCTTTTAGCAAGATTTATTTTTGGCAGTGTTTCGAGTAAAGTTTTTGCATTTCGAGAACGTTGAGAAGTGTTGTAGGCCAAAAGCTATATGATGAACCAACATTAAATACCCAGCCAAATGAAAATACAGTTCAGTTCCATTCTCAGTTTAAAGAATGAAGAAAGCTGTGTTTTACGAGTTGATTACAGCTTTGAAATAAGTCGTGAAAAAATAAATTGCATTATGTCATGAAACTCCTGAATTGAATCAGTCTCAAGAACAAGAATCGAAGCTACTGTACATGCCAGTTCCATAGCTGCATTAAAGCACAAGGGGGAAAACACGGAAGCCAGCAAAAACAGCCATTAATCTTTTTGCGTGAACTTGACTTACGATCGAATTTGCGGCAAAATTAATAGCGATAAATAATGTTTTTCGTCTTCACTCATTTCCAACCTATTTTTTCAAGAAAAATAAGTAAAGCCCTTTCTTGATCTTCACTTTTTTCAGCCTAATTTTTCAAAAATTCATGCGTGACGGAGATTTTTTGCAATGAAGCCCTTTTTCTGGGAATCCTAGAAAAATGCCTCTCTTCGTACCAACCAGTACGGCACAAGTCCGCTGTATCAACCAGAGAAATACATTTGGTATTAACGTACAAGCAGTCTTTCAGAGCATGTCAGAATTCTTTGTTGGGCGGTTGTTTTTCATGACACAATGCTTTCGGTTTTCGCAAAGTGTAAAGGATATATACATATTGTAATTGTTATGGTACAACCATGAAAAACTATGCAAATTCAATATTTAAAAAATTTCTTTTAATTCATTTATATTTTGTTGTTTGTTTTTTCATTGACATCACGTACAGAAATTTCTAAGTTAGTTGTTTATCCTCGAACAAAGAAACTTTTTTGCTATTTATCGACAAATAAGAATGTTTGAATCCGCAGACGACGATGCATTACAATCGGTAAGTAAAAAAAAAGCCTAAAAATCTCAAAACACACACATTTGCTTTCACACATAGATCAACACAACGTTGATAAAAACACAAGATAATTTTTCCACTTTATTCACTTTCGCTCATAGGGATTTACAAACGGTAGACAACTGAAGTCTTATAATATTGTGGTAGTTAAAAATTTGATGAAATCAGATTTGAGAGCAATTAAAGCATGTATTGGCAAAAATTGGTATGTCGCATTTCGCTGTTTTGAAAAATCGCGTTTAAAGTTTTAAACTTTCATTCGGACTTTGTTGTTAATTGCAACATATTACAAGCTACTGTATTTATTACCAAAAAATAATTGAAAATTTTAAAAAATTGGTTTTGAAAGTTAAAATTGATTTAGATCTCAGTACTATACATTTTTCTCAGCTCATTTTTTGCATAATGTCACTTATCATCTAATGCCAAAACGTGCTTTAATTTAGTTGTTCGACCCACAGACTTTTTGTAAATTCCGCCCAATGACACTGTCTCACTAAGCCTAGCAAAATTTTGTTGATCTTGCAAAATGAAGAACTTTATTAGTACCTTTTGTAACATACAAAACAAAAATTTTTGGTTAGTGTTACATTTCGTTTCTTGTTTCATTATTTACATTTCAATTAGTTTACGACTGTTTCCGTAACTTGTCTTGTCGTGTTAGTGATGCATGATGATTTACAGTATTTCAAAACAAAAGATTATGTGTTAAATTTATGGACTCATTTTACCTTTCAAATTCATAAACTCTAACGCAGGAAGAAACAGAAGACCTATTACAGTATCATTACCATGCAAGAGGAATTAATCAAATGGATAATTTGATTTTATACTAATTCTTGTGCCTATATCCTTTAGGTCACGTCTACACTACGCTTAAACTCGTTAATGTACGAGAGTATTCTTAGTTTGTTTTAAAGAGAAATTTAGTACTCTTACCGTATGCCGCCATGCCTGCTGCACTCAAGCTAAAATTTGGTTAAAACCATGTGGGCCATGGTAAAAAGGCAAAAACAAACTACAAGGGATACGCTCGTACATTCACGATTTCACGCCCAGTGTACACGGGGCCTTAGTAGTAAGGAAAATTGGTGTGGCATTGTTAGGCTCAACGTAGCAAAATCACATTACGGAAAATGTGAAATCAAATTATGGAAAAAGCTCAAGCCAAACGAATTCTAGTTTATTTTTCTGAAATAAACTATCACAACTAACCATAGAATAAGCAGAAAAAAAAGATTTGGTTGAAGTTCAAAATTAATTTGACAAACTTCATCGCATTGTCACTAGACAAGAATCTTTGGAAATCACCTAAAATTGCATAGCAAAACAACAAAAACAAAAAATCAATGAGCTTTGATAAAATTAGAGATGAAATTGTTTACATTAAATTTTCTTGTTTTCGTGTACAGTTTTGTTTCTCTTGTTTCATTTTTGTTGAGTTCTGTAATGCTGAAAATTATTGAATGACAGTTTTTCTTAAATAATATTTTTTTAAAGAAAAATGACATAGAAACACAGCCCATTCTTAATAATGGCGGAGCAAATAAAAACGAAGAAAGACTTGGTTTTCCAGCAGGTAGATTATTTTTTGTTGGTTTTCCAAACTGATTTACGCATTTTCATAGCAAAAAAATGCTAGAAACTAGCGGTCCACGCTTTTCTCTGATTGTTTTGCAAAAATTAATCGATAATGGTGCTAGCCATTTTCATTAATGCGTTGCACCAAGTATTCTGCCTCTCTCTAATCACACCAACGCTGAGCACCGGTTAGACCAGGCCACCATAGGGGTAGAATGCTTGATCCCATTGGGAAAGTCTTTTTCAAGGACACAACGACGCATCGTCAGTCTGAGAATCGACCCAAGAATGGTCAATCTTTCAATCATGCTGGATGTTCTTTCAGTTGATGAGCTATTAAACAGCAAGGGTAAAGAAGAAGTGGTGATACTGTTTCTGAAAAGTTGTTAATACAGTACAATTTGTTAAAAAATCTTTTACGCTGTAATAAAATTTTAAGAAATTTTTCTTGATCATTTTCGTGCATTGATAACGTACAATGATTTATCCATTTATAAATCCGCTGGCCTTTGGGGCATTTGGTTTTAAATTCAGAAAGAAAACCACAGGAAGTAACTAGCGAACAACAAGTATGTGACAACTGTTGTGAGTCTAAACAGAAAAATAAACTAACCAACATGGTGGAAGGTTTGTGTTTTGCAAACTTGATATAGAGCAAGATCTTGTTAAAATGCCTCCAGTAATACTGAGGATTCATGAATTTTTTGCCGTGTTACTTTGATAACTTTCATCAAAAATGTTATCGACCTCCTAATTAACTGAATCTCATAATCAAAATTTGGCTGATTTACATTCTCGAAAAAAAAGTTTTTGGTTTTCATACAGTATTATTTTATCAATCATTTTTGGTTATTTTTTCAAGTTTATCATTAATTTTGAGCGAAAATGTTTTGTAACATTCTTTTCCGCAAAGATGAATAATTTTTGTTTACGCAAAAAAATGTGTCATTTGATGAAAAAAGCGTAATCTCAAATCATTTAAACAAAAGTATGAAAAATCATCAATCAAAATTGCAAAGTTTTAGTCACCGCTTTTCTCTGAATTTCATTTTAGGTATGTAGTAATAAAAAAGTTACTTTTCCTGATGGAGAGTTAACTCTTTGCGCTCGTTATACAATGAGTTTTATGGCATTTCAGAGGGTACTTTATGTCACTATTATCTTAAAGTTTGCCCATTATTGTTTATTTTCACTAAAAACAGGAAAGCTACGGCAGAACTAATGAGGTTTTAACAACTTGACATTATAAATGTTGATTTAAGTTAAAAAGTAAGAATATCATCACCTAAAATTATCAAATTTTGACTTTCTTTTTTCATGACGCTATGTAGGGCTCTCTCGCTTTGTATGTGATCAAGCAAGCTTCTCGATTCCATTTTCAAATCGACATTAGAACTCAAAATGACTGCGATACAAATAAATTAATGTTTTAGATGAAAGAAACGACTACGTCACTTCTCAGTTTTCAGGACAAGATGAAATTTTTGCTGAAACACATATGTGTAAGCAATGTTTATTAATACAAAATTCATTGCTAACTGGCTGTAATGACTTTATCAAAACGCGCATGAGTTATTCTTTGGTTTTATTTTTTTAAGAGTCTATCCGTAAAACACATTAAAATGCTGTTTCTAGTGAGTTAATTTGGGATAGTTGAGTTCAGAAAGCGTTTTTAAAAGTAGCACTCAAACTCAAAAGCCTAATTTAGCTTAACAATACTCCTAAAACAGAACTCAACTGCTTTTTATCAAGTTTCTTAATTTTGGTTACCTACTGTAGCATGATCAACACTATTATGAAATTTTGAGATATAAATATTTTATAATAAACCAGACCTTACCTCACCAATAATTTTGAACAACGCAAGTTACTTGTATGACCAAAAAGTTAACGACAGCAAACTATACGAGAAATTTAATTAAATTTAGTATTATCCAATTAGAACTTAAAATAAGTCACTCTAAGGGCTTCGCGATTTTGAGGAGTAGATAACTATGACGTCACTTTCTGATTCGATGACAACTTTTGACTGAATAGTATTTTGTAACAGTTTTATTTTGTGATTTCATAAATATTCGTTTCTTGCATAACAATACCCAATCTGAACTTTTTGAACGAAAATGTTTTTTGAGAGATCAAGAATTTTGGACAAATTTCAGGCATTTTTGTAAAATCGATCATCTTGAAATTTTTTGTGCTCCCTATTTGCTTAAATTAATTAATTTTTTGTGTAAATTTCTCTTTTAGTACTTACACCCAGCGAACAAGTCCAATTTATTTTGGGAGAAGATAATAATGTGGAAAAAGGACCTTCCAATGATATTCCATGTTTGTTTACTGAAATGGAACATTTGAAACAAGAAAACGGGGATTTAGTTTGGAAAGAAGTCGCGAGGTATTTGCATGGCTCTTTTGAGTGAGACCATTAGTTGTAACCATTGAACTCTACAGGAAATTATTAAAACACGTGTTTCCAAATTTGTGCAGGATATTGGTAACTTTCGCCATTGGCGTTTCATCATCCATCACAAAAATATTCAACTTTTTTACTGCTACCGAAGATTTTGTACATAAAAGAGGGCAACAGTACATTGTTCGCAAACAATGCTTCATTTCCGAGATTGCTAAAATTTTTAATTGCTCAGCCTTTGCGTGGAGGGTAGAAAGGAGGCAGCTCGCCCACATTTTTTGTGCTGTTTTTCTGCCCAAGGTAACTCGGCTAACAAAGACAGTACTGTAGTTGCAATTACTTGAATAGCGGTGTAGAAACTGAATACCACTGTTAAACCAATCCAAAAAGAATAATAAAGTTACAAAACTTCTAGCTAATTTTCTGCATATAAGCTTTATGGAATTAATCCAATCGTTCATTATATTTGCTGTATTACATCAAAGCGTGAAACGAGTTTGTGGATACCATCTCCACATCATTGCATCTGCAGGCAGCACAACTCATTTCAAATAAATATCGCAGCGCTGGCGAGCCTTTGGCAACACTGTCCGATTTGACCCCCCGAAATTTGAACCTTAAACCTCCTGCTCCATAGACAAACCCGTTATCGCTCGACCAATTAAAGTCACATAAATTCTTCCCTTAGATGGATCAAATTTGAGGAGGTGGTTGAAGAGGGAAGTAACAGGTGGAGCAAGCCTCATGTCTCATCACTGAGCCTCCACAGTGTATTTGAACTCCGATCCTGTCTCACCAGTGGAGTTGTCCTCTTTAATGTTGCAGCTAACTCAATGGCCCAAATTACTGGTAAGTGAAGATTGAAACACTGGAATCTTATAAGCTCAATTTTGAAATACATAGGTTGGTAATTTGTAATTAAGGTATTGATTTGATTGCCAATTCGATTTATCAACTAACTGCAAAATGACTGTAAAAAGACAAAGTGCCATTTCGTAACGTCTACGACAATTCAAAGTTATTAGTTTGACTCGAAAAGAAACGAACCCTGGTCCATAACTTCATTTTGGAGGGATGGATTACAGGGTTTAAACTTAGCTACTACCAGTAGAGGAAAAGATTGCTGAATAAAACCGACAGTAATATCAAGTTGATTATTGTGTGATGTCTTTATTGTTTGGCTTGACGATCGACCCCATCTTCTGATGAAGCAAAAAAGGATGATCTGCGTTCGTGAGGTTAGAGTCGTAAGACAGTTCAGATTATTATTCGCCACAACATACGTTTATGAACACTCTGGAAAATCAATACTATATTTCACAAAAAAACAAATTAATATTGTTATTCTAAGACAGGCGTAGAATGGACGAATATCCACATTGTTAAACGTTTAAACATGATTTTTTTGAGGCAGACATCATCGATAAAAAAATTTCAGAGTACTTTGAAACAACCTTAGCCGTAACTTCACAATGCCAGAATCTTAATTGCTACTTTATGCTGTACAGTGTACTGTACTAGTCTACTAAAAGTTTACTCTTGACTTTTAAAATTAATATTTCTATATGACCAACGAAATTGAAGCATCACGTATTTAGATTTGATGCAAATTAATCGCAGCTTTGCAGTTTGTTGTAGGATGCGAGATGCTCATTGATAGGTCATTTTGAATGAAAAATGTTCAGTGATAAATTCAAATGCTTTCTGGCTCTTGAAAAGGTTTTTCGCTATGAGTTCGTAGGTTTAACTTTTCTAAAATATTCTCTCAATGAAAATTATTTTTGTAGTAAAATAAACAGAGAATAAAGCGTCAATCTTTTTACGTCTACGTATTTTCTGCGTGATGATGATAAAGTCCTCCCGAAACAAATTTCTTTACGAACTTCAAAGTTGGTTAGCAGCGATGGGCTGAAATATCTCTACCGACTATCGGTGTATGTCTTCTGTAATCAAATATTATTAATATTGAACAGTATGTGTATTTAATATTGTTATTATTGTACATTTCAGATGTTATTTTGGACCAACTAGTAAAAGAAGTTCATTTTAATCTTGATGTCATCACTATTCAAAATTTGAAATCAGCTCTACTGTCTGCTCATGAACATCAAGGCGAGAAAAGAAAAAGACTGGTGTCTCTTAGAGGTAGGCTGCTAAGCAAAGCAAAATATTTTCAATGCCTCAGTTCATAGGCTGTGGTGCAAAATAACGTCAATTTTTATTTGCACGAAACGTAAAAGATGTTAAGATGTCACAACAGCAAAATATTTCAAAATTTATATCATAGATACATTTCGTATCATGAAATATAGCTTTTTAATTCTAAAACATTTTTGCCAAAAAAAAAAATAATAATAACAATAATTATTGTAAAGAAAGAGTAATATTTTTATCAGACATTCATATGACTTGTAAGTTATAAACACATTACAGCGTGAAAACGTAAAAAATCAACTTATTTTAGGGTCCCAGTTAAAGCGAAGCAAGAGCATTAGCAGCAATCGGTGTCCCGACTTCGACAGCGCTTTGGACTTCAATGATGATGCAAAAAAGTACAAGGTAAAAATTAAAGTTTTATAGCAAACCCTGGCCAATGAGTTTTTGCATCAACAATCAAATAAATTCTTTAAAACAGCTTTGAAGTGCCAACCGGCCAGTTGGTCGAGAGGTAACGGTCGAGCGGTAACGCGTTCGTCTCTGAAACGGGAGGTCTGAGGTCTAAATCTCGGGCCGGTTAATTGGCACAATGACGCGGAGATGCGCCCGTAAACTTGTCAAACTCGTAACCCACTTCGGCGTAATACAGCAAGTGCAATGAAAGTTGTGATGTGATGAAGTGAATGGACTGCAAATTATCATTAATTTTCTTGCAACGGCTGGCAAACTGCATTGCAAATTTTCGATGAAAGTCAAAATTTAGGTGAAAACGAGCCATACAATATTATGGCCTGCTTTGCAGCTTTTGCTAGTTTTTATCAACAAACTGATAAAAGTCAAAGTTAACTTTGAGGAGGTTTCATTATGTTAAGAGCTTATTTGTTTGAAGACGAAGATGGTAATTGCCAGACTGTTTTCTATTTTTTGGTCGGCAATTTCTTAAGCCAGGAATTTATTTAAGGAATTTTGAATTAGCTTGAAACGTCAAAGTATGTAACCTTTTTAACTAAAATTTCTAGAAAAGCGCAATTTTTTTTCAGGTTCCATATTTTACGAAAAAAATTCCATCTGGAGCTGAAGCTGCAAATGTTCTCATAGGGGAGCTTCCATGTCTCCAGCAACGAATTGTTGCGCTAATTCGTCTTCAAGAAAGCGTCTACTTAGGTAAGTATGTCATGGTACACTATTAGCCTCTTTGTCATTGGATGCGTTGGTAGCTGTTCTTGGCCAAAAAGTAACTGCCCAGTCATCAAAAGTCCTATTAAACTACAAGTATTTTTGCAAGCCTAATTTTCAAATCAAATCTTTTGTCATATATTCCCTGTGTTAAGCCGAAGCGTGTAACAAGTTTTCGAGGCCTTTCCCTAAGTTATTGCGTTTGCAGACAACACAGCTTCATTCGAAGAAATATTGCAGCGGTGGCGAGCCGTGGGCAACACTGAGTCCGATTTGATCGGCCTTAGGTTTGAACCTCATACCTCTCGCTCCAGAGACGAACGTGTTACCGTTCGACCAAGCCAAATTTTCAAATCGCTGATTGTTCGTTGAGGTTACAGAGAAAACCTTATTTTGAATGCGATAAATGAAATTTCCAGCTACCCAATGGCCTAGATCCAATAACCAATGAATTCATTCATGCTCTCTTTGACCAACCCTCTACTTCAAAAAAAAAATTGACAAGTATTTAAAACCCACGCACGCATTTTATCAGCCGCCCTAAACAAACATTACAATTTTTTGGTCAAAAATTATAATTTCAGATTTTTAATGCATTGCGCGTTTGCGAGACAAAAAATAACGCAGAATTTTGTGTTTAATTTTATTTACATGTTTGTTTATGGTAAGACCAGCATTCTCCTTACTATATGCTTAAATTTTAAGCAGTTGTCATTACTTGGTGATGATGTATTAGAATTTAGAAGTTCTCAAGCCGTTGCAGTAAACGTTGGGATTATCACCTTCGAACTTTTAACCTCAAGCAAAAACACAACACAAATTTTTCAGAGATTCTTTTGAAAGTTTTCTAGGAACATGTTGGGTGATATTTGCTATTGCACATATTGCAATGCATTCCTCTGCTATTTTTAACCATGTAAATTCACAAACATTGCAAAATTGTTTAAGTGGTATTGAACACTAAGTAATCTGTTCAAGCTACTACAGGTGCTGTGGTACATAACAATACAGATGCTCTTACGATTTACGAATCAAGCAGCCATAGCTAGAGTTTTTTGTACCGGTGTATTATCTCTCTGTCCTCGCAGCCGCTTCAGCACAGGGTTGCTTTAAGATTCTCTTTTCTAAAGTTTTGGTGAGGTATGTCACTAATTACGACGTGTACTAATCACGCTGGCAATTTCCGGTAGAAAATCAGCTCTAAATATCTTTAATTTTCTATTGTTTTTTCAATTAAGTTGCAACGATAAAAGACAACTGGAAGTTAGAAGCGCTATCAGTAGTGATCACCCAACTAGTACTACTACAAAGTTAAAGGAATTTTGTTTATTTAGGGCGTATGACTGAAGTCCCCATCCCCTCTAGGTTTGTATTTCTTCTCTTGGGTCCACTGGGAAACTACAAAAAATATCATGAAATTGGAAGATCTGTTGCTACTCTAATGGCTGATGAAGTTAGTACAAAAATATTACGTATGAAGCCCTACAAAATTAAAAACTTAAACTGACTATGAATCGCTTTACTTGAAGCCAGTTATCAAAACTGGTCTCACGCATGTGATTAGCTCCGAAAGAGCGAAACAATTACGTCCTTTCGTTGACTAAAAATATTACTGTATGAAAGTCATCGGTACACAAAACGTAATTGGTGTAAATCCGCAAAGTTTTTTTGTTAAACACAAAGTAATTTGAAAAGGAACTTCCAAGCTTTTTTTTAATGCTTTTTTAATTTTAAGTTGATTTTGTCTATAAGATATCATACTATCTACAATCAAACACAGTTCCGAGCGCTGGTTGTATACACACTTTTACGCCTTTATCAAGATCTACTGTATAACTACATTGAACTTGAACTACTACTACAGACGTATCCAAAGTGATTAAACCTGTTTAATAATGGCTGTTAAATATTTTTTTATGCTTGTTCCAAATGTTGTTTTAATAACTATACATCTGTTGCATTAGATTTTTCATCAAGTAGCATACAAAGCAAAAACTAGAGAAGATCTTTTATCTGGGGTTGATGAATTCCTTGACCAAGCCACTGTGCTTCCTCCATGCAAATGGGACTCGAAAATCAGATTGCAACCCCGAAAAGAACTTCCCCCAAACCCTCAGGTGTGTATTAAATGATTGCAGCATTTTTTGACTTGTTTGAGCGATTTTAGTAATTTCTCAAGATTGTCATGCCTTTTAACTCTGCCATTTGTAATGATTAATTTATTTTTGAAAGAAGTCAAAAAGTAGAAGAGCCTTCCCATCAGTTGATGCATCACATGCTTGGCTTAAAATCTTTCCTGCAAAAATAACAAGCAGCCTTCTACAATAACAGTAGTTATTGTTTCGGGGAAAATCACCTTTCATTTTGCATTAGTTAGGCGAGTTATAAGTTGGCCAACCAACCTATAGCTCAATGCAATCTTTGAAAACTTAACCAAAACCTTTATACTATGCTTATATCGCATTTTGAGAAAGACTCGAGGTGAATTGGTTTGCGACGTTTGAGCTGTGTCCAGTAAGTACATTGTAACGTAACAAATCTTCATTCTAAGACATATTCTATTGCTTGTTTTTGGTTTCGGTGTGTTTATTTCTCAAAACAGGCTTAGTTTAATAAATCCAAGTCACTAAATGATCTTTTTACGAAAAATGAGATTTTGAATGCGTCTCAAAAATAGCATAAAACTATCCAACATTAGTATACAAACATTTATGACTTAACAAAAATGTTGTTGTTTGACAAAATCGAACTCATAATTTGGATAAAAAACAAACAATTAGCTGTAGTGTCATGGTATGAACATTCACATCCTGTCTCAATGTCTGCGTACTGCATCCCCCATAATAAGTGAAATCGTAAACGCTAGTTTAGTTCAAAATTCACGGCTGTTTAATGATGTAAAACCTATCGTTGTTTACGAACCTACCTCATTATGCAAATTCATCTTCAAGCAGGTCAGTTGTCTCTTTTTAGCTCTAACAGCCATTGGTCATTCTCTGCTGATACAAGTCACGCGTCAGCACGCAATGTTTACACGCTTCATAATAATAAAAGAAAGAGACTATAATTCACCAGAATTTTTTTTTATTGATTCGAAACTAAATCTAATCTAAACTCAAATTCTTACTCTAAAACTAACCCAAATTTAGTCCTAACCAAAAATCTAACTCGAACCTGACCTACGGTAATTCAAAACGCATGTTTTTACGGTATAACAACAGTGCCGCAACTAGAACGTTGTTCTTAGAAGGGCAAAATTTGTTTCTAGGGGGGCCAAAATTTTTGGGTTGGTCAACTTTTCTCCAAGCTCTTTGTTGATCTCAAAAAAAAAGGTCATCGTGCCAATTTAGCCTACTTTTCTCCGAGCTCTATGTTGATTTCCAAATAAAAAAAAGGTCATCTCGCCAAATTGTTCTACTTATATGCTAGTTTTCTGTTGGTTTTAAAAAAGTAAAGCCATCATCTTGAAACTGCTGCAAGAGAAAGGAGAGTTTGAGTGGGCATGCTGGGCTTATAGGGAGGCGGAATTTTCGTTTAGGGGGGCGCCGCCCCCTTTTGCTCCCCCTTAGTTGCGGCCCTGTATAACAATGATGTGCGCTATAATTGAGAGTGAAAAATTGAGCATACTTGGAAGCATACTGCAATTTTAAGCAAAACACTGCAGTGGTAGTATGCAATATGCTTGTTTAAAATTGCTGTTTTGACTTGTTTTGTTACTTAATAAACATATCTCGCTTTCACTCTGTTATAAAATAGTAACAATAATTCAGGATTTATCAAGGTTTAAATTCTGTATTTTTTAAAATAATATCCAACAATTCTTTTGAAAAGCTTATTTCACCACAAATTTCTATCTAGTTTTTTAAATTCAGTTAAGGGGGTTGAGGACAAGAGCAATTGGGACATTGTTTCACGAAATGAATAATGATTTAATGACAATATGACAATAAATAAATGTTTTTTTGAAGGATTCTGATTTTCACTAAATGGTCGTTTTCCAATTTTTTTTTTCGGCAAATTGAACAAAATGGACCTTTGTCGCCTGTAAGAGTCCCTTGAGCAAGGACGAAACGTCTCACGAAGGCTCAAATTCATTTATTGTCATCAAATCATTATTCATTTTGTGAAACACTGTCCCAAGTGCTCTTGTTCTAAACCCCCTTAACTGAATTTGATTTACGCTCACCAAGTTAGTGGTTTGAGCACTCTCGGTTTAGGAATCTTTTGTGTTTTGACTATGAGCTAATCTTGGCCTTTTTCAAAACATCTAGTTTTTTATTAATTCTGACGCGAATCTAACGTAAAATCAAATCTTTACCCAAAAACTAATCCCAAATACAAGCTCAATCTAAACCCTAATCTTGATGACTCTTAAAAAAGCAAATAAAACTACACGAATTATTAGTCTTCATTCTCGTTCTACTTTTTCAACTTAAAAATTTTCCGTGAGAGTAGTTAGTCATCCCCATTTTCTTTCTTGCTCGGTGTTCTTTAGGAGTTTTGAGGATAGCTTCTGTAAAAAAATGAGCAAGACAGTACCATACCTCAGCATGACATTGTTCTACCGATTCATCCACCGTAGAATGGATGATATTCAAGATGACTAAAGCCTAATTTCTCGCTGTGCAATCAATTAAGCCAACATCTTTAGATCTTAATAATAAGTCAATTAAGATGTGGGAAGACAATTTTTCGCATTGCTTGTTTTAAGTAGTCGCCGTTCTGGTGGCTCTTCCCTAGGCTTCCGGGCTGGTAGCCTTTAGGCCAGAAGCACGCAAAACGATTAAATCTTTAGATCTATTGGCAGATTTTCTTTGTTTTTCTGAAGATCTATTTTTTGATCTGTTTGACTATTTTTTGTTTTTGAATTTGCGTTATATTTCGATTTTGAATTTATATTCCGTTTATAAGTCCGACTGATCTTATATTCCATTATTCTGTTCTTGGGAAGAAAATCTGGTCATAAAAATCACTTTTATATAGGTTCAACGCTTGGTTTCTAAAAAAAGTGATTGCGGAGAATGTGATGACGTAAAAGATCTTACACCCCATGAAGTCCCCGCTGAATTGGCACGGACTGGACGGTATGTTTTAGCAATTACTTTTTATGAAACTGACTGTTTTACGCCTGACACATAAGGGAAAACTTAGGTGCACTATATTTTTTCTGTGCTCCTTCTATAACCTTCGTTTTTCGGACGATTTATCAAACTTTTTTCTCTTTTCTTAGACTGTTCTTTTGCAAAAACGAGCCAGAAGTAGCTGATTATGGACATGAAAAAGCTACTATTTAACTAGGCTACATAGCTGCTTTCGAAGAAATGCTGTAGGGCGATTCCCGTTTTATAAGAGCGAGCTATTTAACCAAAAGTTCTTTTCGAAAATTAACAATATTAGTATTGTCTTTATTGCCAGTTTTGCTATTCCTGTTTGAATATTAGTACATCATATTATTAATTTTACTGCAGATTGTTTGGAGGACTTATCAATGACATCAGGCGAAAAGCGCCGTTTTATTCTTCGGATTTCAAAGATTGCTTGAGCATCCAGTGCTTGGCTTCCTTTATTTTTCTTTATTTCGCCATATTAACTCCTATCGTAACTTTCGGAGGATTACTAGGAGATGCCACTCATAACTATCTAGTAAGTCACTGTTTAACTACGTTTTAAGCCAAGCGGTCTACCAGTCGTACTTGGTGGCTCAGCCTTTTGAATTACATCCGAACTAAATCTAAGACGTGTTCTAATTATTAACATAGTTATACGGAAACATGCATAGTGTCTGGTTTGTACGCATGGAAAAAAGAATAATACCGATACGAGATACAATCTATATCCGAATATGCCAACCTAATTGATGTATATGGGTCTGTTTTATTGTTCACATTTTATCGAAACTGCGGTGCCAAGATTGTGCAATAAATTCAGCTTAGATTGTTTCCTGTGCTGTAAATGCAGGAAAAATTTCTTCAACTTTTTTGCTCATACGTCTCTCGTAATAGCTTGAAACCATGTTCAAAAATTTAGTTTTTTTTTTTTTCAAGGGAACAATGGAATCAATATTGGGAGGAACAATGTCAGGTGTCATCTACCATCTTTTTTCGGGTCAACCTCTGACAATTATTGGCAGCACTGGACCTATTTTGGTGTTTGAAAAAATTATGTTTGAGATGTGCACGTAAGTTGCTAAATGCATAAACAGTATGTAATAACATAAAATACGTCAAACAGATCTTGTCCATCTTTCACGCTATCTTGGATGGACCATTGCAGTATAGAATAGCAGCAAACCATTTTACTGCCTTTAGTCCAGGGGTGTCCAAAGTTTGGTTCGCGGGCCATTTGTTGCCCGCAATGAAATTTCATTTGGCCCGCTTCAAGCCTTTACCTATTTTCCGATCAAAATTACCCTGGAGGTATGCGATCAAATTACCTGTTTTTAAGACCCCAACTGCCCCACAATTTGCCTGAAAAACTGTTTTTTTGGTTTTCGCGATTTGCTTGTCTCATTGTTGGCCCAAAGGCATATTCGCGAAATTTTGTTTAGCACTCGTTTAAAAAAACTTAGACACCCCTGGTTTAGTCAAACTATACCATTCCAACAATGCAGGAACTGGGGAGTGTGTGCTGGGTAACCAAACCTCCTTTATCAAAACATTCTTCTTGATATTCAAATCGTTTCTTCAATACAGGATGATAATTTGTCTTTCTTCTCAAAATTTTTAATTGATTGATTTAAGGCTCTTTACCTCCCCGTCAAGAGCAGCTACAAAAGCAAGAAAAAGAAGAGTGCAATTTGACATTAATACGTTTGTTTTACGTACTCATTCTTAATGCGAGTTTGATTGCAATTTCCTTGCGACGTAATTGATCGAATGCAGAGTCTTCGTAAAGTTGCAAATCAAAGGCAGATCAAATCAAAGGCAATCACCATGGTTTGCAGTGGATTTCTAAATTGCGGATCAACATGAAACTAATAACTATAAACTTAGTTAATGCGCTCGAAAACGATTTCTTGCCAATTTGTAGAAACTATTGCAAATTAAGTTGCAGTGAAGTTGAAATCAAATTCTGGAAAGTGGAAAGCGTGATTTATAACTGTAATACTTTGGAATAATATTCGATACTCAATGACATTAAACTAAACTCATTATTATCAATCAGCTTTTTGTTACACACATTTTAACTCTGCAGCATTTTTGCAACTAAGATTTTTTCAGTTTATCGCTCTTAACCATACCGGTATTTGAAAGAAAAATGAATGTTCTTGCATTTTGCTGCCATTATGTCTGCCTAATAGTCTTGGCGTGTCTACACTACTCAAGTCAGCATGACGATGTAGGGAGAGTTTTTTTTTGGCCGAGTTTGATCATTTGTACTCTTTAATTATACGATAATCTTTGTTTGTCTGCAACTTTCAGCGAATGATATGATTTGAGGGATTGCGCCATAACACGAGATTTTGCCCTCGATGAGTGCTCTCTTCTCTTCACTTGCGTCATTTGGGGTTGAACTTGAAACGACCACCCTTAATAGACGTAAAAACCATACGGAATTGTCAGACGCGGTGTCTCTGTGAGCTACATATATTAAGTTGGGTTTGTCTATTTTGCTTCAAAAAGAATTTAACGTGATACGAATTATTTTTTCAGAATTCTCGGTTTTAAGTACATCTCGTTTCGATTCTGGGTCGGCTTATGGACGGGTTTGATCTCCATTCTTTTAGGTAGGGCTCTTTTTCTGCGGTTGCGGTTTAAAAAAGGACACGTGTTGATAATGCGATTTGCAGTGCTAAAACATTTGGCTTAGTTGTCACAACATCAGTTCTTTAAATTCCAGCTGAGTTTATCTTAAACATAATAAAATTATGTGACCGGCAGGCATTTTTGTTAAATAAAGGTCACGTTTTTTAAAGCTTGTTCTGTGAAAACATTTTATTGTTTTAGAATCCCACGTCATTAGAGAATTTGTTTTTGTGATAAAAATATGTTTTAACTTTATGAAGGCTTCACAATGAAACAAGGCAAAACGTTAAAATTAATTTTGTCATTCTATGTCTAATTTATTTGCTTGCAATAAATCTTAATTTGCAAGCCTATTTTTGCACAATTAAAATAAATTTTCTTTTTTGGTCTATTCCTTGTCGCTTTTATAATTTCTTTTTTTTGGGGGGGGAGGAAGGGGAGTTATTTAATGTGCAAATTAAATGCTCTTAGTCAATCAGCATAAGTTTTGTCCTCTAAAGTGCGAAAATTCAGCCCTTAAAAGTAGGAAGTAAATGCCTTTTTAATATATATTTCTATGAAAAATTGATTTCTTTTTCAGTGGCCTTTGACGTCAGCAGTTTGATTACGTATGTGACACGCTACACAGAAGAATCGTTTTCAGCTCTTATATCTTTTATTTTCATATACGAAGCTTTCAAGGTTGGTTTTGTGAAGTAGCAATAAAAAATTATTATCTGGCACAATTTTTACATCTTGCAACTTTAATGTCGTCTTTACTAAGATCTGCAATACAATTTTGATAAGGCACGGTCTTATTGAAGAAAGGAAAAGAGCATTAATTTTGTGGATCCCTGCAAAGAGGCATCCGGAAAAAAGCTTCTTGTTTCGCAAAGGATAATTTGATTGCTTATTTTTCAAGTGCATTCAAAATATGGTTTTGACTGCGATTTTAAGTTATATTCGGCATGCGATTTACTGCTTCAGATAGATAGATTTAAGTGTACAGAATCTATGATATTTGCAGTATTGGTCTGTGGATGATATCAGAATTTCAAAAGGTGCTTAATAACACCGGGAAGTATACCCTGATAACCTTATTTCCAGGTGAAACAGACAGGCTGCATGGTTGTATAGTATTTTATTTTAATGTTTTAGAACTGTGGTAATTTTCTGTAATATTTTCAGTGTAAGAAAATTCAAATTTACTGATTATTTTGATCAGAAACTCATTCATGAAGGAGACAAACAGAAAATCTGGTATGGCTGGGATCCTGACAAAGTTACTTTGTACGGGTAAGCTGTTGTTACGTCACAACCATGCGTATCAAAACTCACTATTTTAAATGTTCATTGTTTTAATTTATTTTTGACAAAAATTGCAGTTTTTAAATCTTTTTTGTATATTGCAATGTTAAAGTAGTCAAAAATACTGTAAGTGCGCATAACGAGAAGTTTAATACTCATAGAATAATATTCAGCTGATGTTTTTGATGTTTACTGCACAGTATTTTCAAGGAAACTGTTGGCTGTTTTAGACTTACTATTACAGTAAAAGTATGTAAAACTCAGAAATTACAACTAAGGCGGCATAAAATCTTATAGATTTGTCATGTTTACTTTTGTAAAAACGCAACGCAATTTGATAGTTCGTATAGGTTCTAGAAGTAAAAACTGCTTTGAGCTGTCACTGTTCTTAAAAAGTGCTCATTAACGTTTGTAATCATCAGAGAAGTATCAAATATCTGTGGCGCGCTAAATATTTGATTAGGTTCTGAAGTGTAAAGACCGATTTAGGTTTTCCTTCTGAATTACTGTTATTCTTGTAAGTAAAATTTAGTCGGGCCAAGGTTTCAAAAAAAAGGTTAAAACCACCATTACGGTTTGTAGATGTGACTGTGTTCCTCCTGACCTTTCAAGTTATAGCGTGTCTATCAATGTAACCCTGGAGGAAATGATAAAAAATTCTACGGAATCCCTAGCTCGAGCGCATGAGGTGAATCCTGAAGGTATGTACATTTCAAAATGTGTTTTGCCCAGCGACGTTTTTAGCATTATTAGGGCTTGCTGGTTTCGGATTCGATACCTAAAATCCTCTTCCAAATACTTGACAAAGCACTCAACACCCAGTTCCTTTTTTGATTATTTATAGCAATTAAACCCTGTAGTTTTTTCAGACTACTGATAATAGAGGTCCTCTGTCGGCAAAAATTCTATCAAAAGTTTTGAGTAAATGCCTCAGTTTTCTTTCAATGGAAAAATTTGCAAATTTCTGTTTGAAATCGTCTCTCCTTGATCTTTGCAATCATGTGCAATAAAAGAATGCGCAGTTGGCAAAAGAATATAACTTACTTAATGACAGCATAGCACGTTTTAACAAGATCTTAAACCGGTAGTTTTGTTTATGCTGTTTTAAGGTGAATTTACACAGTATCCGTTTTTCATCCGTTTTCGTACGTTTTTTTACGTTTTTGCTTATTCTTGAAAACGTTTTTGCTTTTTCATTCGCATTTTTATAGGTCCATATCCGCACTAACCAAACTATCAGATACTGGACAAAAGTTTTTCGAAAAAAAATTTTTTGTAAAGGGGTACAGCTCTATTTTGAAATATCGCTCTTATCGTTCATACACAAAATTTTTGAACAAAATTTTTATCTACATATAACAGTCTACATAGTGCAGATATGAACTTATAAAAATGCGGATGAAAAAGCGCATATGTTTTCAAAAAGAAGCAAAAACGTAAAAAAACGGACAAAAACGGACGAAAAACGGATACTGTGTAAATCCACCTTTAGATTTTTTAATTTGTTTTAGATTTGCTTTAGTTTTGTTTTGGATTTCCTCACAGCTATATATTTTTAGGGTCACTTTACAAGATGAATAACTTGTCATATCTTTGCGTTTTCTACGATCGGGTTGAAAATGTTACTGATGTCGATCAAATTGACTGGATCAACATGACAAAGGGGGTGAGAAATTTAAAGTACTGCATAAATACCGGTTGATAGCTTGTCATCAAAAGCCTTTTTCTTTTTTAGTATTTTCTGAAAAAAATGGTATTCACAGCTTTCCCACTTGAGTTTCAACTTTCATAAAACAGTGTAAAGCCCTTATCTTAATAATTGGGTACTTAAGATAAAGCACCTTGATTAGGAAAGACCGGTGACAGTGTAGCGTATAGCTTCCCAGGACCGTTTGTTGTTTCCTCAGAACGTACAGTACAAGTCGGTTACTCCATAATTTAATTTATGGCATTTGTTTTAGAATTGCCTAACAAAATACTGCGGAGAATTACATGGAGAATCTTGCGCGTATACTCCCGATGCTATCTTTATGTCTGTGGTGCTCTTCTTTGCTACGTTCACAATCTCAATGGCTCTCAAAGGCATCAAGAATTCAAGATATTTTCCTACCAAGGTAAAAAATAGAAAATGCCGCTTGAGTAAAATGTGTAATTGTTATTACATACTGTAACATTGTTTGTTTGATCAACTCAAAACAGTTAATTTTTTCTCTGCTCATACGGTATTATCGTGGACTAACTTACACGATACCACAGCTTTTACGTCAATGCTTAGTTTTTGATTAAATTTTGTAAGATAATACTGTATAAGCGGATTTACAGATGTTTAGACAAGTAAATTACAATAAAATCTGCGCGATAACAATTTTGAACCAAAACAACTTTTGATTGAAAGTTTTTGGTTATGTAAGAACAAGCTTTTTATAAAATGGTTTTACGTTGATTTTGGAAAGTTTTATTACAATATCATGGAGGGCATCTCAATTTCTACATATTCTTGAAAAAATGCAAAAGTCAGAATTAGCATTTTCGAGAGGGATACAAAAACTTAAGAAAACAAATTTTGGGTCAAGATTCTCCAATTGCCCTTATACATCAAATTATGAAATCCTTACATAGAATAAATTACAACCAATACTGCTGATCACAATATCTTATATCAAGCTTTAAATATGGTTTTAGACAACTCAATGTCAAACATTTCGGGTTTCAACTAACGGCATAAGCGTATAATTAGTACCATGCGGGTGTAATACGTCTCGGCGAATTGTATAGTCCTATAGTAGCCATTTCTCTAGCACTTTTACAGTTCTTTGGCACAGCATTTTTTTTTATTTTTGTTTTTTGCTTTTTTTCCTCAAAAACTAACCAAAAAGTTTTTGAAAAATTTTGCTGTACAATATCTTTTTTTTATTTTTGTGTTTTGTTTTTTTCTTTAAAAAATAACCGAAAGTGTCAAAACATCTTTTGTTGCGCAATATTATTCTTTTATTCTTGGTTTGTTTTTTTTCCTCAAAAATAGCAAACAATTGTCAATGTGCATTACGCCATATTTAGGGTCTAGTCGAGGGGTTCTAAACTTTTTTAGTCTCGTTTGCTTGATTTTCCTGGCGCCCACAAATTTCTTTCGAGTTTTGCGGTGATCTCAAAAAGAAAAAAATTTAAAATCTTCAGGCCGGAAACCACGATTTTCTGCGAGTTTTTCACAAATTTGGTCCTCTTTTAAGGCAACGAAAATGTGGCAGAACTGCAATCCAGTGTAACACTATCACTTTTTTGATAGTGATATTTGAAGTTTGCTTCAGTTTTTCAAATCAAATCAAATCTTTCATTATACTCGCTGGATTACGCCGAAGCGTGTAACGAGTTGGCTCCGCGTCACTGCGCCCGGGCAACACAACTCCTTTCGAAGAAATGTCGCAGCGGTGGCGAGCCGTTGGCAACACAGTGTCCGATTTGACCGGCCCAAGATTTGAACCTCAGATCTCCCGCTCCAGAGACGAACGCGTTACCGCTCGACCAACTGGCCGTGCTTCAGTTTTTAATTCATCAAATTTTCCTAAAATTTACCCCAGTGGGTAAATTTACACCCGGTTAAGAACCCGTTGTGTAGTGTATAAGACTGAACACTAAAAAATGCTTGCTTTATGTCGCCATTTTTTGATCTGTTCTAGGTTCGAACCATCATCAGCGATTTTGCTGTAACGATTGCGATTGCGCTTATGGTTGGCTTCGACATGCTCATGGATATTAATACATCAAAACTAAAAGTGCCCGAAACCTTTAGGGTGAGTATGTCAGCAATCGTTGGTAGTGTGGCCGGGAAGGTGAAGGCGTCGTTTGTTACAATGACCCTGATTGAAGGATCTGGGTTCAATCCGCACCCTGGTCACGTTTTTGTGTTCTTGGATAAACCGCTTTACGATGATTATCTCTACTTGATGGATTTAAACAAGAAGCAAATTCAGTGGACAAGAATTCGAAGAAATCCACTGGAGCATTGGATCATTGAAAACTTCTAAGTAGTTGCAGATTCCACCAAATGCGAAGTAGTTACTGCAATAAAAAGTGTGCAGAACATCCAACAGCTCGCATTTAAAGACTTGAAGCTGTCTAGTGATAGGAGGATAAATAAGAATAGCAACAAAAACAACAGTGCCAACAAGACTACATTTCCATACACAATCGCCTACAGCTGTTGCGTTGATCAGAATACTTTAAAGATGCAAAGGAAGATTAGCGTATTTGAGTCAAACTGTCTGTCTCCAACTTGATACAAAAGTTCCTTTTTGCTCCCTAATCATCACCTACGTCGAGCGTCAACTAAGAAAGTAGTGAATGCCAATTTTTGTAGTCTTTAGTTTTATCGAAAAAAAAAAATCTCTAAGAAATAATTTTTGAGAAAGTTTTACTGCATAACCAACGACCAACCAATTGGCAAGTAAATTATGTAATTTTAGCCTACTCGAGATGACAGAGGATGGGTAATCGACCCTTTTGACACCAACCCATGGTGGTCCGCCCTGGCGGCTCTGGCACCAGCTCTTCTGGCAACCATACTAATTTTCATGGATCAGCAAATTACTGCTGTTATTGTGAACAGAAGAGAAAACAAATTAAAAGTATTAATTTTTTTTATTAAACCATAGTTATACTTACTGCCAGGGGCACCGAGAGCCAAACGTGGGCCCGGGGTCAGCTTAAATGATAGGCATCTACGGTTTTGTGAACTCCAAAACAGACGAGGAAAATGCCACAGTTTTGTCCGGATTTTGATGTGATCTCCAAAAAAAGAAAAGGTCTTCAAGGAAAAATGCCACAGTTTTCTCGGGATTTTGATGTGATCTCCGAAACAAAACAAAAAAGGTCTTCAAGGAAAAATGCCACAGTTTTCTCAGGATTATGAACAGATCTCCAAAAAAAAGGTTTTCGGTCTTCCCCACACAGATTTCTCAGTGTCATTTCGATGGACCCTCTGAAGCCCATGGGCCCTCTGCTGGGCCCCCTAAAACCAACGGGCCCCACATGGGGCCCCTTGAAGCCCATGGGCCCCCCTGCTCCCCCCTCTCGGAGGCCCTGTTTACTACATTATGCTAAAGTGTGGAGTCGGCGAGGTTTGCCTACTCGCCTCTGCGTCTGGGCTACACAACTACTTGTGTAGAAATGTTACAGTGTCGCTGAGACGTTGCCATTTTGTTTGGTCAAGCCAAAATTTCCCCTGTAAAAATATTTCATTTGAGCACACCGAGAATACGATCTTGGTTAAAACGACCTCAGTATTTCCTTTAAATGGCAGCCCGGTTCTATGGAAATATTACACCGCCAAACCCCAGCTGAACTAAAGAACTCGGGAGAGACAAGGCAAGTGATCATTTCCACACCATTCAAAAAATGAGGCGGATATTCCATCTCATAGTAGGGGGTTGATAGCCATATCTGCTGATCGGTACCCATTTGTCCTTCTTTGCGACAGACTGCTGGGCGGGAGGTTTCACTGTCTTTATTCAAATGAAGCATGAGAAGGAAATCCAAGGTTTTTCTGATTTGACTGTCCGAAAAGGATGAACATCAACTAGACTTGAAATAAAGACTGTATATGGAATAATTGCAGCAAGAATTTAGGAAGAATGGAAAAAGGATTGAGTGTCAACTGCAAATTGCAGATGCAACATAGATGGATGAACGGATAGAATAAAGCAAGCAAATCACTCAACCGAAAATAGAAAACTATAATTATTATACAACATTAGGGCGCGACAAATTAATCCACAATAATAATGATTGGATGTTAATAGCTTATAATTTTATATAATTCAGCACTACTGTTGTTTTTTTGGCAGAAAAGTTGCGGCTATCACCTGGATCTTTTAATTGTGGCAATAATGCTTATAATATGCTCTGTGATGGGACTTCCTTGGTTTGTTGCCGCTACTGTTCTCAGTATAACCCATGTTAACTCTCTGAGAATGGAATCAGAAACTTCTGCTCCGGGCGAAGTTCCGAAGTTTTATGGGATTCGAGAGCAAAGGGTTACCGGAATGCTCATCTTTTTTACAATTGGAGTTTCAATTTTTCTTACTCCGCTTTTAGCTCACATACCAATGCCAGTACTTTACGGAGTGTTTCTTTACATGGGCGTTTCATCACTGCAAGGTGAGAGGATAGGCAACCACGAAATTAATTTTGGTAGCTATAAAAATTAATTGATCTGCGGTCGAGTGGATAAAGCATCTGCAATTAAATAGGTGTACGTGAGTTCGATTCTCGATCTATTTAAACCAGCAGAATATAAAAACTAGTATTCACAGCGTCCCTGCTTAAAATTTCGCATTAAAAGTGACGGTGTGAATTCGATTCATGGAGTGTGGTAGACAGGTGGGCAGGAGCAGAACTCGCATACCACAAGGTTATATTGCTGTTTTTTTGACCAAGGTAACTTAGCGGAATAAAGATGTGATTGCAATTACAATTTTTGCGCAGTACTACCGATTAATCTGCCAATCTTTAATGCAAAAAAAAGAATATTTAGCCAAAGTGTGCAAAGAATACGTGTTTTTCTTTTATTGTATTTTTGAAGTTTATGAGCCTAATTCAAATATCTGTTGGAACAGCCATCTTTTAGTGACATCATCATCCCAAACCCAAAATTCCATAAACTTTTTATTTCATCACTCGTTATTGCGCTTTTGATATACATACAGTACAGTCAGCTCTGATGTAAAAGTGTTGGATAGAGAAATACATTCGGGGCAGTGCCTGGACGCATTTTGAGTCTAAAGGATCTTCATGTTGAAATCTCGGTGAAAACTAAAAGACAAAAAATAAACAAGTATAAGGTCTTCACTAGTTTTTTGTCCAAACTGTTGGTGAAGAACAAAAAAAGATTTTTGAATCCACAGTGCTATTTTTTTCCGTCAATCTCAATGAATACGTTAGAATTTGGATGGAGGGAATGCTGAATTTCAAAAGGGTAGTGCTAATTATCGATTGGGATTGCAATGTGCATCCTCAGTACAATTTAAGCACCGTACACAGTATGCAGTGATTAGTTTTAATTTGTAATCATTTTTTCTGTTCCAGGTGTTCAATTTTTTGATCGTATCAAATTATTTTTCATGCCGCCCAAGCACCAGCCTGACTTCGTATATCTGCGCCACGTTCCATTAAAGAAAGTCTACCTGTTCACTGGAATCCAAATTGCCGGCTTGGCTTGCTTATGGTTCATCAAGTCAACTTCTCCAATATCCATCGTATTTCCGATGATGGTAGGTTGAGAGGTTGTTATTAAATCACAACAAATACGAAAACACACGAAATTTTTTGAACTTGAGCTGATTTATGCAGTACAATCAGATATGTTCTATACAAATATTGCTTTTAATAGCTCAAATACGAAGATTTGAATCAGCCAAATTCTCATTCTTTAATTCTCAACAAGCAATTACAAAAACAAGAAAAACCTGCAAGGATGCAAAATCCAAGAAAATTACTAATATCTCGTTGTTACTGTAATAATTGAATTATTAGTTGTCTTACTTTTTAATGCTATAGCGTAGTGCTGTAGCCGAGTGCACTCTTTTGAGTGAAGAGTGAAGATTGTATTTTTTTTCAAGGTCGCAGCATTAGTTGGAATTCGTAGGCTATTCGATTATGGCATTTTCACTCAACATGACTTGAAATGGCTTGATGATTTGATGCCTGAATCCACCAAGAAGAAGAAGGAAGACGACAAAAAGAAAAGAAACCAAAACGCCCAGTCACAAGAGGTACGTGATGTACACAATTTTGTTTGTTATACGATACTAGCAAAATGAAAAGAGTAAAAAAGTTTTTCAAACAAGTGTTTTTTGAAGAAAAGATATTTCTGTAAAATAATATTCAGGCAAGAGATCCTCAGCAGGAAATAAATTCTTCGCAGACCGATTTCAAGCTGCGGTCCAGATTTCGCTGACTACTGCATAATTCGACAATCTTATCGAAACTAGGTTCACAGAATTTTTTTCTAATCGCAGGGAGAGTTCAAACGGCTTGAAGATGCAGCAAATAAACCTGGAACAGAAGAGAAGCTATTAGAAATTCCAAAATCGCACGTCGAATACAGGTAAGCTGTATCAGTTTGTTCTCATATAGTAACATTTATACGAGCCTGTTTTAAGTTAATTCAAATTTTGCATGTACTAAAATAAATAAATAGCCCACATTTTTGTCAGGTTTTGTCTTTTTTATCACAGTTATTGTATGCATATTTATCCTTCTGTCACAGGACAGCGTCAAACGCCAATTACAAGACGATCTGCACTTGTTTTATTGCTGTAACTAAGTCGTGTTAGGAGGAATCCTCAACTGCTTCGGAGTTTCCAATGTTTTTGTAGGTTTTTTTGAATTCATGTCTACTGAATTTACTGCTTGTTCGAAGCCACCAGGCAGAGATAATCATTTAAAAGCGTCTTATCCAAAAACGCAACAGCGTGACCCGGGTGTGGGTTGAACCGAGATCATACGATCAAAGTCGTTGTAAAAACGACCTTAAAACAACGCGTTTTTTCATTCCAGTATTATAAAACTAATTATTTTGAGATCATTTTAAACCCAATGCTGGGCCTCAAGTTTAATTTTTTGCGATAATTTTTACACCTCGGATTGAAAATCGATCGACATAAGCGAGGAAATGGTCCAAACAACAGTCTGGAAAAACCTCTCAAGTAGCGAGTTGGGCGGAAACATGGCGCAGCTTCGTAATCGGTAAGAAGCCGCCAGCTGGGAGTCGAGATTACGTCATTGCAATTAAACCTTTATTCACCAAGTTTTCTTGGGTAGGAAACAGCAAAAGAATTCGAATCAAGTTGCCACCTACCCCTATCTGTCTATCACGCATTGTCCATTTTGATACTAAACGTCAAGTAGGAAAGCTACTAATTTTATTGTTTTCATGATTGAGCGGTAACACGTTTGTCTCCAGAACGGGAGGTCTGTAGTTCAAACCTAGGGCCGGTGAAATTTGACAAGCATTGTCAATGGCTTGACACCGCAGCGATATTTCGTGGAAAGGAGCTGTGTTGCCTGGGCACAATTTAGATGGGTCCCGCAAACTTGTTACGCTTGGGCTTAATACAGCAATTATAGTGAAAGAGTTGATTTTTGATTTATGTATCCAGTTAAAATTTAAATGGAATCTACCCTTTTTGTAGCAGCTGATGCTCTATTTATGAGGATTTCAATGGTCAGCTTTCTAAAATCTGATTGAAGATGTTGTGTTTGATCCTTTTTTAATCGCCCAAAATCTGCAATTCTGCGTGTACCCGATTTGTTAGCTTGGATTGTTTGAAATCAACAATCATACTAAAATTTCTGGTTGATTCTAGCCTATAAAGAGCTGCAGGTGCTTTCACAGCAATTTTATAACTCAATGCAATTTTAAATTATTGTTCAAAGATCTAAAACTCCGAATTCCGGCGGAGACAACAAGCCTTTGAACGGAGCGAATGGAAGAGAAGAAAGTCATATTTGCAACAATTCTGATAAGACAGAGAAGGTGCCGCTTGTTAATAGCGAAAGTCTGTTGTAACAAAGCTAATATTGTTTCAATGAATTTTATTACATAATAAAAGTTTGTTTTTACCTTAAGATTGTTTTTTACGTTAATCCCATTTTACATGGGTGGGGGTATTTTTGTCTACTCCTCTCGGTTTTTTTTTTTTTTTGATAGATGTTTTCACAAAAAAGACGTTTATTTCAAATCAACTAAGGTAATTGGAATTTTCCCGATTTTTGAGGTTTTTCGAAGTCACTTTCCAAAATCTGAGAATCTTTTAGCCCATTTAGTTTAAATGAAATCATTAAACATTTTTTGTTACTTAATGAACTTATCTTAGGCATTTTATCATTCAGTATCAAAAAGCAAACCTATGAAGAAAATTTGAACCCCCTGAGACGTTATCGAAAAAATGACGTTGTTTTTCAAAAATATGGCCATGACGTCAAAATGATGACGTAATCAACTAAAAACCAATTTTTCTAAAAACTTTTGGTAAACACCACTTCCGCATGCTAAATTTGGCGCTCCCATGCCTATTGGTTTAAAAGTTACGTAGGAGGCATTTTTGCACCCCCCCCTTCCCGTGTACAATGCATTGATCAAATATTCCGTGTAAAATAGGGTGAAGTAACCATAGTCAACAATTATCTTTTTTTGCATTACTGATTTGCGCATGTTTATTTGCTGCAGTTGCTAGAGTTTTAATTTTCGCATCACTTCATTAACACTTTATTTTGTAAATTTAGCTTATTGTTGATCTAGCGGTTTTATATAATTCGATTTATTTCGACTTTTAAAATTATCTTACTCCATCCAATCTACTTTCAAATTTTAAGTACTGAATTTTTGCCGCTTTTTTGTGAGACTTATCGAATCGAATCAAGACATTATCCTTTGTATCTTTTGAACTCATAGTGGTAGATTTTTATAACCCAAGTTTAACACTTGTCTGAGCAATAACTTTGCTTCTACTCCAGATTCCCAACTTACTCAGTAACACCCAGAGTTGTAAGTGGGGCCGAGCTTTTCGGGTCACGTTCGGGTTCGGGCCTAAAGTTGACAAAAATTTCGGGCTTAATACCTTGAGGCAACAGAGTCATCCTTTCGATCACCAAACTGCCACTCTACAAACTTATCTACACCCTACATTTTCAATGTTCTGTAAAATCAAGAAAAACATCACCCATGCTAAAGTGTTGTTGGATATATTTGGTGATCTGCATGTGAAATAATAATGCAATGCACGAGAGAGGATGAAATCTTTGCCGGGCGTATGGAACATGAGTTCACGGCCAACGGGGCTTCGCAAAAAGTGTCTGGATTAGAATTTACGAGACCGGGCAGAAAATAAGTGTAGACCATAACAGAAAACCCTTAAAAATGTCGAAAATACTGCTCATTTTAAAGCGAGGACTGAAAAATAAACGTTTGTTTATCTTCAAGCCTTGATTGTTGGACCAAAACGCCAAAATCTAGGACAACTGCTCAGTTAACCTATTTGTTAATCAGCCAATGGCAATATGTACGATCAAAACCGCTTATCAATAACTCAAGACTTTGTCAACACGAACTTATTGATTTTTCTTTATTTGTAAGTTTAGTTTATGCTTAATCATTTTTACCTAACTGGTTTGTAATTGAGTTGTTGCTATAAAAGTGTTAAAAGTTAAAGATTTATTCCATGTTGCTTTTTTGCTACAGTTTGTACAGTGGGCTAATTATTGCTTGTTATGTTGCTATTTTTGCGACTTTTTGGTGATTACTAATATTATTGATAGTCATAGTTGTTCGTATTATGAAACCATTGCTTGCTCGTTAACAAACTAATGATGTTCGAAAACAAATTTTGAGGCTGAAATTAAATAGAATTATATTTCAATACGATTTGTTCAACTCTGTCAGAGCTACTGTAAGTTTAACATTTAAATCAAATCTTTCATTATTCTTGTTGTACTATGCCGAAGCGTGTAACGACTTTGCAGAGCTCATCTCCGCAACACTGCGCCCGGGCAACTCAGCTTCTTCTGAAGAAATGTCACAGCGGTGGCGAACCATTGGCAACACTGTGTCCGATTTCATCAGCCTGAAAATTGAATTCAGATCTCCCGCTCCAGAGACGATCGCGTTACCGCACGACCACAGTTTAACATTATAAATCCTAATTTAAAATGGCCTATAGCGCGAATTCGCTTCATGTGATATGAGTTAAAAGGCAACTACAATCATAAAACAACACAATATTATGCGGAGGATATTTTGATCAAAGATCTTGATAGAAAAAGTATGTGTAAAGCGGGCCATTTTTATAATTATAAAGAATAAGGGCTTTAAATTTCTAATAGCTATAAGGAAACAAGAAAAGATAAAATTATATTGCACGATGAAAATAAATCAAACAAAAAATTAAAATGAGCGCGAGGTTAAATGTAATGATTTTAAAAAATCGAAAACAATTTTTACTATGGAATATATTTGAAAACTATTGACAATGGTGAGAGATATTAGCGGAAAATTTTCTCAATAAAATAGAACATGTTGAAAATATTCTTAGCTGTAATTTTTTTGATAAGAACGTTCAAATCCGTCGCGAATGCTCCAAAAACAAATCGATTTACATAAATTTAATATAATATATACTTCAGAATGATTTATTAACTTATTTCCAAAAATTAACAAATAATCGGCTTAACTTGAATTGATATTTTGCCAAAAGTTTTTTAGTCATGATTAATCGTGAAATGTTTTCAAAAATTGAGTAAACTCGATCACATTTTCATAAATTGACAAAAAATCTACTTTAGCATTTTTGATCTAATTTTAAAATGTTTGCTTGTAACTAGTCAAAATTTCAAAATTGAAAAAATTTCGATTTAACTGAATTATCAATTTTTTTGCACTATGTAAATTGCAAATCTTGAACTTGAAAAATCGTGAAAAATTTTATAAATTGACAAAAAATTGATTTTACTTGATTTGGAAATTTTTGCCAAAATTTGAAACTTTTGGTTAATTTTGTCAAAGTCACAAAAATTGACAAAAAATCGCCTTCACTCAATTTTGATTTTTTGGAAAAATTTGAAATTTGCCCATGGTTAAGCTTGTCAAAATTTTTAAAATCAAAAAATCCAGATTACCGGTACTTGATTTTTCATTCATTCTCAAATTTTGAATGCTTTGCGAAGGATTTGACTATTTTTGTGTAAAATTCGGTATCACTAGGTCAAATCACATGTGATGACAAGGGCAGCTGTAACTTCTCAATTCTGTTTCACTTTTAATGTTTATTATGGAATTATTAGGCTTTAAATGCTTTAATCGTGTTATTTAACTCATTACAAGGCTGCACACTCAGTATTCGTGCCAGTTTCTTGGATCTAGACCTTATGTCTTTTCGCAGTCAGCACTCAACAAAAAGGCATTGCGTTTCCGACTCTCCATTATTAATCAGTGATTGTTTACATTTTGCATGAAGTGCGGTACTAGTGTGTCCATGTACAAATTACTCTACAGTAACTACTCGTACAACAATAAAATAAGCTACAAATTATGCGCACGTTAACTCGCCAAAGCAACAACATTAGAAACTTTTGATTTCAAAATAAAATTTCATGTTAAAGCATTTCCGTATCAGTTTAATTTTCACTGTGACGCAATATTTGAGCATAAACGTGCCACTCGCATTTAGATCTCAACTTTTCATAAATCACGAACTTTTTTGAATTCATATAATATTCACTTGAGACATAGAAAGCCGTCATATCCGAATGCTTTTTGCAAGTTTTAAGAAAGTTGAACTACACAGCAAAGCAGACTATTAAACAATGTTTTACGCCAACTTGTTTCGGTGACTAATTTACATTATGCAGCTGCAGCTAAAGAACTCTATGTGAAGCATAAGTGATCTAAAATCTGATGGTTTTGAAATTATTAATAGTGGCAAGATTATACCAAAGATTATATACCCTGCTTTAATTAAATTCACAACCATACTCTTATTCAGAAAGTTCAGTTTTTGTACGGTACAATTTTAGACAATAAACACAACGACGATAAACTTCATCAAAATTTTTCGGATTTCTCAGAGCTGGATGGCGCTATTTTAAGCTGTTAGCTCTTATTAGCTTTGCAGCTTATATAGCCAAAGATAATCCAAGCAGCACAAAAAGCTGAAATTGGGAAGGTTTGTATTATCCAACATTGAGCTCAATTTATCGATCAGTTATCGAGTAAAAAGAACGGTAGACGTGGGTTCGATTACCGATCTAATCAATGTTGCCAGTTGCGAAGGATTAAGTTCAAGTTCTATATGCAATGAGGTTATACTACAGCTTTTTAAACCTGTCCTCCATTTTGCATTCTATTTAGAAACATAATAAAGTTGTGGCTTTTCATGAAACTGGACCTGTCCCGATGAGAACACCACTGTTCAGCAATGCAAAACTCACCAGCTTGCTTCAAACACTGGCACTGCAATGATTTTTTGGTGGTAGGGTTTAATCAAAGGTGTATCCTACAGTAACAATTGTACATATCAATATAAATTATCCTAAATCGATTATTGGTCAAATTAAAACGTTGTCCTCCATAACTCTGTAGCAAACTATCACAGCATTTAAAAAAGTTATGCAAGTGACCATCACGTGAGTTTATTGGCTTATAATTTAGTCGACGCCAGAACCGATCATTCGCCTAATTTTTTCTCAAAATTGCTTAATTCAAATTGGTACAGCTATTAAAGCTTACATTCTTATAGATCATGTGATTTTCAGTAAGCATAAATGCAGTAGAGTGTATGTGACAATAAGCAGATTTTTCAGTGAATACATTTTCAGCAATGGAAATCGATAAAGAATTGGATACAAATGTTCCGCGAGAAGATTCTTTTTTTAAAGAAGTTTTTGATGCAATTGCTACATCACGAACGATTCCAGGTAAGATTTTTTCAACATTGGCGGTATCAAGATATGTGCAAGTTCACTTCGTAAGAAAAGATACACTAAAAGAATATTATGGCAAAACAAAAACAAAAAAATTGATTTAGGAGTGAAAGTTTGAACTCTGCTGCAAAATTGCAACAAATATTTGTTTTTGCATATGCCTGTACCGAAATTCTTTGCTTTGAGTATGGCAAGGATAGAAAAAACAATGACACAATTAAACACAAACTTGGTGTATTTCAATTCAAGACTATGCGTTATAACTATAGCTAAATTATTAATTTTGCTTTACTAACGATACGCGGCCAATTGGAGTAGTTTAGCTTCAGAAAATGTGATTGTATTATGATTACATTTTGATTTGCCAAATTGCTTTGGCCAGGAAACAGCTAAAGGACGTTTTGGTTTTTCGTGTCAAGCTGCCACATGCTCATCTGTTTACCGCACACAATAACCGATCAGTGGTCGAGTGGATAGAGCGTCTGCTACTGAAGCGGTAGACACAGGTTTGATTCCCGGTCGAGTCAAACCAAAGACTATAAAAATTGGTGTTCACAGCTTTTCTGCTTGACGTTCAGCAATTAAAGGGACAGTGTGAAGCCTCCATCGTGTGTGGTAGACAGGTGGGCAGGTGGCAGCTTGACTCGAAGACCGAAAGGTTCCTTCGCTGTCTCCTGGCCAAGGCAACTTGGTGAATAAAATGTAATTACAATTACAATAAAATCTTTATATCAGTAGCACAGCCAAGGGGAGGGCTGCAGCTCTTTGGCCTGCCGACCAAAATACAGATTGTGGAAAAGCACGTCTGCGACTGATTTTACACTGTTTTTTGAAGAATTTGGATGCAAAAACCCTAATTCCTGTTGAAGACCTTTTTTTTTTTTTGGTCTTCACAAGAATTTTGATAATTCTGATGCAAAAACCATTCTTATTTTAGGCGAAGACCTTATTTTTTGGCCCCAGACTCCGTAATAGCCCCCCCCCCAACTGCAGATTTCTAGCTACGAGACTGCTTCATACTGTCCCTTATAATGCAGTATGTCAAACAGGGAAGCTATGAATACCAATTTTTATAGTCTTTTTGGTTTGACCCGACCCGGGCCCGGCGCCAAAGTAGCGTGACTGCGGGGGCAGAAAAATACTTGGGCGGGCACAGATAAATTTTTTCCTCAAATTCGTGAGTGAAGACCTAAAAAAAAGGTCCTCACCCCAAATTACGCCCCGTGGATATGGGCCGATTGCCTCCTTTCGGAACACAATTCTCACTGGGGTGCACGTTCATAGCCTGGCGGGGCGCGACGGAATTTTATGATGTGGATCTTGGTTCTTGCCAACAAATGCAGAGGTGAAGACCGAAAAAAAAAAGTCTTTGGAGCGAAATCTTAGGTTTTGTCTTGGGTTACACTCGTGTTTTTCGTCCTGGAACTAGACTTTACTCACGCTTGGGGGGCACAAGCAGTATTTTGAAGGCACAGGCCCCGAAATGCACTCCAGTGGCACCGGGTTTGCCACTTTTTTGGGGGACACAATCCCTGGTTGGGGAGGCACATTTCTAGCTTGGAGGGCACAAACAGTGATTTGGGGGGGCACAGCCCCGAAATGTCGCCCGTGGCGTTGGACCTGACCCGACCTGGAATGGAACCCCAGTTTACCGTTTCAATACCAGACGCTCTATCCACTTTACAACGGATAGCTTATCAAAGTGCCACTCTTGTTCTTATTTTTGAGATTATTTTTTTGAACTCAATTTCCGAAATTGCATTACATGCATTCGTTATGTTTAGATGAATATTTCTCGGAAACCATCAAGAAAACTGGAACATCAAACAATGCAATAAATGACAGCAAAAAACATGCTGCTGCTGATGCTGCTGCTAAAGTAAGATTTCATATTTGCTGTTCATTTCAACGGCAGTATTGCTGCTGTGGAGTCTTGTTGCGTGCTTTTTGCAGTTTTTTTGCATTTTCTCTTTCGAAAGATCAGAGGTGTAGTCCTTCAGGACGTCCTTGGCCTCGAGGACGTCATCTAGGACACATTTTGAAGTCCTTGGCCTTGGCGTCGAAGCTCAAGTTTTTGGCCTTAGCCTTAAACCTTACAAGTCCTCAAAAATATCCTGTCCTCTGCTCGACAACAGCATTGTTTTTGATTGGTTGAAAAGAAAATAATCAAAGATGAAAATTTCTTGGATTCTGGCGCAGACGTAGCCAGGATTTTTGATTTTGGGGCCTCAATTCGCAAATCACATGCAATATGACGTTATCAAAAACTTTCAAAAGGAGAGATTCATTATGGGACAAAAATACCTTAGAATGGAAGATCAGAAACATGGGGCTTGGGTTGGTGCGAAAACAGGATATTGCTAAAGGGGAGGACTTCAACCAAGACTTAATGTTTTGAAAATATGTGTTAAATTGTGAAGGCGCGGTGAAGAAGCTAATGTACCTAAATGTATCTCGGACTAAACTTATAGCAGAGGGGGTCTGGGAGCGGGGCCCTCAGCCGGAGGAGGCTATGGGCAATTTTTTGCTAATTTTTGTACTTTTTTAAAAAAAAATAGCTATTTTAGTGTCTTTTAAGGTACATCACATTTTGCAAGTTTTTAAAGCCATTTGAAAGAATTAAACTTTTGAGATTTGAAACCCAGTTGAAAAAATTGTGTCGTTCAGTCCTTCCTATGCTTGCGATTTACGAAAAAAACCTAGCATTCTTTTGGAGAAATTTTGTCATTGACTCGGTCCAAATGAAGAAAGCAAGGTACATTGCCTTCCGAAACATATTTAACAGCAAGATTCCCTTGAAGATTTTCCTTGCTGATCTTTGCTTTTGTCATAAAAATAAAGGTGAATTTACACAGTATCCGTTTTTCGTCCGTTTTTGTCCGTTTTTTTTTACGTTTTTGCTTCTGCTTGAAAAAGTATGCGCTTTTTCATCCGCATTTTTATTATTCCACGTCCGTGTCGAGATTAAAGAACAAGGCAGCGAGCTGCGACCTTACCGGTGAAGGGAGGGCGCGCGTTTCAGTGATTATACCTGTGGCGGCCTAAGGAGAAGTTGCGAGTTCGAATGTTTAAGACAATGGGAGAATAGCTCGCGCGTAGGTTGTAGCTCACAGACGCAAACACGATCCAGTCAAAGGGGAAATCACGTGTTATATTGCCAATGCAGACCCGGCGCCACAGGGAGGCATACCGGGGCCGTGCTCCCCCAACTGACTGCTTGTGCCCCCCAAACGAAAATTGTGCCCCCCAAGCGAAGACTGTGCCCCGAAGAAATTAATAGGCTCAGGGCTTTTGGAGCGCAAAGTGAGGCCCAAATTAGTGTTTTTTGTGGACTTACACCGGTTTTTGTGACGTTTTTGGGATAAAGACCTTTTTTTTTTCGAAGATCACCTGTTTTCGGCTGGAAAAACCACTTGAAATTCCGATTTCGGCCGGAAAATCCCTTGATATTTTTGCACCTCACCTTGCGCCTTTGATCCAGACAGTAATAAATTTCTCGTGCCCCGTGCTCCTTTCAAATTCACACAAAATAAACTTCTCGTGCCCCCCAAAAATTTATTTCTGCCCCCCCAGTCACGCTATCCTGGCGCCGGGCCTGTGCCAATGGAAAGCACAACACTAGCTCCGAACAGCAATGACATAAAACGCACGAACCAGAAAACATACGTAAAACTACATTCCCATATACCCGAAGGTCGAACCCACAAGTCCCAAACACACACAAAGCAAACTACCAGGTCATGCAAAACAATGCTGAGCAATGCAGGGCAGAGCAGGGCACGGAAGAGCAGAACAAAGTAGAACAAAGTAAAGTAGAGCAATTACTGAAAATATTTTGTCCTCCCTTAAACGCACTAAATCTCAACTAACTTGTTTGTCCCCAAGATTTGGTAAAAATACAAAACATGAGAAAAAGGATTTTGACTGAGAAAATCACATAACTCTAAGAAAGTATCGTGGACCCCAAATTTAAAAAATTTCCACATCGATGACTAATATACCCGTATCCGGCAAAGTTGAAAAACATATGAATCACGACCAACAATAACATGAGGGTTCTACTTGTTTACGCAGCGTTTCCGTCAGTTCGCACTAAGAAGACTGTAATATATTAATAAAAATTTTGTTCAAAAATTTTGTGTATGGACGATAAGAGCGATATTTCAAAATAAGGCTGTAACCCTTTGCAAAAAATTTTTTTCGGACAACTTTTGTCCAGTATGTGACAGTTTGGGTATTGCAGATACATGGGCATATAAAAATGAGGATGAAAAAGGACGTACTTGTTCACGGAGAAGCAAAAACGTAAAAAACCGACAAAAACGGATGAAAAACAGTTACTGCGTAAATTCACCTCAACCAGTTTTAGGATAGCACGTACAACCAGCGGGTCTGGGACCCCTTGATTCAAATTCAATAATTTGTTCAAAAAAAATTTTCCCTAGGTTTTTTTAAATATTTTGTCTCGTAAAAACTGGCGAGGTGGGGGTAGATTGTTGTTTGAAGTTGGTATAATAGATGGCAGAGGTGGGGTCGAGGAAACAAGGCTTGAGGCCAAGGACACAAAAAAAATCCGAGGCCAAAGCCAAGGACAGCCCTACCGAGGACAGACCCTCTCGAGGCCAAGGACAGGAATGCTCGATGCCAAGGACCAAGGACACAAGCTCAAGTGCTTTCCAAAAAAAAACAACAAAAAAGATCTTCAGAAAAAATTTTCAGGCACTTTCAAAGAAAAAGGTCTTAAAAAAATTTTTTTAGGCCATCTCCAGAAAAAACCGTTTTCCAAAAAATTTTTCAGGCGCTCCAAAAACTTTAAACAACTCAAAAAATAGTGCTGTCCTCGAGCCGAGGACTGGGCAATTTTCGAGGACTTGAGACTTCGAGGCCAAGGACATCAAAATGTGTCCTCGAAGACTCCACCTCTGATAGATGGTTGCTAATCATGTCACTGCATTAAGTTTATAAAGAGTAAGATGAAGGCCAGAGATTGCAAGTTTTAGAACAAAATTCTTGAATTTATCCCGGATACATTTAAATTGATTGACAAAATTTGAATTGAGGGCGACTGGGCCGGTCCCCTAGTTATCTATACTAATATTATTGTTAATTACTGTAATTGTACAGGAAAATGCCAAAAGAAACTGAAATTGAATAAACAATAGGTTTTGTTGTCGTCCTTTTGATCATTGGTGGCATTTCACTTGGGGGGTCCCCTGCCCACCCTCCCTCTTGGCTACGCGAATGACTTCTGGCCTGTCAATTCGTTTCTTGTCTCTATTTGAAAATAATATAATGTGGTATCCAAGTCATAGTAAACCTTATTTTCAATGGCATCATGTGAAAGCTCTAATCAGAGAACGAGGGAACAAAACGTAGTGTAGATAGTTCTTTTTATTTCTTCTAATATTTCCGGTGTGGGTGGTACAAACAGCAAAACACTAAAACCATTCAGGGCCAAAACAATGGATCATAGGTTCCGGACACAAACATTTTTGAGCTGCGTATACTAAAACATGACCGTGCGTATGTGAATGTGGATTCAGAAGAAAGTATGGGCGTGATAACAAAAATGAAATACTTTAGCAGGATGGCCTATGAAATATTAAATATATGTTACATGTACAGCAGTATAGCCCTGATACAACAAACAAAACGTTTTTTGAGAAAGACAGCTATTGTTCTGAAAACACGCGAGCGAATATTGCGAAGAATTTGTTTTGAGATAAGAAAGAACAACTCTAATTTTTACGTTTCTACAATTTGAGGGACTTTTAAAGGTGGGCCCGGGGCAAATATCACCATCGTTTTCCTTTTTAACACGGTCCCCCTGGACTTCTAGGGTTACTTTTTGCAATGCAATAACTTAAGTTGAATTTTACAAAGTATCTTTTGGCGGCCGAAACATTTGCGCTCCTTCAGTGATAAATATTAGATGCAAGACTATGGAGAAACATCAAATGCACAGAAACGAAGAGAAAAGATTGGCTAAAATTAGGATTGGGAAAATGTGGGAAAAACAAAATTTTTTCCAACTTAACCTTTACGGTATTTTCTTTTTTCAAGTTACTTTGAAAACGTAATTGTGTAATTTTCTTTAAAAGCCCAAAAATTGCTATTGTTCTGAAAAAAATTTACTAAAATTCTTTAACAGAGGTATTGGACCAGTACACTAGCCAGGGGGGCTCTAGCCCCCCCCCCCCATTGGCATGCAGAGTATGCAAAATAGCACGTTTTTAGCACTTTTGAGACCAATGCACGCAGTAAAAGCGAAAATAGCTTCCCCCACCCCATTGACATTGGCATGCAGAATATGTCTATTTGAGGTTGGAATAAGTGTGAGTTCGGACACAAAAAGCGGTCTAAGCTAGGGTGAAGACCTTTTTCTTTGGTCTTCACCTTCGAAACAACTCCAACCCCCATTGCAAATTCCTGGCAACGCAACTGATTCGGACTTTGCCCTCGCCCCCAAACCCAGTTTTTTCCAAAGACTTGAGCGTGCAAGCACGGTACCTCATTTCATTTCAAAAGTAACAATTTACTGTATTTTGCAACACTTTCAGACAATAATGACAGAGTCGCTATGCAATACTGAAAAACTACGAAAATATTTGAAAATTTTTGTGAAAACAAAACGTCTAAACAAAGAGTAAGGTTTGTGTTTGAAAAACTATTGAAAAAATGGCGATTCATAATCAATGGACAGTTGCACAAGGGCCTTAACTGATGAAATTAAGACTTAAAATTGACCATTTTCACGTCACGAATTTATAGTTTTTAGTTATTTCCATTTGCAATCACAGTTACGGCCGTAAATGTTTTACTACCACGATACCGCTACGGAACCTTATCAACATTGTTGCTAACGAGTAAAACTTCAAAATGGCATTCATTAATTTAGAAAGTACTATTTTTGAATTATCTTCAAAAACGGAACCAAATGCAATACGTATCTTAAAGACTTTCGCGTTGAAAAATAATGGAAAATTTGCCTACCATGCTGACGAAAAACTGTGTCCTCGGTCCTTGGCCTTGGCCTTGGCCTCGACCATTTCTGCTCTTGGCCTCGAGAGGGTCTGACCTCAAAAATTTGGTCCTTGGCCCTGGTCTCGAAGACTGTGTCCTCGACTCCACCTCTGTAGAAGATAGCACGCGAAGAAAAGACTTGCTTGCTTTATTTTTGCTTCATTGTCGGACATTTTTTGCGTGTTTGAGTGAAATTTGAACTCAGAACTTCCAAAATGATTTTTCTTTTGTTTGTTTTGTGGACAAAGCCTCTTTGTACGCATCAAAGTAACCCATTGATTGAATGATTGATCCATGTTTATCCCCCCTCACTAGGAAGCGACGACAGCACTTTTATTTTGAACGAATTGTCATCACCCACTTAGAGTTCACCGTATTCCGAGCTTTCTGGTTGACTTTTGACTTTTTCTCACGTAAATCTACTTCTTGTTCTAAGCCATCAAAGAGAGATAATTATTATAAAGCGTCTCATCCAAAGACTCTAAAACGTCACCAGGGTGTGGGTTGAACGGAGATCATGCAGCTAGGGTCGTCGTAAAAACGACGCCTTCACCTTCCGGCCACGCTGCGGACATTGCTAAAATTGTAATAAAAATTAATTTCTACTTTGACGCAATGCTCCAATGCTAGCTAGCGGCTGTTAGCTTTTAACAAAAAAAATGACATCAACCAAGGTTACAGTGTCTTGTTGTTGTTTTGATTCAGCCAATGCCAAAGAAACCTACAGCAACAACTGAAGTTAGACAGAAAAAAGATGGACAAGCAAACTACCACAAACTCGATGTATTGCCATCAAAGTTTGATCCAACAAGAATGAAAAATACAAAACAGAGTACTTCAAAAAATGGTAAAACTGTAAACGTTCCAAATGATAAAGAATCGTCCGAACCAAAGGCAAATCTCATCTCGAAACATGAAGGATCTCCAAACAAGACAATTCAAGAGCAGAAGAAAAAGGGAAGAAAACTTTCCCGAAAGTCCTTCAAAAAAGCGTTTAATAATTATATTGCTTCAGGGAAAAAGAAAAATGAAAACCCCCAACAAGGTAAATCATTGGTTAAAATAATGATTTTGCTGATGCTGCATAAGCAAACAACTGCAAGAGTTTTTTGCACTTTCTAGCGTTGATGTTGCTGCCGTGCTATATTTAGCCGCCTGTCACGGACAGCGTCGGACGCCAACTGTAGAACGATCCGCACACTTTATTGTTGTAATTACGTTGTGTTTGGAGGAATTCGTTACAGCTTAAGAGTTTCCAGTGATCCAATGTTCCTGCGGATATCTTCGAATTCATGTCCACTGAATTTGCTGCTTGTTCGAAGCCAGTAAGTCACCAAGCAGAGATAATCATCGTAAAGCGTCTAATCGAAGGACGCAATAACATGACTAAGACGCAATTGAATCCAGGTAATGCTATAAGGGTCGTCAAAAAAACATCGTTTTTACGGCCCTTTCGGCTCCGCTATCGACTAGCAGCGGGTCTGCAAGTCAACTTTTAGGTATTTTACAGTGTTTCAATTTTCTTGGGTTTTAAAACGAATTGGCTATGTACTTTAAATTGTTATATTTTTTGTAGTGCAGGAATTTTGATTATAATCGTATAGGAGGTTATAGTTAAATAATACTTCTGCCAAGCTTTAATTTTAGTTGTTGATTGTGTAGATAAGTCGGATCCTAATTCCATAGATGACACACTGCACGCAAACCCAACAACGTCATTAGAAGAGACCTCTTCCCAGAGTCAAACAGAAGCAAAAAAATCAAACTAAACGAACATGCTATAAACCGACGGGCAACGTTGTGTAATTAGGCAGGCATTTCGATATTGTCTCTAGCAACTCTCCACCACCTGGTATGACTAAATTGCCAATACCGAGAACCGTTAGAAGCCCCTAACATAATACGTTTGAATAAAATCTCCAGAAAAGAGACTTGATGAACTAACACTGTGATTACCAATTTTGAGTGTTTAGTACGACCCAACCGGGAATCGAACTTATCTCTACTATTTCAGTATAACAAATGCTCTATCCCAGGGGTTCCCAAATGGAGGTACATTTCGACTTTTCAAGGGGTATTTTACAACCAGAACTTAAATTGTAGGTGGGACGCGTTGACTCCAAATTGCGGAAACTTTTTTTTAGATTTAGGTCTTCAAGCGAATTCTGGGACAAAATCTCACTCAAATTAGGGAGAAGACCTTTTTTGTTTATTTTGGTCTTCAATCGAATTCGGGAACAAAATCCCACTCAAATGAAGAACTTTTTTGGACTTCAATCGAATTCGGGGACAAAATCCCATTCAAATTGGGTGAAGACCTTTTTTGAGGGTCTTCAAGCGAGGTTTTGGGTTGCTAGAGCGATTCTTTAGGAGGTTGATATGTGAACATTTTGGGGGTACACGAGCGAATTGATAAATGGCCACAGTGCGCCCATGAACAGCAAGTTTAGGAAACCATACTCTATCCACTGATCGGTTTGGTCTTATGGGAAATCGAACCGGGATCAACCGTATCAATTGCAAACCCTCTATCCGTCATACCGGTTGCATTTATGTACGTTGTCCTCGAAATTACACTCTATGCAAATAAACCAAACTACAGAGCATTTCTTGATGCGATAGCGAAATAACAAAATCTTCGGTAGCCGTTTTGCCACTTTTAGTAAAAGTTATTGTTGAGTTTAGTGAAGTTAACAATCCTTTGAGCTACAGCAGTGGCATTTGGATTATTGTGTTTTTGTATTTGGTCAAGCTCGAATGCCGTTAGAATTCTTATCGTTTTGAATTTTGTTCTGTTTTGACTTGATAAAACGCAACGTGGTGTAAAGCGGTTTTACTTACAGCGTCCACTGTACTTTTCAGCCATAAAATGTTGTGCAAGGCGGCTTTTACCGATTATCCGTATTTGCGAGCAGAAATACGCGTGTCACTTGACTGCATGCATTATTTTACCTTTTATTGCACTGACATTGAAAAAGATATCACGCGTATTTCCGCTTGTAAAGACACGTAATCGGTAAAAGCCGCTTAATTGTAGATGAAGCCGCGCAAGTGGACGGTTTTCGGGTTAATTGTTTTTTGTTTTTTTTTCAGGTATTATGACTAAACTAACACTTTGAATTGTCGCAGCAAAAACTATTCCATTATTATGCAAAATTGTAATTTTTTCCAGCAAAATAGAAATGTTGAAAAATGGTGGGTGCGTAGACTAAGATTTCTTTACTAGCTCAAGTCTTTCAAAAACAACAGAAAAAAGTAATCAAAATTAAGCAATACGTCCATGCATACCGGTACCATAGGCGTAGCCCGGGGGGGAGGGGGCAGGGGGTCCCCCAATTAAAATACCACCAATAATAAAAACTTATGTCAACATAGCCTAACGATGTTTAGTTGCAGTTACGGACGACGAGGGAGCCCCGGTGCCCTAATCAACAACCAGGGAGCCCCAAACTAACGATCAGGGGTCCCTTACCAACAACCAGGGGGCCCCGGGGTCCCTAACTAACAACCAGGGGGCTCCAAGGCCCCTAACTAGCGACCAGGGAGCCCTGGGGCCCCTAATTGGCAACCAAGTGGCCCTGGGGCCCCTAACTGAAAACCGGGGGCTCCGGGGCCTCTAACCGATAAACAGGGGGCCATGGGGCCCCTAATTTACGACCAGGGGCCCCTGAGGCACCGAACTAACAACCAGGGGGCTTCGGAACCCCTAACTGACAACCAGGGGGCTCTGGGGCCCCCAACTGACAAACGGGGGCCCCGGGGCCTCTAACTGATCAACAGGGGGCCCTGGGGCCCCTAATTGACAACCAGGGGCCCCCAGAGCTCCTAACTAACAAGGGGGCTCCGGGGCTCCTAATCAACAACCAGGGGGCCCCAGGGCCCCTAACTGACAACCATAACGCCCAGGGGGGCCCTAAACAACAACCAGGGGGCTCCGGAGCCCCTAACCAACAACCAGTGGGCTCTGGAGCCCCTAACCGACAACCAGGAGGCTCCGGAGCCCCTAACTGACGACCAGGGGGTCCCTAACTGATGCCCAAGGGTCCCGGGCCAGCGGCCCCGTAATTCAAATTTTTAACAATCTATAATTATGCAAAACCTATGAAAAATCTTAGAGTTTTGTGCTAAAAGTTGCAATCCCAGGCCCTCGTTTAACGTTATTATGAACTTAAAGCTATAACACAGGCGGTAATGCAAACCCCCAACTAAAATACTACCAAAGATGAATATCAGTGTGGAGTCCTCGAGGGCGTCCTTGGCCTCGAGGACACATTTTGAAGTCCTTGGCCTTGGCCTCGAAGCCTCAAGTCCTTAGCCTTAGCCTTGGCCTCGAAGCCTTAGGTCCTCGGCTCGAGGACAGCACTATTTTTTGAACCGTTGAAATTTTGTTGGAAAACGCCAGAAACCTCGCGGAAAATTTGCAAATGCCTTTTTTGTTTTCCGCTATTGGAGCATAGGCTTAGCCAAGCAGGCCTCCCCCCAATTGAAATTTCACCAATGACAAAAATGTGACAAAAAGTCAATTGTTTCTTTAGTTTCAGTTTCTTTTTAGCATTTTTCGCTTACAGTAGTAGCGAACAATAATATCAAAGACCAAGGGCTCCGGGTTCCCCTCAAATCAATTTTTGCCAGCCAATTTAAACGTAAACCTGGAAGAAATGGATAGTGTTCGTCCTAAAAGTTACTATCTCAGGATCACATCTAGCTTTTTTATGAACGTAATGCATTAACCAAGGCCGGATTTACCACAATATGGCGCAGTACCAGCTGGCCCTGTGCTCAAATCTTAAGACTTTTTATGGTTTTCACCTACATTTGGCAGAAAGATGTTGCGAAAATCTCCAAAGTGCCAGGGGCCCAGTGCGATGTAAATCCTGCCCGGCAATAACATGGTTAGTAAGCGCAACCATCTATTGTACTATTTTTCAATAACAATTCATTAATTCACCTCCACCTCGCCAGTTTTTATGCACAAAATACTTTTTAAAAAAATTAGCCATGGAAAATGCTGATTGAACAAATCGTTGAACTTCAATTGAGGGGACCTGGGCTCCCTGGCCTAACATGCACTTCTATAATTGATTATTTTCATGACAAAACAAAAATCTGTTAAGGAAAATCTTTGAGTGGGTTTTCATTTACTGCTAAAATGTTGCAGGAGGCATTGCACCTTACTTCCCCCTACCTGGACCAAATCACATACAATTAAACTTTAACACCAAACTGCAAGATGTTAATCGTGTTTTGGACTTAAATTGCAACTAGAAGGAGGATTAAACAATTTAATTTTTTTAATTTGCTTTCAAATATCAAAAATCTAGTGCTTTCAAATGGCTCTAAACATGTGCGAAATGTGATTCAATGGCTTTTTCTCCTAAAAATTACAAAAAATCGCCCAACAGCTGGGTACTTTGCCCCCAGACCCCCAAAGCCTTTGGCCGCTGGGGGCCCGCCCCCAGACCCCCCGTCTGTGATAGGTTTGAATTACACCGGCTTTATCAAAACGTCTCCAAAGTTACGCATTTGCACTTTTCAACTATATTAGTTTAAGCCCTCTCTCTTTGCAAAATCCTGGTTAAGTGCCAACAGGCAAATTTTGGATGACGTCATTGCATGTGATTTGTGGTTTAGGCCTCCCCAATCAAAAATTCTGGCTACGCCCATAAATTGGAGATTGCTTGAAAAACTTTTTTGAAGACCTTTTTTTTTTGGAGAACACTTGCGGCTGTGTCCTTGGCCTCGAGCATTACTGCCCTTGGCCTCGAGAGGGTCTGTCCTCGGAAAGCCTGTCCTTGGTCTTGGATTTTTTTTGTGTCCTTGGCCTCGAGCCTTGTGTCCTTGACTCCACCTCAGATAAATATAACCAGAGCATAGCCAAAATGTTGTCCTTGTCCGGAATTGCAGTTTCTGTAGATGGGTGTTGTTAAGTATAAGCCGTCAGCTTTATTTCGGAATCTCTGCGACTCGTGTATGAGCGTGCGCGCGTTCTCGCTGCTCTCATACATGCACTCATTAGGGTTAGGGTTAGATTTGGGGAATAGCTTAGATCGAAGAGGAGAGAACGCACGCGCGCTCATACACGACTCGCAGAGCTTTCGAAAAAAAAAGCGACGGCTTATACTAAAGGACACCCCTTTAGTTTAGGATTTACGCGTACAGAAGTGAGTAATAATAATGACGACCACCTGTCCAAGTCATAATAATGTTATGCAATTCCTGGAGGTTTCAAAAAACTGTCAAGTGACTTAACTTGAGTCCTCCACGATTAGAAAAAAAGTCATTTTAATTTCGCTTTAAATGTTTTTTTTTCTATGAAAGAACTTAAGGGCACGATCTTATCTCAAAATCATAGGCGAAGCCATGGGGGTGGCCCAGGGGGCCCGGGCCCCCTCAATGGAAATGCCACCAGTGACAAAAATTGAACAAAAAAAAAAACTTGTTTCTTCATTTTCAGTTTCTTTTAGCATCTTCGCGTACAACTGTAATTAACAATAAATAATATTGACGACCAGGGGGCCCGGCGCACCCCCTTAATTGAATTTTTTCCAACCAACTTAAACGTATAACCAGGGTGAAATCCAGGGTTTTTGTCCTAAGAGTTGCTACCTCAGGCCCTCATCTAAACTTTTTATGAAGGTAATGCATAAACCAGAGCCGTATTTGCCATATGGCACAGTGCCAGGGCCTAGCGCTCAGATAGTAGGACTTTTTTTAGTCTTCGCTTACATTTGGCAAGAAGATGTTGGAAAAATCCCCTAAGTGACAGAGGCCTTGTGCAATGTAAATCCGGCCCAGAAATAACATATTTAGTAAGCGTAACCTATGGGGCGCCAAATGTAAAGTAATAAAAATGCGTGTTTTTACCTTTTTTTGGTGCCAAATTGCATATTTAGCTACATACGCAAAACGACACAAGCCAAATTGCATATTTAGCTAAATACGCAAAATGGCAAATGCCAAATTGCATATTTAGCTAAACATGCAAAATGACACCTGCCAAATTGCATATTTAGCTAAATGTGCAAAATGGCACCTGCCAAATTGCATATTTAACTAAATACGCAAAATGGCAAATTGCATATTCAACTAAATACACAAAATGACGCTAAATCTGCAAATTGGCACCTGCGCAAAAATGCTTAATTTTTAATTCTAGCGGTTCAAGTCCATTATCACTACTTCTGTACAGTCTATGCTCCCCGTGTGTAATTTGAGTAGATGGAAGTCAACTATGCGAGAAATCAATTTATAGCAAAAATTGTAGCCTACAGGGTGCTGCTTTGAATATAATTGAAGTTGGGAGACTCGGAGTAGGCCTAGCTGTACAACAATTACTCGATCAGTCAGCCTCATTAAAAAGCACATACCTTGAGCATGTAGAGGTAGTGTATCAGAAATGGGATGGTGATTAGAGTATTGGGGTATCAGATCAGACTTGAACATGTAAACCATTGCAGCAGTGAGATTAGGCTGACTTCAATAAAAAAAAAGTAATGGTAGGCCTGGTTGTAACTTAAGCTTAACTGCTAACTGGCGCAAAACGTTAATGGCCTTTTTTTACCTGTTTAATGAAGTAGAAGCAAGGCCTTAGTAAAAAATCTTATCATGAAGTACAAGAACTGATATTAGGCCCCTGTTCCAAGGCCATGGCCGGAAGTTCGGTGAAGATTAAAAACAAAGGTTTTCACCGAAAATCTGGCCAGCTTTTGCCTGCATGCACACCCAGTTACAACTATAATTGAGTGCTGAAGCAGCTACTTGAGTATGCGTGAACTTATAGGTCTTACCGAGTACGATTTACTCCGTGAGCCCCCCTCTCGCGGGCCTTTAGTAAAAGAGAGGGGCAGAGGGGCTTGTCTGGGCAAAATTTTTTGGCCCCAATATTTCATAGGCTTAGTTCATAGCAATCTTAAGTTATTAATTCTTAAGCCATAGCAATTCATAACAAACCACTGCATAAATGCTAAAAAAATCAAATTCGAAATGAAAGTGTAAATATCCTAGTAGCAGCAGCAATAAAGAGGACCTGGTAAAGAAAGTCATTAAAATTTTGCTCCAGTTAGCAGTTAAGCTTAAGTTACAACCAGGCCTACCATTACTTTTTTTTTATTGAAGTCAGCCTAATCTCACTGCTGCAATAATTTACATGTCCAAGTCTGATCTGACGCCCTATTACTCTAATCACCATCCCATTCCTGATACACTACCTTTGTATGCTCTAGATGCGTGTTTTTCGATTAGGCTGACTGATCGAGTAATTGTTGTACAGCTAGGCCTACTCCGAGTCTCCCAACTTCAATTATATTCAAAGCAGCACCCTGTAGGCTACAATTTTTGCTATAAATTGATTTCTCGCATAGTTGACTTCCATCTACCCAAATTACACACGGAGAGCACAGACCGTACAGAAGTAGTGATAATGGACTTGAACCGCTAGAATTAAAAATTAAGCATTTTTGCGCAGGTGCCAATTTGCAGATTTAGCGTCATTTTGTGTATTTAGTTGAATATGCAATTTGCCATTTTGCGTATTTAGTTAAACATGCAATTTGACATTTGCCATTTTGCGTATTTAGTTACAATATGCAATTTGGCAGGTGTCATTTTGCATATTTAGCTAAATACGCAATTTGGCATTTGCCATTTTGCGTATTTAGCTAAATATGCAATTTGGCATGTGTCATTTGCATATTTAGCTAAATATGCAATTTGGCTTAAAGAAAAGTGTAAAAACACGCATTTTTATTACTTTACATTTGGCGCCCCATAGTAACCATCTATTGTACGATTTTTCAATAACGATTCAACTTCACCTCGCCAGTTTTTACGCACAAAATACTTTTAAAAAAATAGCTAGGAAATATGCTCATTGAACGTTAACTTCATGACAAAACAAAAATCTTCAAGGAAAATCTTCGAGTGGATTACTATCGGTCTTTACAGCTAAAATATTGCAGGAGGCAATGTGCTTTACTTCCCCCAACATGGACCAAATCACTTGCAATTAAAAGTTTACACCATAATGCAAGATTTTTAACGTGTTTTGGACTTTAATGGCAAGTAAAAGGAGGATTGAACAGTTAAACTTTTGGATTGGCTTTCAAATGTTAAAAATTTAGTTCTTTGAAATGGCTTTTAACACGTGCGAAATGTGATCCAATAGGATTAAAATAGCTTTTTTTCCAAAATCTTACTAAAATCGCCCAGTGGCTGGAGGCTTTGCCCCCAGACCCCCATAGCCTCTGGCTGCTGGGGGCTCCGCCCCAGACTCCCATCTGTGATACGTTTGAGTACACCAGCTTACTCAACACGTCTCGTAAGTTAAATTAGCACTTTCCAACTATTAGTTTTCGCCCTTTCCATTTACCAAAAATCCTGGTTAAGTGCCAACGGGCTACAGCTTCAGTTCTTCCATTCTACGATATCTTTGCCCCATAAAAAAGTTCCTTTTTTGAGAATTTCTGATGACGTCATTGCATGTAATTTGTGGTTTAGGCCCCCTCCAACCAAAAATCCTGACTACGCCTATGACCGGTACCGCATTTTCCGTGCAATGACAAAGTTAAAAACCAGTAAACTAACTTCTTGCGCTTCCTCAAGAATATCGCCCGAGCTTTTACATTCCTGCATTGTACAAGCAGCTTTCGGCGGAACACTAATTGACGGAATCGTACTATTTAATCACAAACACTCGACAAAGTGAATATAGAAATTAAAAAGTCATATATGAACATCAATACCAATACGCTTTGGAAGTATATATATGGAGCAATTACACCAACATAGACTAAGGTTAATTCGTGGATTAACTACACACAAGGGGAAAAGTTTGGACAAAAATATCTGGAAAAATTACTATATTTTATTCTCTCACTTTCGAATTTAGTTTATTTTATTCCGATAAGTTCAACGGCGCAGACTACAGCAAACTGATAATCCACTGATTAAAGTTAATCCAAGTTGGTGCATACGATCCATTGGATTTCAAAACAATATGACTTGGAAATACGGCAACGATCGTAAGCATCACAACCTAATGATAATAAGTTAAAAAGCAAGCAAATCAAATATTCACACAAATACTCACACTCTTCTACATGTCAATTGTATGGCACCGTACTCGTAAGAAAAGATGAACCAGAAACAAAACAGGCTATTGAGAATCAAAATCGGGTCAAAAAAAGCGGACAAGTAATAAAAGTAAATGCCTTTTTTAACCAGATTTTCCCCTGGTGTAAATTATCCATGAAAATTCCAAAACTGTTTTGTTATGCTCGACTACTACATCACAAATCGCCCTGTACGAAGGTCTGAATGAAGATTGCTTTTTTGGCAAAATGGATCATTGAAAGGCCTCCGATGAAAAGCTCATTGTTATTGCTAATCAGGAGGGCCATTTATTCATTTTGCAACACATAATAGGAATTACAAAATTTTAGTTTTTAAACTTTGAAAGGGAATGCAATTTGGCTCGGTCAAGATCAAGTAGTGAATAATTTCTTACCATATCGGAGTTTAGCACGTACGAAGTTATTACAAAAAATCCCCCAAACTTCCGGTGGGCTAATCTTGACACTTATATCTAGCTGATCAATATGTTAAAGTAGATTTTACAAAGATAAAATAGCTCAAAGCAGCAAAGATTATAGCACTGTTGGAAACATCAGTACATTTTTTAATTATAAGCTAGGCAGATTTTTTTGAAATTTTGTTTTAATGCAAAACACTTTTACGTTAGAGCCAATCATATGCATTTTCTATGTACAAATTCGAATTGTTTAAAAAATTATAAAAAATTCTTTGAGCGCCAGTACAAAATATTACTCAAGGTACACAATTCACTTTGTAGAAATTATATAAAACTGATCTAACGCAGTAGCATTGCATAAATCAACAGGCGTTTTGGAAATAGGACCATGCAGGAAGGTTTTCAATATTAGACACAGTGCACAAGCACTCATTCTTCAAAAACATTTCCGGATTTCAGATTCTGGTATAGTGTTACTGAAAATATTTTACCCTGATGCTGGAATTAAAATCAGTAAGTATCTATCAAAACGTTGAAAAGAAGTGCAAGCGTACTGGGCCATCCATAATAATCATTACACTGGCCAACAAAGTTTTTTTAATTTTTTTGTTGAATGAGTTTTTATGATTGATTCTGAATGGTTTTCAATGCTGATTCCGAATCTGTAATCTGATTTTTTGTGCAAGCACCAGTTTTTTTGTTTGTTTTGCAAAAGGCGATTTTATATTTTTGGGAGTTTTTTCATCTTTTAGCTTAAATATCGTTAAAAAAGCGTCAATGACTACCTCTATGCCTCTTGTGTATAAAACTTTCTCGCTGTTTTAATTCGACGTTAGATGTTGGCCAAGTCGTAAATTTTAACCTATGGTATTCAATTGGTACACCTGGGTTTGATTTGCTCAATAAAGCCAGAACCGTAACTACCGCTGTTGTTCCCCGTGCAACATTTTGTAGTAAAATGTTGTTTATTACTTAAAACAGTGGTCGGACACCACCGGTCGGCAGACCGGTGCCGATCCGTGGAGAGTTCTTTATCGGGAAGTAAACTTTTCCAGATTAAATACTTTGGAATATATTTGTAGCATCTTGAGGTGAAATTATTCCAGTTTACAGGAAGTACCACGAAATGACTCCCAAGTTAGGAGGGTGGGGTCAAGATGCTTCCAATCTACTGTAATGTTCAAGAGTCCGTGATGTGCAATAGAAATTGCTTTTTCAAAGCTTTATGTGTTCCATAACTCATTTGTTGAGTGGGTGAGTTCAAAAAAAGATTAGAGGAAGAAAACGTAGCAACAGACCCTCGAAAATGTAACTAAGCAACAGTTTTTCATCAATTCTGAATATTTCTGAATTTAGCACCAAATAATGTGTAACTGCGCACGCACCCCTTTGAAAGGGTAACAAAGCGGAGAAATCTTTGCATAGAAGCGACACACAACCACATTAATAACAAGAGATGTGAATCTATCCAAGCAAACAATTTAATCACGAGCAATTGAGCATCTATGCCAAACAAACGAATAGAAATTCATTCGAAAGAACTTTCGTTTTTTTTAGAAGAACTGCATAGATTGAGAATAATTTTTCAACTGCTTTGAAGCAGTGTTGACATAAGATTCTGTCATAACATTAATGGCATCAATTTTTAAGAGCATAAACAATTTACTTTGTTTTTGCAGCTTCAAAATTTTTTTTAATTGAGAATTTGCATTTTTGCTTAACTCTAGCATGCATTAGCAGTGTCTGTTGGTCATTTAACGACTTCAACGGAAACAATTTCTCCATGGCGATAAGTAGAGTGACGAATAACGTTTTGAAATATAACCATCAACCTGGTTTTACAGTTTATGTCCCGTTCCCAAACTGATTAAGTTTTCACTTGGTCTACAAAGACTTAACGAAGTTTTATAGCAAGTTCTCATGTTATCTTTGCATACGGGACAGCAGAGATGATAAGCATTGGATTCACAAGTAGCTTGCACGTGAAACAGTAAAAGCTGACATGCCCAACTGCTCAACATGTAAACCATCCTCATCTCGACACTATGCTAGGGTTAATAAAACTATTTGTTCAACGATTAATTGTTGATTTTGACAAAATGTTTCTTTTTTTTTTTTTATACTATGCAAAAATCAAAGCAAACACTGCTGATGCCCCAAATTTGTGGCTAATGCCAAAAATTAGTGGCTGCTTAGAATTTGGTAATTTCATTTGTCCCAAATAAAAGTATCGTACGTTTAACAGGAAGACAATTTTGAAATACTTTGCAACAAGTTTCTAGCAGTTTGATACAAGCAGTCTGTCTCTTTTGGTTTGCGATGAAATAAAGAACAACGCATTTTTTGTAAGAGAAATAATGCTACTTTGATCAAATTTGCAGTTTAACTGTTTTTAATTAGCAATTTCGATAACGCAAAACATCTTAACCTGCTGTTATCACTTGCAAAATGTGCTGTTTATCACGAAAATTTGACAGACTTTGATCTTAAAAGATTTAAATTCTTTTTTTTCAAAAATATCCAACGTTTAAAAAAAAAAAGCGAAGTAATAAATTGCAAAAAAGTAGAGCTTGGGGACAAAAATTAGCACCAGATTCAGATTCAGCGCCTCCAAATTGCTAAAGAACACGTTAAATTGAGAATGTAACAAATGTTATGTTGACCAGTGCTATTGTTGTTCATCAGTAAAAAATTTCACAAGACATTCTAGTTATTAGTTTACCAAACAAAAATCGTATTCCAAGTAACAAAACGACGTCAAATTTAATTAAGTACAAATAACACTAGCTAGATAGCACATTGAACAAATGGTACTTGGGACAGTAGAATGCAATCAGAGGCTCAAGGATGAAACGCAATATAGTCACAAATCATTAGAACACCAACCACATAGTGTAATGAGGAGAAAAATTACATCACTGATCACTTGTAATTACAAACGCGAAGCACACGTACAATCATATTTCATGCAACAAAAACATAATATCCACCTGAAAACGACACGAGCACCAACAAATGATAACTTGATTAGTAAATGTTAATAAAATGACATTCGTACAGACTAAAAATGCTTACGAGCAGCTGAGGTGATGTTATATCAAGAAGGCTGAGAGAGCCGATTTGGGGAAAATAATGGTTACCACATGTAGGCCGAGTGGAGGGAGCTAAATACAGTTCGCACGCCTATTAGCGCTTATAAATGCCTGCTTTTCAAGGCCCAGTTCTCGATTACGGGGTCTGCTTATTGATGAGTCATGTCAAAAAAGTGCTGAATCACAAAAGAACCACGCAGATCAAAATATGTCACTAAAAGAACATCACATACACACAAAACTTTTTGATTTGCGCTATTTTTTCGTAATTTGACACTTTTTTGCATAACTCAGCAATCAGAAGCCAACGGAACCAAGAACCGGGCCTTGAAACGTGGACATGTAAAAGATGACATGTTAAGAGTACAAAATTGTGAAATCAAACTTTTTTATGAGAAAGTTTAATATGAAGAATCGATGCCGGAGAGTAAAATTTAGCTCAAGTTATCTAGCATTGTAAAATACGAAGTGTAAACGCGATTAGCAGTATCCAGAATCCAGATACCATAACGATAGTTACCGTGGGAGGAAATCGAAAAATAACATTGAGATCAGATAGACGCACCACCCACTTTTTAGATAATTTAAAACACTTTTAAAACATGTTTGACAACAAGCGTAAATCAACGAAAACAGTGAAATCAGTGCCTAAGGTTACAGGATACTTACTAAATAGACCATGATTGAATTTAAAGGCGGTGAAGAATCTAGCCAATCCCCGTAGTTGACAATAGCTAAAATTGAAATAATAATTTCAAAATTTTTCGTTTTCTTTTTGGAGTTTTGGTTGCAAAAATATTTAACAATTGTTAAAAGATATCCCCCGGAAAAAGTCTTTGGAAACCCTGAATCTGTTTTCTCGGCCTGAACTTTCAGGAAAAAAGAGCGGCTGAATAATAATAACAATTTCAACGCTGAATGTGGTATTTACCCTTCCAGTAACATTACATGACATACCTACTTTTGGTAAACTTACTTCTTTATTCTGGAAATTCAGGATGGGAGAACAAACTCAGGGTTTGCAAAAACTTTTTAGGGAAAATATCTTTTTACATTTGCTGAAGATTTTTGCAACCGCAGCCCAAAATGAGAACAAAAAAATTCAAAAATTACACATATTACGATTTTAGTTAGTCAACTACCGCAATTGGCTGGATGCTTCACCCCCTTCATTATGATAACAAGAATATTTATTTCTCAATTTATACAGACACACTCAGAGTGGTGATAACTGACTCAGAATTGCATTGTTAGCATTGCATTGTAAGTGTTACGGTACTTGTTAAACTCTCACATGGATTGGATAATGCTACCTTTGGGCCGAGCTATTCCTATGACATATAGTTGTACGCAAATAGCTTCTTCGATATTCAAGTTATGCAATGCACATGATTGACACCACAAAACAGCAATCTCCCATGATATGATTAAATGATTAGAAAGATGTTGCAACAAATTTCATGGATACAAAAGGAAGTTAAAGAAACTTGATTGTAATTGCGGTGGAGTCACATGGATATATCGCATATCTAGTACAGTTTACGGTGTAAAGGTGCAGTCAAAAAAAGTGAATATATGAAAAATACAACCAAACCATGCACAACGTCATTATAGAAAGTAATATTTTGGAATAAAACACAACAAACTTGGAATATCTAAAATGCGGAATCCAAAAACACTCCTGCTGTTTCTTTAAAACCAAATTTTCAAGTTTTTGTAAAACCCAATCTCTTGCTTTCAACGAAAACAACAACGCGCTTCAATTGCCATTTAATACAATTTTTATGATGAGTGGAGTTTGAATTCAACCAATTCAAAAAAGTGCTCGACAGCGTAGGCTATTTTTTTTTTTTTATCGGCATACAACTTTTATGCTCTATCGGCAAACTTATGTTAAGGTAATAATTTAGAAAAAAACATTTTCAATCAATTTTCTGTAAACTTTTGATCTTAGTTTCTTCACACTAAAACTCTTTAACTGCACCTAAAATTCGTATTTCTACTGTAGTTAAGGTTGTCCAAAATCGTCATTTGTAGCAGGTGAGGAGCTAGATGGTACCGGGTCTCTGTGAAAATATAAGCAAGTTAGTCATAGTCGTGCTTAAAGTACCAAAAGCCGGTTATAACTTGCATTTAATTTCAAATCAATGCATCTGAGAAATATGCACCACGCAGTTAATCACATTGTTAACTTGTTGCTTCATAATATCATTTCATACTAAATATAACAACCTCAAGATGATATAAAATTTATAAGAAGCATATCACTGTTCCTTTTCTCTATAAATACTCTCAGGTAACTGACACATTACCTGAAATTAAATTACTGATTTCTTGACTGTACTATATTGGGTCATTAAAATGTAGCAAATTTGAGAGATACCGATATCGATTCAAGATTTTGAGATATAAAATACTTTAATAGTGTCGTAGATAAGCACATCAACTTGGAATTCTATCATACAAAACAAAGTAAAAAGTAATCGTCAATGACTTACATTCAGCTATTTTATTTACAGTACAAATTATCTAGAAGACAAATAACTCTGCTATCTGCCATCTCTTTCCGAAATATGATTTTAAGACTGAAATAGTTTCTTTAAGGGCTAGGGAACAAACGATCAATTACTATGAAAAAGGTATTTTAGCTCATGCGATTTCATTTCAAGAAAATTTCAGAAAACAGCTCAAAAAGACCGGCCAGTTGGTCGAGCAGTAACACAATCGTCACTGGAGCGGGAGGTCTGGGGCTCAAACTTCGGGCTGGTCAAATCGGACACAGAGTTGACAACGGCTCGCCACCGCTGAGGTATTTCTTCAAAAAGAGCTGTGTTGCCGCAGGCGCAACGACGAGATGGACCTGCAAAGTAGTAAGACGCTTTGACGTAATACAGCGAGTAAAACTAAAGATTTGATTTTTGATTTGATCAGTTTAAAAAGCCTTAATTTCAATTTTGATAGCTTAGAGTTTGAATACAACCATCTTTAAATTATTATTAGCATTTTAAATTTTTGGCTGTTTGCCTGTGATGAACTGAAGCTCAAGGACTACTAAAGGACCAAAAACTAAGTTTGGTACCGTATTAAAATTTCATGTGGTGTTTTTTTTAAATCAGCGCAGTAGAATTAGATTGCTCTAAAAATACCAACAAAAATTCAAGATCTGAGCTCTAACTCCAGTCTCCAGCATCAAATTTCAAGACAACTTACTGTTTTCTGCAAGACATGAAAATGTAAATGAGACCAACAACGCAAGCGAAAATGAATCCAACAACGATTGGAGCATATTGACTAATTGCAATAGGAATGATTGAAACGCTGAAAACAATATTAGAATAAAACCTCAACAGAATTTGTATTATAATTTGTACAATAAAATTATAAGCATGAAACCAATTTCTGGTTGGGCCTAACCAAGCATATCAAAATTGGTATTCACAGCTTTCCTGCTTCGGAAAGAACAGTGTAATGGGCAGATGGCATCGTAACTCAAATATTCCCAAGATTATTTTGCTACTTCTTGACAAGGCACCTTGGCGGAAAATAACTAAACTTAATCTCTATCTGGATTCTAGAAATATTGAAGATAAAATTTGCAAAGCAAAAGCAAACTTTTCGTTTCAAATCGCGCTCAACATTGGCACAATTTTTCTATACATTTTAAACAAAATTGGGTTTGCCTAAATCCGTATATAACACAGAACAATGCATTGCAGTACTCACAGAATGTAAAGAACACCTTTTTGCCAATATTTCCGTTGCTCTATCCATTCTGATATCTTTTTAGTTCTTTCAACACATCTGCAGCAAATGGGTGCTTCAAACAAGATCATTAACAAGGCAATGGCTCTGCAAATGCACAAGATAATATAATCTTCGAGTTACAAGTGACACAGCAATAAATGAACGAACAACAAAATAAATGAAAAATAGAAAAACAGTACATAACAACTTAAGTACATTATGGATAAATACAATATGATGGTACTATAACCTAGCAAAAATGCTACCATTGTGCTGCCTGCATAGGTGGGCACAAAATCGTTAATCCGTTAATAACGAAGCTGACTTTTTCATTAACTAGTCAATTCGTTTAAAAATTTTTATATGTTAACGGACTAAATCAACTTGCGTTAACTTTCGTTAAGGTTTTCAACGTCAATTTCTTGCACCATTTATTCATCGTACCAGTACAAACCAGTTGGCACTGGTAACGCTTGTTGCGCATCAGCCGGAATTTCATAGAAGAAAAAGCGAAGAAAGGAGCTCATTTTTGTGGCAAATAATAAGCTGCAGCCTCAAAGGTCAAATAATTATCACTGCTCGCAACTTCCAAAGATTTTCCGATCGCAGCTTCGTTAGTGCATTTGAACCTATTTTTATCTTGAAATTAGATTACACTGTAAAATGTACTTACCTTCCAAAACACAAAAAGACCATCAGAGCAATAAATTTTTCCTCACAATCAGCTCAACAGTATCATTACGGGTTCGAGAAGTAGTGAATAAAAAGAAATGTAAATTATACTCAAAATGTTAACGAATTAACAAACTTTATTAACTTCCGTTAAATAAAGCTGAAAATAACAAGGAACTTCAACGGAAGTATGAAGTTTGTTAACGGACTAGTGGTTAACAAAGCTAAAGTTTTGCATTAACTTGCCCACCTATGGCTGCCTGTAATGATTCACAAGTTATTATCAGCTATTTTTAGAAGACCACCAGTTTTCAATCTTCATTTAGTAGTATCAGTCTATTCTTGTGAGGGAATTATTACGTTTTCAATTTCATTTGTTAGTATTTAGTTGAGTTTGCTATTGTTCGTCTTGACCAACTGAAAGGTTGAAAGCTGCAGCATGGCTCATCAGACGTTTGTCTTCTTAAAGAAATTTACATCGTATTTGCCTCAGTCAAAAGAGATGCTACACTCCAAAACAAATCAACTGTGTTGAAATCAAGCTCATGGGATCATTCAAAAAACATTTTCTCAAAAATTTTGGATAATTGCAACACCCTACGCATGCTGCCATCCAAGCATTTATGCAATCTGCAGTTGGTTAAAACACATAAAAACACAGTGGTATAAATTTCGACTTTATGCATAGTGTAGACCAGGTTTTAAAAATAAAGAGTCAAAATTGCTAATCACTGTTGTTAAAAAACCCAGTTGTTTCATATTATGAATCAAACTTTGGGTGGTAAACAAAAGGCTTTGAAGATTTTTAAACTAATGGTATCCTATATTCGAACAAAAAAGTGAATTTAGTTTAATTTAAACCAAGCTAAATGACCACCAGATCCACTTTTTAGAAAACACTTCTTTTAATATTTGCAAAAACAAAACTTTTCTACATAATATTATATTTATTAGGGAACTTACATCATAAATATTCCTGCAGCAACATTAGCTGGTGAAAAGATCAATGCACATGACAAAATTCCACAGATGAGCATGACTGAAACAAAACCATAAGTTTAAAAGGCCCTGATCCATTCAAAGTACATACAAACAAAGAAGTTTTGGTGCTAAGTCTAAAGCAAAAATATACTCAACCGAGAATTTGCTTATTCCATTTAGCAATGATGTATCGACACCAAAATTTTGCCAGATTGCAATACAGAGACTGATATTAAGCGAAATTACCGATTCCTGATTAGATTATTGATTCTGATATATTTGATATACAGTAAATCCAAAATCTTTTTGAATTTTTTATTGAAATAAATGCAATTTATTTGAGTATGAAGCACTTGCCTGCTTGGTGCCTAATTTTGTGACACCAATAATACTGGTAAATACCATGTTCCTTTCCTTAATTGATTTAAAAGTTTCCATGCAGATAAGTTTTTGTTCTGCTTACTTATTACTAAATACTGCCATTTTCATTCCCAAAAGTGCTTTGAAAAAATATCAAAGGATATTTTATACATTTTTGTCAGATTCCAAAATCGATTACAAAAAACACCAATTTTACTGATTACTGATTAATTGGCAGATCACTACTTTTTTCCATGCTTAATGTTAGAAACTAGTAGCACATCTAAATCAAATTACATAAGTGATGCTCATTTATTATTGTTCTAATTTTCACTTCTACTGCTTTTTTTGGGGGGGAGGAACTACTTTGTATATACACTTTTCAAACTTGTTTATATTTGATTTTCCGATGCTTTTTGTGGATTAAAAATTAGTTTTGTTCATTGGTTTGAGATCATCCATACAATAACTTGAAATTTAGGGGGACTGCCGATTTGAAGACTGCACGATCATATTTACAGTCTCCAGGATTGGTTGGATGAAAGGTTGAAGATATTACTATTAGCTTGCATAATATTAGTGTCTAGCACATATGTGTGGAGTTGCATAGAGAACTTCATGTTTATGACTAGTTACTAGCATATAACACTGTACAAAAAAACCAAATACATTTCTTCGATTAACCGATACAAGTGCATATATTTATCATGATGATGTACTATTCACCTAATCTGTGATGACATTAACTCTTTGATCACACTTTTGGATTATTGCAATATTTTATTCAATCTTGCAATTCGGTAATTAACTGTTATACATAATATTTTCACTGCTTCCAAAATTACCAAAACTCTGTGCAGCATACATCCCACGTAGAATATATAAAACTTGATCGATTTTTCTAATTTGGTGATGTATGATTTGCTTATCAACTTATCATAAAAAATATCAATATTTCAGTGAGTCATATCAATCATCCAAAGTCTGAAACTTCTTGAACTTGTGCACTACTGATAAAAAGACTTGCTTTAGCCCAGTGATTTTGAACATAATAAGGGTTGACTAGCTGATTTATGGTGGTCCCACGATTTTATTAATGGCAGTGGCTATTTTGACATTTTGTCATCAGAGGCAAAATAGTCTTAAGCAATATTTTACCTTAAGTGCCAAAATAGCCCCTAACCCGAACAAAGGGAAAATACTATTTTGCCTTCAGAGGCAAAATAGATGCTTCGTTTATGAACAATAAAAAGTTCATGAAATGAATAAAAAAAGTTTTTTTCTTGGGGTCACAGAATCAAATAAACAATAGAAAATTAAACCATTAAGAAGGATTAATCAGTGCAAATTAATATATCCCTTAGAACCAATTTCTCTCTTTTGTACTAAAAGAACGGTTTTAGGCCCATAGTGTTACGCGTGATTGGGTTCGATGTAAATCCAAATGCTTTGTTTGGAACTAAGCAGAAGATGATAGACTCAATTTGTGGCGCAACCAGAGGGCTACAGAGGTTAAAATTTTTTCCCAGTCAAGTTAACAAAATTGATTTAAATCATCAAAATTAACAAACAGCCCCAAAACACATAACCTTTTTTATGTGCACAAAATTGACAATTATGAAACGGAAGGACAACAGGCGGAGGGATGGACTGTTACGTTTTTGAGATAAGTTACATCTTTACCTATGTTGGTAAGCAACATTTGCCAGTTTATTTGAAAGAAAGCTATTGGCTTTTGTAGCAGATGGTAACAGTAAACTTGTTTTACATGATGCTGCACCTGGTCATTGACATAATACTAACCAAATTCATTTGCAATATTGGTTTAATAATCTGCCATTGGCAAAAGCTAGTCATTTAGTAAATATTGCAAATGAAACTTTCCTACTAATTGGACATTAGAGATCAAAGTTGGCAGAATCGTCATTTAATAATCTGCAACTAACAAAAAGCAAAATTTCATTTTTTTTTGCAGCTAAACTTGAAAACATATGCTATGGAGCTCCCAATAAAACACTGGCATGAGCAAAAATTATTTAGTTTTTAAGCACTAAAAATGAGTGTCACAGCTTTCACGTTGAGCGAGCATTACATTCAACTCAAGAATCACTAACGATAAAACAATTGCAATTTTGACTCCAGGTCTGTGGTGGTTGGTGACAACGTGAAGAGCTTTCCATCTCCTCTGACACAGATACTGTACGACTTTCATAATAATAAGTGACACTAATAGGAATAAGCAATAAAGTAACCATACCCTACGCAGGAAAATGCTGATTTTTGCTGAAGCTCAACATACTTTACAGCTTTACATATCAAGATAAACTTCACCATGCTTAACAATCTGGTCAAGTGTGCTTTGATTTGCAAAAAGACCACAAAATAAAAATAGATTTGTCTTGAAAATGTAATGCTTAAAGGCCACCTAATGTCCGCAAAGCAATGCCCTTAAAATGTAATAAAAAATATTACTAATTTAATGCTGCAAACCCGGTTTAGATACCTGTTCTCAGTTTCAAGAAAATGAATAGCCATTATTTACTCTGGATTGCCTTTTCACGTTTTTAAGAAATGACATGACATCATCAGACCCAGGAGTTTGGTGCCTTTGGCTTGTTTATCATTGCAAAGGATAGGCGATTTTGCAAAGACGTGTGATAGCAGCTTACTAGTCAAAAAGTGTTACACAAAGAAGCTCAAGGTGGTTTCATTGCTAACTTCATAAGTGAATTTTCCCATAGAAATCAGCTTTTATTATCAGTATTGAACAGCAGTTTTACTACCAGCAATGACTCTATCACTCAAAAACTCCAGCAGTACAAAAATTTTCGCACTCAATCTGACATATCTGCACCCAATACCAGTAGGCTACTGTAGAGCAAAAAAAAAGAGTTTAGACACAACAAGAAACTATTGAAAGCTTGTATCATAATTATGTAAAAATATTTTACCCTTCTAATACCACTAGGCTACTGTAGTTCACTGCTTAGGATTAGGAAAATACCGGTATGGATATGTACAGCAGAAATGGTACCAATATCAGATCAGTATGGTTTGGTTTGTGTTTCAGTAAATATTTTACTCCTGGCAATATATTAGGCTGGACTAATCTGCAAAGGTACAATGGTTTGGCGGTACCAGACTAGGCTAGCGATATCAGATCGGTGTAATGGTATCTCAGATCTGCACAGCCAGACAACTACCAGTGAGTGTGAGGTAACTTATTACAAATACCACAATTGTGAATATGAAATTGTAATACAAAAATGCTGCCTGTAATGGTAACATTTTTACCTATCATATCAATGTAACATAACGGTACAGGCAGTACGTACCTCCTTGCCATTATTAGCCTATCATACCAATACTCCTACCCACTACCCATCTACCAGTAATTTGCTCTCCAAGCATCCAGCAATCTGACTAAGTCATTGTTTTTTCTGTTGTTCTGCAAGATCAATCACTGAAACACAAACCAAACCAGGATACTGATCTGCTCCTGGTACCTGTATCCTACCATTTGTATTGTTCGGTACCGGTATATTCCTAATCCTAAGCAGTAAATTATAGTAGCCTATGGTATTAGAAGGGTAAAATATTTTTACATAATTATGATACAAGCTTTCAATAGTTTCTTGTTGTGTCTAAACTCTTTTTTTACACTACAGTAGCCTACCGATATTATTGGGTGCATATATGTCAGATAGAGTACGAAAACTTTTGTACTGTTGGAGTTTTTGAGTGATAGAGTCATTGCTGGTAGTTAAACTGCTGTTCAATACTAGTAATAAAAGCTGATTGCTAGGGGAAAATTCACTTATGAAGTTAGCAATGAAACCACCTTGAGCTAATTACACCTTTTTTGTGAAACACTTTTTGACTAGTAAGCTGCTATCACATGTCTTTGCAAAATCGCCTATCCTTTGCAATGATAAACAAGTCAAAGGCACTGAACTCCTGGGTCTAATGATGTCATGTCATTTCTTAAAAACGCGAAAGGTAATTCAGAGTAAATAATGGTTATTCATTTTCTTGAAACTGAGAACAGGTATCTAAAGCGGATTTGCAGCTTTCGAATAGTACCAGTAATATTTTTTTATTACATTTAAAAAGCATTGCTTTGCTGACATTAGGTGGCCTTTAGTTAGGCTATCATATCTGTTTACTTCAATTTAAAATTACTGTAGCTCACAGTACTTGAGTACATGTGAAGTACAAAACTTTGGAAGGTTTGAGCAACCTCTAAAGATTAAAATTTAAAAGAAGGCAGTGGCTATTTTGCCTCTAGAGGCAAAATAGCCCCATGTTATTTTGCCATTTGGAGGCAAAATAGTCCTAATGGCTATTTTGCCACAAGTGCCAAAATAGCCCTAAGCCTAATGCAAACCCAAACCCTAACCTTAACAGCTTAACCCAAACTCTAACCCTAATCCTAACCTAATCCCAACCCTAGCCCTAACCCTAACCCAAACCGAGGAAAAACACTATTTTGCCTTCAGAGGCAAAATAGTCACTTCCCAATATTTTACATGTGATATTTTTGTCAGAATTGGACACTTCTAACAGGGTCTACAATAAAATTGTCAACATTCGCAAAATATGGACCACCCTAGTGAGCACTCATTTGCTCATCTACTCTTTTTTATTTGTTGAATTACCGGTATCATTATTAGGATTTGGGTTAGATTTTTGAGTGTGGGTTGGGATTAATTTCTTAATGCTAGACCTAGGGTTAAAGTTTCAGTTTGGGTTAGGTTTAGGGTTAGGACAGTGTTCCTTCTAAGGTTTTGGTGAGATGGCGTACGCCAAAAAAATCAGTGATTTTCCAATAGCAAACAATGCAAAATTCAAAAATGAGTTGGCATGTGCCCAATGAGGCAATAAATAAAAACACTGATTTACTGATGTGATACTGTAAAAATCAGCTTTTAATGATGAAATAGGGTTAGGATAGCGATTTTCATATTCTTATGTCATGTAGCATAACACTAACAGCAGCTTCCACCAATAATACAACACTAGCAAAGCACTTCAGTATTGGTAAACTTTAAACAAGATTAAATCATAAATGGCTATGTTAAAATCATTTGCAAAGGCCTATACCATGAACACTACTTGATTGGGACATAAAGCTGTTCAGTGTTCTGCAGACCTCAAATCTACAGTAGTCGAATTTTCATCATGTTTTATGCTGTAAAAACATTTCATACTTAAAGCTACAAGAATTCCAGTCCCCTTGGCAATTGCTTTGCGCCACCATGGTAAGTTACCGGTATCTTGATTTTCAGCATTATTCGCCATAACCACCTTTTGGTTCTGGATCAGGCAGAGTTTTCAAAATTACCAGTTCCTCAGACTAACAGACCAATAGGCCTACACTAGATACGGTACACCCAGTAGCCTAGGCTATCTAAATGCAAAATCTTTAATCATTAATTACACCAACTGTAACAGCGTTTGAAGCCTATCTATGAACAGCCAATGCATTGAAAATAATAGACTACTACACCGTAGGCCTAGTTTGTCCATAGTTGTGTCGTACTGTATAGTTCTCTGTGCTGTAACTACTACTGTAGCAGTGTGGGGGTAACTGCACTGCTGGTAACGCCAACATGACAGACAGACAGACGATTTGAGTAGGCTACCGGTATGTAGCCTACTACTGTACGAGTCCATGATACCTGCTTACAGTTTAATGTAACCAGATTACTGACTAAAACAAAAGTCCACACTCTACAGCGAAAAATGTTGGTGCTGTACCTATATAGTTAGTTGCAGCACAGTATAGAGAACTGAGGTTCTACGTTAAAATGTATAAATACTCCGTGCCGGATTTTTGCGCCAACCTAAAACACATTGTTTTTTGCGCCACACCGGTCTAAGTAGGATCCATAGTCTAAGGTTAAAGAAAGTGCAAAGAGAGCGCCGATTTAGACGAAGAAAATTTGCTTTTAGAATTTCCGGTTTTTCTTGATTTGCGACCCAACATCAAAAAAATAGGTCTTCAATTCTAGGGATCGCGAATAGCAGAATTTACTGCCGTACGTGCTCTAATTTAGGGTGTTTTGGGGTTTTCACGTTGGGTTAAAGCTATTTTTTGGTTTTTCGGTCTTTGTTGGTGCAAGAATTCATGGTTTCATTTGTGATTTCATTTCGAGCTCAAATAAACTTGAACGTTTCGCCAAACTCGATCTTGAATTCGAATTCAAAAAAAAATTTTTGTGGAAATCGAGCTCTAATAAAACTGTTCAAGACTTCAAGTTCATTAAAAAAATTAAAGATAAAAAAAAATTTTCGGAAACAAATATTTTTTGTTTATAGTGCCCTGTAAGTGTAAATTGAGAATGTTGTTCGTTTATTAATTTTTATGCCATGCCGACCTTGAAAAAAAAGCGGCATGTGCACAAAAGAGAGTGATTAAAAAAATTGAGATTGTTTGTTCATCTGTTCATGACATGGCATCCTAGAAAAAAACAACACATGTAAGCTTACAAAACAGAACGATTAAGTCGAGAAGTAGATTTAGTATTCCTATCAGCTTGAACTCGAACTCAGACCAGAGGCGTTGCTAAGAATGGTGGCACCCGGGATGGGATTTCGTGCTGGCACCTTTTTTCGACCAAAAAATAGGTGAAGACCAATGAAAAAAAAAGGTCTTCGCAGCAAAACGAGTTGGTTTTCAGTCTGCAAGTATGTAATGACCAAAAAAAAGGTCTTCGCTTGCCAATCAGTGGGTTTTTGGTCTCAAAAGAAAAAAAAACAAATGGTGTCACCCTAAAATGGTGACACCCGGAGCGGGCCGCCCCCCCAAGCTACGCCACTGACTCAGACCAATTGATTATTTTTCCGAACTCGAACTCGAACCTTTAACTCGAAAAAATTAAATTAGATAACTAGCTCTTGAATTCGGACATGCTGAAAAGAACTAAACTTGAACTTCAGGTCAAGTAAAAATCGATTGGTTTTGCAGCCCTGATGTTCTTTTTGTTAATCAAATGAACAAATAGGATGACACACAAATGTTTTACCGATACAATAGTTTAAAAAAAGCAATCTCTGACGAGAAAATGAATGACTGATTTCCAAAATGATTTACGCTTGAGAACAAATACAAAAAAAAATAGCCTATTGATGAAAGTTTGAAAAATTTAGATGCAAAACTATGGAGCGCCGTTTGTGTACCTTAATTTGTGTAATATTTTTTTTTGCATCTTTAATTAAATAGTCATTTTAATTGAATATACAAAAATATATGCCGCAGAATAAACCGTTGCAAAAATAAATAGACAAAAAATTGTTACACAAAAATTTTTTGCGCAAAATGTTTTGATACAAAAATTGTTGTTGCAAAAATAAATCCACAAAAATTTTTGTGGATATATTTTTGCAACATCATTTTTTGCATCAAAATTTTTTGCATTACAATTATTTGTGTCACAAATATTTGTATATTTAGTTTTGATAGCAAAGAAACAACATTCGTCGAAATAAATGTGCAAAATTTTGTGACGCAAAAAAGCTGATGCAAAATTTCTTGTCGCAAAAAAACGCGTGCAAAAATAAATCGTCAAAAATAGTTGACTATTTAATTTGTGTCCATAATGATAAAGGGTTGGAATTATGCGGGCGGGAAGGTACCGGCAAGATATAAAACTGGAACTTCAAGACGAAAGCTACGGGATGTACGGCAGCCTATAGTTAGGTGCTAGTTCGCATAATTATGAGCTGGGAAATGAAGGTTCATTCACCCGTACCTTCCCGCCCGCATAATTTCAACCCTTTATCATTATGGACATGAATTAAATAGTCAACTATTTTTGACGATATATTTTTGCATGCGTTTTTTTTTGCGACAAAAAATTTTGCATCAACAGTTTTTGCGTCACAAAATTTTGCACATTTATTTCGGCGTATCTTGTTTCTTTGCTATCATAACTGAATGTACAAATATTTGTGACACAAACAATTGTAATGCAAAAAATTTTGATGGAAAAAATGATGTTGCAAAAATAAAACCACAAAATTTTTTGGGGATTTATTTTTGCAACAACAATTTTTGTATCAAAAAATTTTGCGCAAAAAATTTTTGTGTTAAGGGGCGCCAGTTGGAAAAATATTATTTTGTAACACCGCTTTTTTTAGCTTATTTACAATGAAATTTGTCCAATATATATTTATACAATAACATACACTCCAAAATGGAACAAAAAAAGCCTGCAAATTATATCATAATTTTCCGATATGTCGGAAGTTTCCGATATATATATACGACAAAATACCCTCTAAGTTGGAACAAAAAACGCCTACAAAATATGTCGGAAATTTTTGATATGGTTCATATGAACCAAGTCGGAAATCTACCAGAGATATCACGTGACTTTTGTGACATAATCTCGTGAGCAAACACAAAAGTAACCGCAAGCATGTCATCGATATTCTTCTGTTGTTAAAGCTCTGGCAGACTTGACATGGTTGACATGCTTGCGGTTAGCTTCATGTTCAAGACTTCAGGTTTCCCGCTATTTGTTTTGCTCACGAGATTATGTCACGAAAGTCACGTGATACCTCTACTAGATTTCCGACTTGGTTAATATGAACCATATCGAAAATTTCCGACATATTTTGTAGGTGTTTTTTGTTCCAACTTAGAGGGTATTTTGTCGTATATATTTATCGGAAACTTCCGATATATATCGGAAATTTACGATATAATTTGCAGGCTTTTTGTGTTCGAACTTGGAGTGTATGTTGTCGTATAAATATATATCGGACAAATTTCATCGTAAATAAGCTCAAAAAAGCGGTGTTACAAAATAAATAATATTTTTCCAAACGGCGCCCCATATTGTGTCACAATTTTTTGTCTATTTATTTTTGCAACGGTTTACTCTGCGGCATATATTTTTGTATATTTAATTAAAATGACTATTTAATTAAACATGCAAAAAAAACTTTACGCAAATTATGGTGTAATAAATGTTCAAAAATTTTTGCGTATTTATTTTTGCACCTGTTTTTTTTTTTGTATATTTATTTTTGTACATTTAACTAAAATGACTATTTAATTAAATATGCAAGAAAACATTGCACAAATTAGGGAACGCAAACGGCGCCCCATACAAACCTTCCTATAACACGCACTAATCCCAAATCAAAATTGTTTTTTATTAAATTATGTCAAAAGCTGCAAAACGTAAAAGAAAACATAAAAATCAAAAATTACCAACAAAAACAATAAAAACAAAACTAGAAAAAAAATTATACCTAACAACTAAAAAATAAGTAACTTTTAAAAAAATCCAGGTAAAAAAGAAAAAGCCATCCAGCTTATCCAAAATTAAGACATAAATATATGTTTTAAAAAAATTAAAAATAAAAACGAAAAATAAACATTATAAAGGAAAAACAAAAAACTTAAAAAATTGAAAGAGAAAAACTTAAAGAAATTATAAATGGTAGGCTAAAGTATTAGGAGTTAAAACTAAACAGTTGAAATATGAATCACTAATTGATGTGGAGTCGAGAACACAAAGCTCGAGGCCAACCAAGGTCAAGGACACGAAAAAAATCCCAGCCCAAGGCCAAGGACAGCTCTTCCGAGAACAGACACTCGCAAGGCCAAGGACAAGAATGCTTGAGGCCAAGGACCAAGAAAACAAACGCAAGTGTTCTAAAAAAAAGGTTTTCAAAAAATTTTTTCAGACGATCTCCGAAAAACGGCCTATAGAAAAAATTTTTTCAGCCGATCTACAAAATTTTAACCACTTAAAAAATAGTGCCGTCCTCGAGCCGAGAACAGGGCAATTTTTGAAGACTTGAGGCTTCGAGGCCAAGGACTTCAAAATGTGTCCTGGAGGACTCCACCTCTGAAAACTAAAGGTTTAAACATTAAAAAGCGGAAAACGTAAAAAAGTTAAGAAGTTGAAAAAAAATTTTTGAAAAGCGAAAGAGCCAAAGAGCGAAAGACCGAAAAAGTGAAAGAGCGAAAGAGCGGAAGAGCGGAAGAGCGGAAGAGCGGAAGAGCGGAAGAGCGAAAGAACGAAAGAACCAAAGAGCGAAAGAGCGAAAGGGCGTAAGGGCGAAAAGGGCAAAAGGGCGAAAGGGCAAAAGGGCGGAAGGGCGTAAGAGCGGAAAAGCGGAAGAGCGGAAGAGCGAAAGAGCGAAAGTGCGACAGAGCGAAAAAGCGATAGAGCGAAAGAATTAAAAAACTAAAAAGTTAATAAAAGTGAAAAAGTGGAAAAGGCGAAAAGTCAAAAAGTCAATTTTAAAATTTTGAAAAGTTTAAAAATCAAAAATATCAAATATCAAATAGTCAAAAAGTTTGTATAGTGAAAAGTTCAAAAGATAATAAGCTGAAAAGCAAACGTTAAAAAGTTGAAATGTTGAAAAATTAAAAAGTTAAAAGTTTTTTTTAATTAAATAAATTGTGAAAGTTTTGAACGGAATTTTGACCAATGTTTTTGAATTTTTCTTCAGTGCAACTTTGTTTTTTAAATTTTCAAACCAACATAGCTTTTGCGCCGCGTAATTGCTTTTCAGAAACATTAGAGTTTTTGGGAGACAACGCTATTCAAAACTACATATATTTTGAAGTAGTGGACAAACTGCGCACAAATAACATTTTACTATCAGCTCAGCACAACAAACCGCAACGAGTTTTTCATCCACTAAACGTGCTGCGCTATCGAGGAATTTTTTTTTGCTTTTGTTAAACGAGGACTAAAGGCAAAATTAATGGGGGTATCTAAAGTTTGGCCAATCGCATAAGACTAGATTAGCTTTGACTCCATCTTTTTTGACCCATCCATTCTAGAGATATTCTACTTCAAATACGACGTCGGTGACTCTAATGTTATAAATTTTAATAAATTTTATTGACAATCCTGTTGTTAATAAGCATTTTTGTATCACGTGTTAAATACCAGAGGTGGAGTCGAAGACATGATCTTCGAGGCCAAGGCCAAGAACCGACTTTTCGAGGACAGACCCTCTCGAGGCCAAGGACAGGAATGCTTGAGGCCAAGGACCAAGGACAAAAGACGCAAGTGTTCTCCAAAAAAAGGTCTTAAAAATTTTTTTCCGGTGACTTGAAAATAGAAAAGGTCTTCGCGCGAGGAGACGCCAATTTTCCGCTAAAAATTAGGCGTTCTCCAAAATAAAAATAAAAAAAGTTCTTCACAAATTTTCCGCGAGGCTTCTGCCAACTTCCAAGGTAACGTGAAACGAAGGTCATAGCCCATTTTTAACGAATCAAAAAAAGTGCTGTCCTCGAGCCGAGAACAGGACATTTTCGACGACTTGTAGGCTTCGAAGCCATGGCCAAGGATTTGACCTTCGAGGCCAAGGACTTCAAAATGTGTCCTCGAGGACTCCACTTTTGTTAAATACAGCGATTTCTGCCGCCATTTTTACAAAAGCTGCAGTCCAGCTGGCAAGCTTAATTGACACATCTCCGCGGCTTCAACTAAAGCGAGACATTTTTTCGTTTTGCATCACAAGCTATTCAGCTGCCTGGAATGCAATCCGTGCAGTCTAAAAGGCATCTTTTTTTTCTTTTTTGAGCGAAATTGAGCAGAGCATTGTTAGCTGCAAGGGTTGTTGCACCTGTTCAAATGGTAGCGCTGCAATAAAAGTTGCCTAGGCTTTCCACTGAAAAAGAAAGAACCAAACGCATTGATGGCTTCAACAAAAAAGTCATCGGCTATTATTCAACAACAAAAAAAGCGTCGAATGACCCTTATTTTCTAGTACACTTTTTTTTTTATAAGAACCCAGGCGCGTAGCCAGAAACTCGTAATGGGGGGGGGCTTTTTTGGAAGCTGGAAATAACAGCAAACAATCTTGACTCAGATTTTCATTTGTCTTGAATCAGATTGAGGCGGTTTTTTTATCAAATTCAGGTGACCTAAAAAAAAAAGGGTCTTCACTGAAATTGAGTCGGTTTTTCGATCCAAAATCATGTGGTTACAATATCAAATTCAAGTCGAAATCACATCAGGTCCCTAACAAAATCTCATCCCAATCCCAATGGGGGCTATTTTCGGTTTTTGAGGACAAATCGGCCTCAAAAGAGCAAAAAACGGGGTATTTTGCATACTCTTCAGGCCAATGGGGGGGGGCTACAACCCCTCCCCCCTGGCTACGCTACTGTAAGAACCAGTAAATTTTGAGTTGAGGCTGGCTGTTTTTAATAGTTTTGTCAATTTTCAGCCACATATGTTCTTAAATTTTGAGAGCATCGATGTCAATTTCAGCTACCATGTTTGTACAACTGTTTGATTCCTAAGATCAGCTAGAGCTCAAATGCCTGCGCAATGCTCACCGCAACACTCATTAATCTCGGAATCGTTGCAGTTTTGCTTACAAACTGTAAAATCACTAAAACTCCATCGCTTTAAATCAGTACAGAATTTTAGTTTCTTCTTAGATTTGAAATTAAATTGTTCTTATTCTTTTGTGCTTAACTTTTTTACTGCTGAGGTTGTCATTGTTCTTAATTTGTTCTTAAATTTTGAGCAAAAATGAGCCTCGCGTTCGTATAAAATTGTTCTTATCAAAAAAATAAGTGTAACTACACTTCGTCACTACAACCGGTACTTAAATTGTGGGGGGACGCGGGGTACGCGTCCCCCCATCGAGAGTTAGCGTCCCCATCGAGATTTGGCGTCCCCCCATTGATATTTAGACGTCCACCCATTGAGATTTGAGCGCTGGATGATGAAACGATCAAGAGCCAGCCAGCACGAATAAATCCTACAAATTCCGGTCAAAGATAGTCCCAAACTGCGGTGAAGACCTTTTTTTTTTTGTTTTTTTTTGGTCTTCACCTGAATTTGGGGGAAAAAACACTGCATTTTACGGCGAAGACCTTTTTTTTTAGTCATTATTCAATTGCGGGGACGGAATTACATAATTTTTACTGAAGTTTGGTCAAGGCTGCATAAGCGTCCCCCCATGCAAAATTTACCATTTAAGTACTGACTACAACAGAGTTGTAAGTTTAGCCGGGCTTTTCGAGTTGAGTTCGGGCTTAAAACTGATTAAACATCGGACTTGATATTCTAACTTGCCTCGAGTTTTAGACTTTTAGGTGCTATGAAGCGTGATTAAAATAACTTTGCAACACAGAGTGACGACTTCATTCAAGCATCAATACGATTATTACTACATGATTAGTATAGCGTCATGACTGATCTCTAATAACGTTTCATTGGTTCTCAAATATCAAAAGAATGAAGAAAAAAACTTTTTGTGTGCTTTTGAAAAAGAATTTTTGATCACATACAATTTTGACCTAACCCAAAATTTTGACTTTACTTTGACCTTTAAAATTAATCTAAACTCAGTACTTAAATCGTAAAATTTTGCATGGGGGGACGCTTTTGTAGCCTTGACTGAACCTTAGTGAAGATCAGGCGCGGAGCCAGGATTTCACAAAGGGGGGTTTTTTTGGAAGTTTGATACAACCGCAAACGAAGTTGACGCAAATTTTCGTTCAAAAAAAAAAGATCTTCGCCGAAATTGAAAGGCTTTTTCTGGCCGAAATCAGAACTTTAAGTTTTTTTTTCGGCCAAAAACAGGTGATCTCCAAAATAACAATAAAAAAAAAAGGTCTTCGCCTAAATTCAAGGGCTTTTTTTGGCCGAAATCAAACATTTCTCTTGTGCATCACTTTTCCCGCGGAATTTGGTGCTGCATTCAACCGGACTTTGTACGTCTTTTTCCTCCCTTCAACCAGCACTCAAATCTCGATGAGGGGACGCTAAATCTCGATGGGGGGGACGCTCAATCTCGATGGGGGGACGCTTCCCCCCTACAATTTAAGTACTGCTTAAACTGGTTCCAGAACACCCGAAAGCAATGTTGGTATTTCCAGGGCCTGCAAAAGGGGGGTTCAAGGGATACATCATACCCTGGCCCGAACCTAGGGGAGCCCGGGCTTAAGGGGCCAGGAAGAGTTCAGGTTTCCGCGTTAAGTATTGGTATCGCACCATAACACCGTAATTAAACTTGCCTACAGCAAAAATATCAGTCAGCCAATTCAGTACTGGTAATTGTTCGCTATTTTTGCTACACAGCCTTTTACGGCATCCAATAGCGGCCGATTTGTTTAAAAAAAAGAGTAAAATGTATCAAAAACCATACACTTGCACCGAAATTAACGTTTTGTAACATTTCTCTGACTTGAGAGCCCTAATTCTGCGGTATAACAAAGTACGAGGGCCCACATTTCCAGAGATCCAAAAGCATTTCAACCTCAGAGAGCGGCGTCAAAATTGACATACTATACTACTATCATTAAGTAACTCACTCTATCTGTATGAATTTAATAGGTATTTGGGTTTGTGAAGTCTATGATTGCAGATGACTTCTTAAAACTTTTATCAGTAAAATATTTGGATTTGCAGTATTAAAGTCATTATATTGCATAGTATTGTATCAATGTCATCATCCGCCACTTCACATACTTTCTTTCACGTATATCACGTTTTCTGCTTGTCAATTTAAGCAAGTTTGGTGCTGGGATGTTGATCAAATGCTGTGTTTTATGCTCGAGAAACATAAAAAGTGCTAAAGCTTCCGGGGCTCTGCCCCGGACCCCACTGGGGGAGGTCACAGCGCTCCCCCAAACCCCCTAGCTGGATTTAAACCAATTTTATGTCGAGTTGTGTTTTTCATCGGTCGTAACTGTATGCGAATATCGTTATCCCCTCACTTTTAAATGAAGATCTATGCACCCATCCGACAAAAAATGATTTGACGGCATGGGCCCGGATAAGGCTTGGGGGGCCCGGTTTCGACCTTTGTACCCCCTGGAAGATTTTCTCTCTGAAGATTTTCTCTCTGACCTTTCATGATATAAGAAAGCCCTGAAAAAATTTTGACTCTATTGACTTTCACGAGCCCTATTGATCAGCAATTAGTAACTTTGTTTTTCCCGCGTATAGGGGCAATCACGTATACATTTTTTAGACCAGGGGCATAGGCGTAGCCAGGGGGAAAGCAGGGCCCCCCCCCCAATTAAAATATCACTAATGATAAAAAAATTATGACAGCATAGCCAAGTGATGTTTAGTCGCAGTTTTTTTTTTTTTTTTTTCAGTAATTACGCACCTAGCAGTAATTAACAATAATGACAACGAGGTAGCCTCGGGGCCCCGAACTAACAACCAAAGGGGCCCAGGACCTTTAACTGACGACCAGGGGGCTCCAGGTTCGTAACTGACAACCAGGAAGCCCAAGCTAACAAGCACAAGGGGCCCAGGGACCCTAATTAACAACCAGGGGGCCCTGGGGCCTTTAACAGACAACCAGTGGGCCCCGGGTCCCTAACTGACAACCAGAGGGCCTCGGAGCCCCTATTTGACTAGCAGGGGCCCCATGACCCCTAAATGACAACCAGGGGGTCCCCAATCGACAACCAGTGGGCCCCGGGGTCCCTAACTGACGACCAGGGGGTTTCGGGGCCCTAACTGAAAACCAGGAAACCCCAGGGCCCCTAACTGTCAACCCGGGGGCCCCGGAACCCCTAACCAACAACTAGAAGGTCCCTAACTAACAACTAGGGGGACCCGGGGACCCTAAGTGACGACCAGGGAATTACGCGGCCCTAACTGACAACCATGGGCCCTAGGGCCCCTAACTAACAACCAGGGGGCCCTGGGGCCCCTAACCAACAACCAGGAGGTCCCTAACTGACAACCAGGGGGCCCCAGGGCCCCTAACTGACGACCAGGGAGCCGCAGGGCCCCGAACCGACAACCAGGGGCCCCCCAATTGACAACCAGTGGGCCCCAGGGGCCCTAACTGACAAGGCCCCTAACTTACAACCAGGGGCCCCGGGGTCCCTAACCGATAACCAGGGGGCCTCAGGTCCCAAACTGACAACCAGGGGGCCCCTAACTGACAGCCAGAGAGCCCCGGGGCCCCTGACTAACAACCAGGGGGTTTCCAGGGCCCCTAATTAACAACCAGGGGGCCCTGGTGCCACTACCCCATAACCAGGGGGCCCCGGGGTCTCTGATTGACGACCAAGGGTCTCGGCCCAGGAGCCCCTTAATTCAAATTTTAACAATTTATATGCATAACCTGTGATAAATCTAAAAGTTTTGTACTAAAAATTGCAACCCCAGGCCCTTGTTTAACGTTATGATGAACTTAATGCTATAGCACAGGCGGTTATGCAAACCCCCAATTGAAATACTACCAATGATAAATATAATGAGAGCATAGCCAGTATGTTGTCCTTGTCCGGAATTGCAGTTTCTTTAATTTAGGATTTACGCGTACAAAAGTAAGTAATAATCATGGCGACCACGTGTCCACGTCAAAAAATGTCATATAACTCTTGGAGATTTCAAAAACCTGTCAAGTGACTTGACTCGAGTCCTCCACGTTTTCAAAAAAAAAAGTTAGTTTAATTTTGCTTCAAATGTTTTTTTTATGCAAAAACTTAAGGGCGCGATCTTATATCAAAATCATAGGCGTAGCCAGGGGGTGGTCCGGGCCCCCTCAATCGAAATGCCACCAATGACAAAAATTTGACAAAAAAGCCTTGTTTCTTCATTTTTAGAGTCTTTTAGCATGTTTGCGTACAATAGTACAAGCGTACAACAGTACTTAATAAATATTATTGACGACCAGGGGGCCCGGCGCACCCCCTTAATTCAATTTTTCCAACCCATTTAAACGTAGGCTATAACTAGGGTGAAATAAAGGGTTTTTGTTCTGAAAGTTGCTACCTCAGGCCTCATCTAAACTTTTTATGAACGTAATGCAGTAACCAGTGCCGTATTTGCCTTATGGCACAGTGCCAGGGCCCCTCGCTCAGATAGTAAGACTTTTTTGGTCTTCACTTATATTTGGCAGGAAGATGTTGCAAAAAATCCCTTACGTGCCAAGGGCCCCGTGCAATATAAATCCGGCCCGCGAATAACATGTTTAGTTCGCGTAATTATCCATTGCACCATTTTTCAATAACGATTCACCTCCACCTCGCTAGTTTTTACGCACAAAATACTGTTAAAAAAAAAGCGAGGAAAAATCCTTATTGAACAAACTATTGAATTTCAATTGAGGGGGCATGGGCGCCCTGGCCGTACATGTACTCTTAGATTAACTTCATGACAAAACAAAAATCTCCAAGCAAAATCTTCGAGTGGATTATCAATAACTGCTAAAATATTGCAGGAGGCAATGTGTCTTACTTACCCCTACAAGCATCAAATCATTTACTATTAAATTTTACACCATAATGCAAGATTTTAAACGTGTTTTAGACTTTAATTGCAAGTAAACGGAGAATTGAACAATTAAAATTTGTCGATTGGCTTTCAAATGTTAAAAATCTAGTTCTTTCATATGGCTGTGAACACTTGCGAAATGTGATCCAATGGAATTAAAATAGCTTTTTTGTTCCAAAAACATACAAATATCGCCCAGCGGCTGGGAGCTTCGCCCCCAGACCCTATAGCCACCGGCAGCTGTGATACGTTTGAGTACACTAGCTTACTCAACACGTCTCCTAAATTAGGCATTTGCACTTTCTAACTATTAGTTTTTGCCCTCTCCCTTTGCCAAAATCCTGGTTAAGTGCCTACAGGCTACGGCTTCAGATCTTCCATTCTACGATATCTTTGCCCCACAAAAAATTTCTGATGACGTCATTGCATGTGATTTGTGGTTTGCCCCCCCCCCCCAATCAAAAATCCTGGCTACACCTATGACCAGGGACATGCAAACTTTTTGAGGAATGGGTCATAATGACTTTGAGCTGGCCGTGCAATCAGGGCCGGCCGAAACCAGAAAATGGTTTCTAGTGAGAATTGATGTAAAAACTGGCGGACATTTAGATTGAGACCAAAACAAAAACAAAAAAAGATCTTTATCGCAATTTGGTTTGGTTTTTGTCGAGATTTTTGGTCGTGACCAATCGAAACAAAAGAGATTAGATTATGTTTCTTGCAAAATTTCTCTGCTAGTTCATATCAAAACCTACGGCCCGCAAAGCGGGGTTTGGGCAGTAATGCGTTAGACGAAATTTAATTAACTTTCAGGCTTTTTCGGACCTGTTTTTGGCCTTAAATCACTTTTCTGGTTCGGGCCAGGATTAAGCTAATACTTTCGGGTTCGGTCCTGTACTAGTCGCCCCATTTACAACTCTGCACTACAAGCATTTAAAAGAAATTTGTATGATTTGCATTCAAATTAAATTAACCTCATTGCAGTTATCAATACTGGTTTTATTTTTTATTGTTGTTTTTTTTTATGTGCATTTATTTTCGATGTTCAGTACACTGCCTACTACTGCTTTTCTTGTTTTGCATGTATTTGCCAAGTTTAGCCAACAAAGAATCATAATTTTAGACTTATGATGAAACGTGGAGTGCATTTCCAAAATCAGTCAATAATTCCTAAAAGTACCAAAATCTATTCAAAAATTCACAAAATGACAAACCGATCCCGGCCTCAAAGGATCATCGTTAGGGATCGGTTTTGCCGGTTTGTGGAATTTTGAATAACTTTTGGTACTTTTTAAGAATATTATTGACTGATTTTGGGAATGCACTCCATCTTTCATCATCAATGAACTGTCTCCACTTAATCGTTGTTTTGTACTTCTTCGGTCTGGGTTTGATTCTCTGGATCTCCCCATTAACAATTTCAGACTTATTCACAAAGAAACGCTACATTCATGTTACCGTAACGAAGCACCGTAGCAGAGTTAAAATAAGTAAACAAAAAGCGAAAAGTTTATAGGTAGGCTAAGCCTAGGCCTACCGGAAATAGTTTAATTTCGTAGATTCGTACGATAGACGCAAACAGGCTCAGTACAATATTACAAAACAAAAACATTTGCAGCCCTCCCGTTTCAAATAGGCACGAGCGGCCTCTGGTTGCCAAGGCTTTCCATTGCAAAGACAAAAGGATCGAAAGCATTGATGGCTTCAACGAAAAGGTCATCGACCAATGACCATGATTTGACAACAAAAAAGTGTCGAATGGACTTTTCAGACTTATTCGTAAGTAAGGCGCTACAGTCATGTTACCGTAACGAAGCACTTTAGTAAACGCAAAAATAAAGTTAATTAATTATACGAAAATTTAAAGGTAGGCGTTATAGCCTACTGGAAATAGTTTAATTTCATAGATTCGTATACGAAAGACTCAAACAAGCTGTGTACAATATTACAAAGCAAAAGCATTTGCAGCCATAGGGGATGGGGCTAGCCCCCCCCCAAATTGAAAGCCAGCAAGGACAAAAAGATGACAACAAAACCTGTTGTTTCTTCAGTTTCAGTTTCTTATAGCATTTTCGAGTACAACAGTAAACAATAATATTAATTAATATCAATCGAGCGGTATCGCGTTCGTCTCTGGAGCGGAAGCTCTGAGCTTCAAATCTCGGGCTGGTCAAATCAGACACAGTGTTGTCAGTGGCTCGCCACCGCTGCCACATTTCTTCGAAAAAAGCTGTGTTGCTCGGGCGCGTATAAAAAAAGATTTGGTTAATTAATATTGACGACCAGGGGCCCATTCCAATTTTCGCTAACCAATTTAAATGTACAACCCGGAAGAAATTCAGGCTTTTTGTCCTAAAAGTTGCTACCTCAAGCCCTAGTTTAACCTTTTTATGAACGTAATGCAAAACTAACCATTGATTGTACCAACTTTAAATAACACTCCATCTCCACTTTGCCACTTTTTACGCTATAAACTACTTTTGAAAAACTATGCGTTGGTGCAAAAAAACTTATTAATTTAAGCAAAACAACAAAAAGAAGAAAGTGAGCGTACCAAGTGGGTTTTCAGGTTAGCATAAAATTGTACAGGCGCGTAGCCAGGATTTCGCAAAGGGGGGGGGGGGCTTTTTTGGAAGTTTGATACAACCGTAAACGAACTTGACCCAAATTATCATTAGTTTCAAACGAGATTAAGGCGGTTTTTCTCCCAAATTTAGGTGATCTCCAAAAAAAAAAAAGATCTTTGCCGAAATTTGAAGGGTTTTTTCGGACGAAATCAGAAATTCAACGTTTTTTTTTTGGCCAAAAACAGGTGATCTCCAAAAAAAGAAAAAAAGGTCTTCACCAACTGTGCTTGAGCTCCAGAACCAAAAATCTCCACTATTCTGCACCAAACAACGGCAAGTCCTTCACAACTTCGACACGTAAATCCTTTTGGGGGGGCTGTTTTCAGTTTTGGAGCAAAAATTGGCCTCAAAAGCACAAAAAACGTGCTATATTGCATATTTTTCAGGCCAATGGGGGGGATCGAGCCCCCCCTAGCTAAGCTACTGAATAGGGTTTTCAGACAATTAATTGGAGCAATTAATTGTAACAATTAATTGCTTCAAAAGTTGCTCATACCAGTTACAGTTAATTGTTAAAATTGGGCAATTAATTGCACTTTTACGTTTTGGAATCATGGCGTGTTTACACCAAGTGCGAGGCAAAGCAAAATGTTATATTTGTGTTTTTTATTATACCTTTTACTCTTACTTTGCACGCAAACCAAAATACTACCATGCGAATATTTTGTTTGCAAAACGAATATAGCCTACAAATGACTCACAATTGAGAAATTGTTGAGTCATATTCAAAGTGACTTAACAACACCAATGGTAATTAACTGAATAGTGAATGCTGGAATTTTGCACAATTCAATCAACGAAAAGGACGTGTTTTGCAAAATAAATTGTGTCGACTAATTAAGCAAGGTGTTTAAAAATTTACAGCAGATTTCAATAAAAAAAGATAAAAGCTAACAGCGATAAGAATAGGGTTGTTGCTCCTCATCAAATGAGGATAATTTTTGCTAAGCTAGCTCATAGTAATGGAACTTATGGGCCAACGGCTAGGCTAAGTGGTTAGGGCCTGTCTACACTGTGCGTAAAATCGTACGAGCGTAACCTTAGTTTATTTTAAACAACTGGCAGTTGTACGCTGGTAAGGTGGTATGTCGCGCGTCCCGAATTTTTGTTTAAAAGAAACTAAGGTTACGCTCGTAAGCTGACGATTTTACGCACAGTGTAGACAGGCCCTTAGGCTTGTCAGGTCAGCGCTGGAGAAAGACAAAAGTAAAAGTGGTTGAGAAAAGGTTAAAAAAAGACTATTTTATTAAAAGTAGCCACACTCCGACTCATCCGAGATAAATTATTAACACTGGAATTAACTTATTGAGCAAAGCGAAGAGTCTTGAGCGAAATAATGACGTCAAGCAAAAGTGTTTACTGTTGATGTAAATAGCAATTTCGCTTTGGAAATATTTTACGTTGCTTTGCTTCGCATCGCTTCGCACTTATAAGTAAAATTTCTTCAATAAAGTCAATTCTTCAGTTGTTAGAAGTCAGAAGTAATAAAATAATGCAGGATCAAGAAGCTAAGCTTAAGGCGTCACTGCATGGTTAAAAGCTATCAGAATAAAATCTAAATGGAATATAGCGAAGATCGTTGATAAGACGACCATCCGGGGTAAAACGTCCACAAGCTGTTACCAAAAAACTACAGCTTGGTTGTGGCACACTCAGGTTTTTGCTGCAGCATTTGCTCACCAATTTAATAATTTTTCAATTAGCAAGTTAATAGTAATAGTAAGTTAATAGTTAATAGTAAGTTAAAGTAATTATTTAAAAAGGATCTCCAGTTTGTTTCCAACTAACCACCCCACAAAAAATAGCTCAGTTCTATTTTATAAATCTTTAAAAAATGCACATTGAAATTTCATTTAAAAAGCGCTTCACAATTGCAGCTTAGCCTACTAGATGTTAGTCGCTTACAGCAAATTGGTGCAGTGTAACCAAACTATGTGACATACCCAAACGTGGCATCTCATTTCAATATACAGTCAACCCTCGATTTAACGGACCTCGATTTAACGGACTTCGGATTTAACGGACTTCGGATTTTACCGTTCCGTAAGCATAGACTGCTGTACATGTAATTGTTACAAGCGAAAATTAATAGCCGACGAAACGAGAAATCGTGCTACGTTGTCGCAGAGACATAATGAATCCCCGTTTACTTGCATTGTGACATCACAAGACGTATCAGTCAGCTTGTTCAGCTTGTTTTGCTCATTGAGTTTTAGTAGACAATTGTAACACAATTGTAACAGAGTGAGGAACACTGCGTTTTCGTTTAACGGACTTTTTCTAACAACGGACAGTCGTTGGTCCGCATTTGTCCGTTAAATCGAGGTTTGACTGTAAGAGTTTTTGTGAAAAATGACGTCATAGTTTACCAATTAACTGTTTGCTATAAAATGGCAATTAATTGTATTTGTCCAAAATAAGCAATTAACTGTTTGTTTACGTTAGCAATTAAATTGAAAACCCTACTACTGAAATTGCATATTATTTTCTCTTTTCAAATAACATGAATGACGTTTATCGTTTTTCTGCTTTTCCGTTTTTGTTTTGTCTTTTTTACCCCCGGCATTATTGTCGTATGATATTTGTGAATGTTTTTTTTTGCTTTTTGTCACCGCAAACATCGTCAAATTGTCTAACTTACAAAAAATAGCAGAAAATTCGGAATCGCAGAATAGGAATAGAATGCAACAATAACTGATCAAAAATATGTTTAAATCCTACCCGTGGTCATTTTTTCCGACAACCAGAGGCTGATTCAGATTGAAATTTTATGTCTTCTAATTTCGTGAATGATATATAAGTCTGAGATCGTCTCATTGTATGGCTACTTGCTAGACTGGCTGCTTTGAGATATGAACAGTCACACTCCGGTTCCGATGCTCGCGCTGTGCGAGTGACGAGCGCGTGAGCTTGTTGACCTACATTCTTCTTGACGATTAATTGTTAAACGTATTTACACTGTAAAAACTAAGTCGAAGAGTAAACTATAATACTAATCCTATTTACTACGTGTTGATGCTTGTATTGTATTGAAGAGCTTCAAACCCAGGAGCTTGCCAGGACAAAGAATCAGACAACCCGAATGCAGAAGACAATGGATATAGTGCGGTAGCTTAATCACCAATTGTAAGCGTAATCAATGGTTCAAATTTAATAGGTCGAAAAATGCAAGTTTACACATCATTGCTACACAGCTCTAAAAAAAGCAGTAAAGCAAAGTCAACATCAGCAAAACAAAATAAAAAAGCATTGTCAAATTGTCTATGCTGAAACTTTAAAATGATTAAATCAGGCAACACCAAAGTTAGGAACAAACAATCTTGATTGAAACTTGACGATACTGTAGAGAAATATCAAGTTACTAATAAAAAATTCAGACCAACAAGAATTGAAAAATATATTTAATTAACTAATGCACAAAAATACTGTAAAGCAATAAATTACAGATACTTTATTACGCAGCTTCAAATAAATTCAATTAAGGCGCTTTGCTACGTCTTTTTTTAAATATTTTAGGCTGATATTTCATTGCGCGTCACAACAATTGAACAAATTAACGAAGCACATTTTATAATGGAACTGTTATCTGATGCAGCCAAGTAAAACAGCTGCCTTCTAATCACACTCATAAAAACACAAAAAAAGATGTTAGCAATATGAAACCACACAGTATTATTTTAGGGTAAAAACTATGCAACTTAACAATCATCCTTGTAAATTTAACTACTGCACCTGCAACTCATACAGGCTTACGGCGTGCTGCCTCTCCAGGGTACAAGGTGTAGTCGATGAAAACAAAGAACACCATGGTGGCTTATGATTGTACGCCAACAGTAAATCATCCAGGCGGTTCTCGCTGAAACACCTATCTCAAGAAGGTGCCTAGATAAGGCAGCTTTTAAATGAATAATCAAATTCTCACATTCTAATGTGCATTGTGCACTTGTGCAATGCATGGTCGTTTCGTAAGCTTGAAATGAAAGATTTAAGAGTGATTAATCAATGCAACAAACGTTGGGCTCTCTCGCAATTTGCTACGGCAAATAAAGAGGCAACCGATGTATTTGAAACACAAAATTGCAACTATTGTATTTTTGATACAGTTCATAATCAACAACTTTCTAAAATTTCAGTGTTTTAATGAAAAAAAAAATCGAAGTAGTTTACATTGACCAAATCTGCAAGTAAAAAAGCACGCTACAAAAAATGAAACAAGCAAAGAAAGAAATACAAAAAACTTCAGACTGTTAATTGTTTCCTTATAGAGTAAAAGCAAAATGAGCAAGTTCTTCACGCCAGATTTGAGTAAGTTCTTCACGCCAGATCAAAGTTTGAAAAATATAAATCTAAATTCTAGACAAGGCTTTTTCAACCTGTATCGCTTTTTCAACCTAGTGTTCTTTTCAACCTGTCTCGCGACAGCTGATCATGATATTGCTCGAAATCGGTTTTATTGAAGAAATGAGAACTACTTTAAGTAATAAACAGGTGCCCCAAACCTTTTTCAACAATTCTCTTTTTTCGCGAAAATACGATTTAATCCGTTTGACTTCGTACCATTGGCAAACCAGTATTTCACAATTTTGTTACATCCCAAAAAGCCTACTGTAGAACACTATTGGTAGCCTAGGTCTACAGGTAGCAGTAGCCAAGTTGTCAGGATTTGGTTAGGCTACTCACTGCTACCAGCAGTTGGTAAGTTATGGGTATCAGATTAGGCCTACAATACTGTATTATTGCGCTAGGTCGCTAGCGTGGCAGAGAGAGTAAAGGCGTCGTTTTTACGACGATCCTAATCAAACGATCTGGGTTCAGCCCGCACCCTGGTCACGTTGTTGTGTCCTTGGATAAGATGCTTTACGATGATTATATCTGCTTGGTAGGTTTGAACAAGCACCAAATTCAGTGGACAAGAATTTGAAGAAATCCATGAGGATCATCGGAACATTGGATCATCGGAAACTCCTAAGCAGGTGTGGATTCCTCCAATCACGAAGTAGTCATTGTAATGAAAAGTGTGCGGATCTTCCAATAAGTTAGCGTCTGACGCTGTCCGGAGACAGGAGGATAAGTATGCGCTACAACAACAGTTTCTAGTCACAGATCTGAGATTACTTAGCCAACAGTATATTCTATTATTTTATTGCTTGTCGTGCAATAATTTAGCTTATGAAAAAGAGTTGGCAAGAATAGGACTGCTAAGCCAGGATGGTGCTTGTTTAGGGCTGCTATAGTAGGCAATAGCCTAAAGTCTGCGAGAAATTTTGCAAAATCAGCCATTTGTGGTGTCATAAAATTGCTAAATGTAAGGTTGCCAATGGTATGGAATCAAACGGATTAAATCGTATTTTCGCGAATAAAGGGAATTGTGGAAAAAGGATAGAAGTACCTGATCTTTATTACCTCAATTAGTTTTCATTGCTTCAATAAAATCGATTTCGAGCAGTATCTCTTCAAAGATGAAAATAAAAATAAAAAAAAACAGACATTGTTTCAAAAGCAAAACAATGATCTGAAAATTTTTTATAATATGCCCTTCATTATACCTTTCTTCTTAATGCTTTTAACTCAACATTATCACTTTGTCCTTCTCCTGTACCGACTACTAAGAGTTCCTGCCCCATTTTCAATGCAGAGCACAACGAAGCTCGAATGGCAGCTGAACGCATGTTCTTCTAATAGTTTCCCTTCGTTCAAGCGTGACGCAAGACCTGTGACCGCGCGGTGGTGGGTATACCAAGAATCACATTGATGCATTTGATTCAGTCTTCCGTCAGAATAAGAGCCGTGCCATACCAGCTTTGTAGGCCTGAAGAAATATAGAATGTTCATCTTACATGTATTTTAGGTCTAATCAGACAATCCTTTTTAACTTATAAATCACGTTGCAAACATTCAGAACTCTTTTCTTCAACCAAAGGGTTAAAAACAATTAAATTTAATAATAATAATAATAGAAATTTGTATAGCCCCCTTTCCTAAAGTGACTCAGATTAAAGGCGCTTTAGATTTCCGTATATGACCAACTTTCTTACGTTAAAAAAAGGATTAAAAGCAATTAAAATGCTGCTAAGTACCTACGTCTTAACCCTATTTTACACGGTGTATTTGACCAACGCATTTTACACGGGGGGGGAACCAAAAGTTATGGGAACACCAAATTTGGCATGCGGGTTGGTGTTCACCAAAATTTTTTTAAAGTTGGTTTTGAGTCGATGACGTCATCATTGTGATGTCACAGTCATGCTGTTGAAAAATGACGTCATTTTTGTGATGATGTCACAGTCCGTTTAAGTTTTGTACATAGGTTTGCTTTTTAAATTAAAAAATGCCCACGTCGAGTTAGTTAAGTCACAAAAACGCCTTGTGACGTCATTTAAGTTAGTAATTGCCCAAAAAATGCTCAGATTTTGGAAAATGACTTCGGAAAACCTCAAAAATCGCAAAATTTCCCGTTACTTTAGCAACCCAAATTTTTAGGAGTCATTTGTAATGAATTTTGGGTCAAAGTCACGTTAATTTGAAGTAAAATCTTTTTTTGAAGGGATTTATCACAAAAAAACCAAGAGTGCGGGCAAAAATGTCCCCTCCGTGTAAAATAGGGTTAAAACAAGACTGCAAAAAATGTAAATTATCTTCTGCAATGCTTTGGTTAATTAGCCCAAATCTTTTAATGGATTTTGGAAAAATTCTTTCGTGAAGATACGCGAAACAATACAATATAGTTGCTTACTTCCCAATTGGATTAACTTTTTTTAATTACTTGATTAAATTTGATCTAAATTAAGCTTACCATCTCGCATCGCTAATTATCTGTCGATTTTCAAAAGAATAAATTTTTTGTGGGTCGATTCTCCCTCCGCTGCCGTAGAAAATATCATTCCAACTTTCAAACAGAAGCTCGCCCTAAATGAAAAGCGAATTAAATCAAAAGCAGGCAACTTGAAAATAGTGAACTCGAAACGAATTGAGATTTGTCGATAGCAAAACTGTTGGATTCTAGTGAACGAAAGATGAAAACACGTTTCAATCACTTCCAAATGACGCAGTGATAAAGAATCAGACTCAAAATCGCAAGAGCAAAGGTTCGATCCTCTGCCATTGCAAATTCTGAAAGTGTGTACAATTGTGCATAATCCATCTGTGTTCTAAAATTGTCTTTGTGCTGTTTCGAAATTTATGTTTGTCCTGTTTTTTTCTTTTTAATGTTTAAATCAAACGAAGTTAAATTGAAAAGAAGTATTGAGTAAACCTGTAGCTTGTGAAAATTATTGGTGTATTATCGTAAACTGGTAGTCATGACAAGTTTTGGGTTATATTGGGCTCAAGTAGTTCCGATTTTTTGAAAACTCAACTTGTAAGATCTACAAAATAAAGCAACAAAAAAAAATTGCAAAAAAACATCAAAAGCATACCAAAGAATTGACAACTGGTACAGAAAACTGGTCTTGTCTGCGAACAATGGAGCGAAGATGTTGGTCTCGAGATGACAGAAAAGCTCTAAAAATGAGATAAGTTTGGTTCATTCATTCATTCGTGCGTAAGAACCAATTAAGCACTTAGCATCTGTCTAAGCACACCAACACAAAGCATCCTTTTTCGTTTGATCTGTTGCTCAACGATCAACACTCATATTTACCAAGCTATGGCAAATTGTAAAGATGTAATTTATCATTCTTGTAATTATCAATTTAATTCTAAGATTGTTTGCAAAAACAAACACCATTAGTAAGTCAACGCTAAACAGTAGCTAAAAAGAGTATTGAAAAAACAAACTAATACGAGAGTGCTCGTTATCTTCACCAAAATGGAATTTAATTCCAAGCCGTCGGACATTTCTAAAATATTAAAACACTTATATTTGCAATTAAATGAAAATAATTTGTAGCAGATTGTTAGAGAAGTCCAATGTTTATCCAATCAACTACAGAAAAAAACAACAACAGTAATTCATGACCATCGAGTACAAAAAGACCTACCTGTAGGTTCCTGGTAGACCTGCATCTCTAGCTTGTTTGTAACAGAGCTTATCAGCCCCTCGTATCCCATGCATGTTACCATTTAGCGGGAAATTAAGTGCTATCAGTTTCAAGGACGCCGCATTATCAGGGAAGGCTGGTGCTGCAGGAGGAAGGGTTGTCGTGCTTCGGGTAGTTGTAGTGGTCTTTCTGGTGGTTCTGGTAGTGGTAGGCGCTGTGGTGGTGGTGGTTGACTGTGTAGTTGTAGACAGTCTTGTAGAACTTGAAGAAATTTGAACACTTTCTTCTGTAGGCTGTGTTATGAAACAAAAGTATCAGTTGCAAAGCGAATCAGAAAATCAAGTTTAGTTTGAAACATCTTTGTTGAAAACTATTTTTTTACAGATAATATATCCGGTATGCAATCATCTTGCCTCACTTCAAGCAATTCTAGCAGCACAAGTTTTTACATAATTTGGAGTAGTTTCATGAGCACTATAGGCGCAAACCCTGCACCAAACAAGTTTAAGAGCTGTAAACTTATTTCAACGTACGAGTACAAGAGTAAAAAAGTGCATGAAAACAACGTAAGCTCTACAGTAATTAAAGCCACATTGGCTAATTTTTAAAATTACTTAAAAGTCTGCTTCGCTAGCCAATTCATCCGCCTGAATCAGTAAAATTGCGCATTGTGAACACGCGAAGTAGATAAATCAGTAATGATTAGGTTGTCAAATCAAATCTTTCATTATACTCGCTGTAATACGCCGAAACGTGTAACGAGTTTGCGGGGCCCATTTCCGCGTCATTGCGCCCGGGCAACACAGCTCCTTTCGAAGAAATGTCGCAGCGGTGGCGAGCCGTTGGCAACACTGTGTCCGATTTGACCGGCCCGGGATTTGAACCTCAGACCTCCCGCTTCAGAGACAAACGCGTTACCGCTCGAGCAACTGGCCGGTTTGATTTGATTTGATGATTAAGATATACTTCGTATAATACTGTGCATCTGGCAATGCAGCGCAACTTAACGCACTGTTTTTTGTTAGAACGCGACAAAGTAGTATAGAGCAACACAACCGAAAAAAGAATCGATGCAAATATATCGTGGCTGTTGCTTTATACCTGACGATTATTCTCAATTTCTTCCAGCGGTGCAGACAATTGAATTTCTCTCCAACCTGCTTGTGTTTTTATGAAAAGTTGTTCTTCGCCCATCACAAAAGCAAGCGTTCCAATTGATTCGGTCTTTAAGGAAAAAAAAAGTAAGTTTTCAATTTGCCTCTTTTCATTCTCTTTATTTTTTAAGCTCTGCGCTGGAGTATCTCAAAACTAATTCAATTTCAAGTTACTGCTTATAATCTCTCAAAAAAGATTTGTTGGACATCTGCTTTCCTTTTCCGATCGATAATTTTATTTTAGTTTGTAGGCTACTTTACTTTTACACCGATATTGTCTGCTTTAATCGTGATTATTGTTTGGCTGGTCCTCTACTGCGAGAATTTCCTAACTCAACCAGAGTTTCGAGCAAAGTTGCAGCAAGGCTTGCTTAAATATTCAACAGCACGTCTTCTCGGAGAACATGCAACTTTGAATCGTAACCATATGCAAGACCGAGTTTAATTCTTGCTGAAAGCGCTATCTGTCTTCATCACGAAGAGCATCCGAAACTTAACGAAGACCAATAGAGCTTTTGGCAGAAATCAATTGAGACTTTGCATGTGCTAAGATTCAAAGTTCAATAACAAACTACGGTGTTTTACCACCTTTTTTTCAACACAGCGGCTCCCATTCAATCCTCAATGCAAATGAGAAATCGTATCGGAGATCGGTAAACTGGTCTTCTTCTTTCAACTTGTAAAGATAAAGCTGGTTTGGGAAGTCTTCTGGATCCTGATGCAAGTCTTTACAATTTTACATGTATAGTTTGTATTGGTGTCCATCTATAACTTACTGAAAAATGACGCTGCATTTCATTTATGGAGGAAAATACCAGAGGGCCGTTAGTTGCGCCATTTCCAGGGGCACCTTTGTTGCCTTTTGGACCCTAAAAATAAGATGTTCCATAAGCAAGAAGAACAACCCGAGTATTTGTGCTAAATTTGTGAAAAAGCAAAAAAACTTGAAGCTCCCACAGTACTACACAAGCAATATTGCCATAATTTTCAATATCAGACATTCCCGAACTTTACCAGTACCAGAGCAGTTAAATGTAAAAACAATTGAGACAAAGGCAATACAGTACTTCCTTGATTATCCGTACCCCGTTTTATCCGGCATTCGATTGTCCGTCCAACGGGTCAGAAAATGTATGACACAACCATGAAGTATTATTTTTATAAAATTTCGCTCAAGATTTGTCAATTGCCATTGCAGCCTCATAAAACTCTTCGTACCGGAAAAGAACCATTAGAATAAGACAGCTGGAATGACCATTATTAATGCACCAGCTTGGCAATTTTTTTATTATTTATTGTGGAGGCAAGACTTGCTGGACGTAATTTTAACTACCACGCAAACCTGGATTGCCTTCAGTAAAAAGTACTGTAATCCCTCAATCCTGTCATAGCTTGATGTCGTTTTTCATTTAATCGAGAACTGAAGGCAAAATCAATGGGGGTATCTAAACTTAAGGCAATTGTATTAGACTAAATTGGCGTTGACTCCATCATTCTTGACCTAGCTGTTGAAAAGATACCGTATTTCAAACACGATTTAGTGGCCCCTCTAATCATAATTTTTATTGTTAACCCTGACGTTGATAACCTTGGCGACGCCATCTTAGTTCTATCCAAAGGCAACGCCGCAATTACGCCAAGTCACAAAAGCCTTTTAATCTATACATAGGTTAATAATTGTAATTGCAATAACATTTTATTTACGAAGTTGCCTTGGCCAGGAGACAAATATAGACCTCAGTGGGCTAGGCTACCATGTCACTAAAACGTCAGATTTGCCAATAAAAGCTATAATTAGGGAGGACTCTACGTCGTGTTTGAGGTAGAATATCTCTGGAACGACTGGATTAAGAAGGATGGAGACAATGCCGATCTAATCTAATACAATTGCCGTAAATAATTTTGCCTTCAGTCTTCCTGTAAGTTTTGATGCTTTCGAATCGGTTTCTTGCAGCATTGTTTTGGTTGAAATAAAGAAATTGAATTATCCGATTTTTTCGCTTATCCGTTTAGGTTTCTAGGAAATGCTGTCCAACTAGACCGGATAACCGAAGAAGTACTGCATTACTCTCCGAAAAAGTATAACAATATTACGAAGCGTCAGATAAAAAAAAATTAGAGGCCATAATGTAAAACTAACCCTTCAAAATGTTACCATTATACTGGCCACCCTCTCTGTGTTTGTGATTAAAGAGACCCTGAACTATAATGTTATAGAGTGTACAGTTGTGCATAAACACTGAACTATAATGTTATAGAACGTGCAGTTGTGCAAAACAACCCTAAGAGCGCATCACTGCTAAAGACCTTGCACATAAAGCAACAAAGTAAGTGATAATCTGATGTCATCCGTAATGCAAATCGTCCAAAATAAAGCAGCTCTGAAGAAGCGAGAAGCAATGTAAGATTGAAGCAGTTGAAAGCACTCACCTGCGGACCATCTGAACCAGATCGTCCCGGATATCCAATGAGTCCTTGTTCTCCTTTCTCACCCTAAATTATGGAAAGTATGATTCGTATCTATATCAATTAAGTTTATTATGGTGTATAAGAACCTGCAATATACTAAAATAGACTATTATTCAATAGAGTTGATGATCTTTCCTTGATATTCCTTAACGGGTAAATACAGTGGTTCCTAACCTTTTTTGCTACATTCTTCCTTTGCTGATTTAAAAAAAATTTTCTCCCTTAATCTAAATAAACAAACAATACAGAATACACACTCACTAATTTAACGAAATACAAAAACAAAGGTTCTCTGACTTGCGCTCGACAGAATTCTGGTCTTACTGCAGTCCACAGAAATGTGGTCTATGAAAGACCACGTTTCACTATGAAAACAAAATATTCGTGGAAACGAAACATTGTAAAATGTCGCCACCGGGCGTAACATAAATTAAAGAAACAAAGAAGGGCAAAAAAGCCGCGACGATCGGCAACAAACGCTGTGAATTTGACACTTGACAAACATACAAATAAGGCTATGTCAAATTTTATTAATGCCGTTATTGCTACCTTGAAAAGTGGCAAATTAGCTAAGTCAGTATTTTAATAAGTAAACGAATAGCGGAGCACTTTGAGAACCTATGCTCTACGCTACAGTTTGCAGGTCTCCAATCCTAATTTGCTTGTGATACTAAACTACGGCAATACCTACGTTATAAACACAATTTTGACAAGAACAAATGCAATCCCATGCCGGCCAATATTACTGAAGTAAACAGCCGCAGCGTGCAGTACAAATGCCACTAGTTATCCTAAAACTGAAGTTTTAAAATTCCTCCCTAGAAATGGCAAAATTCCTCCCTGGGGAGGAATTCCTCCGCCGTTGGGAACCACTGGGTTAATATGAACGTTAAGCCCTGAACCAAACTTAATTACATTAACACAAACGACTTGAAAAGACAATAATTTACTCGGTTTTGAAAATAAAAACAATAAATCCACATTGCATCAAAACATCATGCACAGTTTTAAGAAATAAGATAAAACCAGCTCTTATTTAGGATTTACTTTTTCTCCTCCACTGCCTCCAAACCAGCTACCGCCAGATCCCTGAAAGAAAAGAACCTTCTAGCAGCTTGATAGAAGTTTAAACAAATAAGACTGGACAAAATAACTTTCTTTATCAACTCAAAAAAATCACATACACTGATCGAATTCTTTGCACTTTGTTTTGTTTGATGTCTACACATAAACTTTAGTGAAAAAAAACAGCATGATAAAACAGAAATTTAGGAAAGCAATATAAAAAAAAATCGCCAAAACTTTGATAATACTAAGCCTTTTGCTGAGTAAGTAAACTTCATAAATTTTAGTTTTATACCCTTTTTCAAAGTTAAATTTATTTAAGCAGGCACATAGATCTACAGTATGTAAACAAACATATGATTAACATATATAGACTACCAAGACGCCAGTCTTTTTGAAATCCTGATATTAACCCATGCTACATCAGGATACTGTATTGATAACAACGCGTAAGAAGCACAATCTGTATAAATGCGTTGGAAACCTAATATTAATAACAACATGTGTTTAAATTAAATTGCAAAATCTTACCGAGGAACCTGCAGGTCCTGGAGGACCCTAAAAATATAAACAAAAACGATTGATAAACTGTACTGATATTTTATTTAAAAAGAAACTTTTCGGGTGTTCATTACTTTATTTGTTATTCATTACATAATATCCTTCCTAAAACATCAGAAAACCAATAGCCTTCAAAAAACAAAACATTTGCAATTAGTTTGATCTGGTTAGGTTTGAAAAGCTGTTGTCACATAGTAGAACTGAACAATCAATTGCTGACCACACCATAAGCTAGCTCTAAGCACTTTAGTCGCGGTAGTGATAAAAGAGAGGTTCTGATAAATTTCACAAAATTCTACTTTCATCATTACATTACTTACTGGTAATCCGATTTCACCCTGCTGTCCTTTCTCTCCCTGAAAGTAAAATATCATAGAATTAAAAACTGATTGGTTTTCTAAAATTATGATTTGGTTTTATTTCTAAAAAGCGATTTCTCAATAAGACGAAAATCTAGCCTTAAGATAACAACTGAATAACCCTAAACTGATGCAAAAGCGAAGCGTTTTCAAATTATGGCTACCTAGATGCCAAGCAATTTTACAAAATTTATATTTTATTGATACTGATTGAACGGCAGTTTTGTTTAATTGGTTAAAAGCAGTAAAGCCTTGTATTTAAACAGTAAAATTTATAAACGTTTCGAACTTAGCTACCTTCCATCATTAGTAAAAATGAAATCTAAAACAGTAAAAAGAATAAAAATTGTGTAAACAGGTCTCGAATAAAAGTAGTCTCACTACTATACAAAGCTGTAACAGCGCTGCGATTACGTAGCTATGCTTGCTGGTTGTAAACAAGTCGCTGTGCTGCATACACTGAGTTACATGTAGTATTTTTGCGATACTGGCGTTGTGCAGTGATGTCCGGTTTTAGTTTGTCAATGCATGAAGTTTCCAAAATGAAGAGCTAAATTAGGTTCCTGGCAGTTGCAAGTATTTTAGGTTTGGCAAAATAAATTTTATGGTCGGAATTTTCAAAGAGTTGGTCAGTAACGTCCCTGTTTTTATATTTATTGGAGCCGGGATTGTGCTCGTTGAGTCGCGTTAGCAAATTTCTGGCAGTCTTACCAATGTAGTTGCTGCCATACGAGCAATGAATGTGATAGACCACATTTGACCGATGTAGTAGTGCTTGACCTTCCTTGACTTGGAAAAAACTTTTTAATTTGAAGGTGTGATGAAAATAGTTTATGCATTGACAAAATAAAACCAGGCATAAACGTTGATGAGTTATCGATAACTTTATATTTGTTCAACAAGTGATATTTGCTTTTACCTTTTTTTCACTCACTGCACTGCGCCAGTATCGCAAAAATACTACACATGTAACTTAGTGTACGTTGCACAGCGGCTTGTTTACAGCCAGCAAGTATAGCTACCTAGTCGCAGCGCTATTACAGCTTTGTATGGTAGTGAGGCTACGTTTATTCGAGACCTGTTTTCACAATTTGTATACTTTTTATTGTTTTAGGTTTCATTTTTACTGATGATGGAAGGTAGTTAAGTCTGAAACGTTTATAAATTTTACTGTTTAAATAAGGCTTTACCGTTTTTGACCAAATTATATTTTGTTAATCCCTATTTAACCAAAATATACTGTAGTAATCATTATACTTACTGGTTGTCCTTGCAAACCCTAAAAACAAATAAACGTCTCAACAAAATAATTAAGAAAAAAAACAAAAAAAAACATACAAACAAACAAAATGTATCGAAATGGTTCACATAGCCCAAGTGATACAAAGTTTTTCAACAATGCTGTTAGTGTGGAACCATATAATTTTTACCAGTAATATGGTACCACATAAAATGTATAGCAGTAACATGAAATTAACAGATATTCTAAGCAGGCCCAAGCCAAACCTGACGTACTGTACTACAAACTACAGCAATATGTGAAAATCAAAATACTGCGCATTAAAAATTTTGATTTTCTACCAGTCAATAAACGAATAACTTACTATTGCTCCTTTGATACCGTTTACCCCAGGGGTGCCCTAAATATAAAGAAAAAAAAAATTTTTAAATCTTCAGAAAGCGACAACTTAAAAACGTACCTTTTAACGCCTGACAAAACTGTCCTATTTTGCTGATGAAAGTGCTTGACCAATTACTTTCGTAAATTTTTTTTACAAAGAGTACGTTTTTAGTATTTGGTTTGTGCACAACACAGTGGTAAATTAAAATACAGTATAGCAGTACAAAAACAGTGTAATTTATAAACCGTACACGTCGGTAGCCAGGATATTCAAAGCAAAAAACGTATTAGTGGGAGCTCAGAAATTATGTTGACAACATAACAAGGTAATTAGTCTGTGGCTGATATCAGGGTTTCAAAAAGTGCTCTTTAGTACTGTGCTAATCTGCTGAAACAAGGTAATTATGACTAGACAGTTTTGACATTTTAGGAAATGATAGTACACGAAAAAAATACCTCAATAGCATGCTGCAGCTGTAATCATGTTATTTAAACATAAAATCCTTTTCCTAAAAGTAAAAATGAAGATACTCTACCATGAAATGGAATATAGACTGTTGCTATCGACATCACTAAAATATGTGTGCACCCACATTTACATAATGTAGTAAAAATGAATATTTTGCAGTTGGCAGTAATGTTTAACTACAGAATAAAGTTGTAATTATTACGTTATGTGATAGAGAATTATTCACGATGCAACAATTAGTTCATGACTAAAACAAGAGAGTGGAAATAATATAACGGATGTTCTCGTCATCAAAAATTAACAATTTGTTCAACATAAATTACCGTTACAGCTATTGAAAGCTCTTACCGGTCTCCCTGGCATTCCCATGTCTCCCTTGAGTCCTGGGAAACCAGCTGGCCCTCTGTCACCCTAAATTTTGTGCGATTAAATCAAACAACAAAACCATTCTGCCATTTCTGGGCTAAACTATTGTACTTCAGATCTCCTACTGGGTATGGAGTTTGCACTTTAGACGCTTTACATTTGCACAAATTAAACAGTATAATCTTAATTACTAATTAAGTTGATGACAAAAACAAATAAACTGCTGAAAATGAGTGAATAAAGCACTGTTTCTCAAAATGCTCAGACCATGTAAGATTTAAAACTCTGAATTAAAATCCAAATATTCCAAATCGTTTTTCAACTCTTAGGATGGTATCTTAACAGTACCTTGACCTCGTAGATAAAATATTAAACATACCTGTTTTCCGGGTCTTCCCGGTTCTCCTTTCTCTCCTCCAACTAATAAACTGCCGTCGGGTCCGATCACTGCACCAGGATCTCCTTTTTGCCCTTTTTGTCCCTGCATTATCAGAAATTTAAAGTCAAGCATCAAAATACGGTCACCGTAAACTCATGTCTGGGGAGCTTAGAGTGTTTGCCTGTTATGTATTGTTATTGTTGCATGTTGTTGACACTGGAATTTAACTTAAACGAATTATTCCACAGAACCAAGTCAAGAAACATTTTCTTCTTAGTTTAAACGCTGCCCTATTCAAAACAAATTTATAAGAATATCAAAGAACTTGATCGTTTAACCACGTTTTTCGATAGTAGAGCATTGTACGTTAGTACATTTGTCACATAGTAGAGCATTGTACGTGCTTTATGCTCGGTGTATATACGATTGTTTGGCGCAGGCTCTCTTTAAAATATTACCTGACTTTTTGCTGGATATCCTTCATCTAAACCTAACGCAGGCTCCCTGGTTGGACCTGGTGGCCCAGGAGGTCCCTAAAATAAAACCAGTCAATAAGGAAGAAAATAGAGGCTATTTCAAAATAAATTGATTGACAAAATCAATTTTAGCGCGGCATAAAAAACTTTTTCAATCTCTGTTCTTCAAATAATTGACAATAAAGTTAAATGTAGTTTTGATTAGGTCTTTATTTAACAAATTGCTTTGACCAAGAAGCAGCAAAGTGATCTTTATATTTTGGAAACAAATTATCACCGCCCACCTTATATCCTTTACTCAACACAGTAGGGTTTCACATCTTCTGTTTTTATTGGCGAACGATAAGCAGTAAGCAAGTGCTGCGAATATCAATTTTATAGTCTGTATTGTTTTGATCCTAGTGTGAATCAAACTCCAGTTCTACCGTTTCCATTTTAGTAGCTGAGACTTGATTTAGAAGACAACCGGTTTACAAGGTATAGTATGGTACTGTATTGAAAGCGCAAAAGGTCAATTAAAACACAAATAATAGATCAACTCAAACTTACCGCTGGTCCTTGGGGCCCTGGAGCTCCCTAAAGAGCAAAATTAGTAACAAATTAATTATTTGAAATAAAGATTAGCGTAAGTAATATCATGTTATGAGTGAAAATTGTTGAAATCTTTAAGACACACTACGAAAAGCAATAGTCAATATTAGTCATACCTCATGTTTTAAATTAGAAGATCCTCTTTTTCACAATAAACTGCTTATTATACCACCCACTTTTGAACTAGCACTCACAGTACTTAGCTACACTGCTCATAACCGAAAGAGGGCCTCACCAGGAACTCCTGGTTTTTCCCAACTGGAGTTAGAAGCAAAGCAACATAAAAAGAATGAGTGTTTGACACTTACTGGACGGCCAGGCTCTCCGTTTTCCCCGTTCTTTCCATTTGTTCCATTTATACCTGACGAGCCCTGCAACAAAATATCAGTTAAAAAATTAGCTAAACAAAAATACGTCTATATTACCTTGGGCTTGTAATTTTCCTATTAAACTTAGGCTACATGATTAAACTCTAGTTTCATCATCGTAATACTGTATGAAAGTAAGCACACTTGGGCATACTTGGTTGCTTAATCAAACCTATTAGGCAAAGAAAGACCTTTAGGAAATGTAGCAAATGTTATTATCTAATTATCAAGTTTTTTTTTGTTTTTTTTTTTTATGCTTAATTTAATCACTTCTGCAGCATACGCAATTAAAAATCGAACAGAAAAATGTTAAATTCATATTTGACTCCTGATATTACCAAGAAGACTATATTTGATATAAGAAATTTAAAAATTACCTCGGGTCCTGGTTCTCCGGGGTATCCCTGTAAAATTTAATCAAAATTGGAAAAACAATAGAATATTATTATCTGCGACACGCAGATTTTACTATATAACATAAGTAAGAAAAACACAGTTAAAATTTTGAAGTGGTTAAGTGCAAAATATGGCATTCGATCATATAGAGTTGACAGCAAATAACAATGTTTAATTTACATTTGTGATTAATTTACATTTGTATTATTGTTACTAATGTGCCGGTAACTAACTGATGCAGTAAATTAAAACCAAAAAAAAGACACATACAGAAAGACGTGTCTTTAGTCAAATTATTATCAAAATCGATACAAAATAAAAGTAAAATAAAAACTTACGACAAACGATTTTAGAGTGGGCTAGGGCTTAATTTTTGGATTTAACTTTTTTTCAAAGTTGTACTCAGCATTTATAACAAAAGAAACAACAGAAATTTTATGAAATTGCTTACAAACTTGAGCAATTCAACTCCAAATTCGTGGTTCTAAATAAATTTTGGAAACAATTTGCAATCATTTAGAAAAGAAGCCTTGTTGATAATATAGCACACAATTGGAAATGCTGCATGAAATGTAAAACTAGTCGCAATTTTTTTTCTTTATTTGCATTTTTTGTTTTTTGCCTGCAGCTACAAAACTGTACCGGTAATCCTTGATTTCCTTTTTCGCCTTTATTCCCAGGTTCCCCTTGCATTCCTTGTAACCCGCTTTCCCCCTGAAACAACAACATATTTATTTGAAAAACCCTAAATTATATTTAATGTTCATCAAACACAAAACAAACAGCGAAAGCAAAAGTATCTTGGAAAATATTTGATAAAGAAAAGGAAAAAAGTTGGTAGCAGACTGCATGTATTTTGAGAGGATTCTTCTTTGTTGGCCTATTTATCCAGCACTATATTGTGGAATACCAGTCTTTCCATTTTCATTGTCAAATTACATCCTCCGTTCACCCTGCTTCACCGAAACTGAGTTTCAGAGCCGCTCATCCCGAAGATTGTAAAAGATGAGTTTAGGGGAATACTGTGTATCCAAGTAGCAGTAAGTAAGAACGTTAGTACTGTAATGACCCAATCGCAAACCAGGGCCCACATGACAGAACATGTTAACGAGCTCGTAAAGGTCATTCTCGCTCGCTAAAAGGCGCTAACGAACAAAAAAACTTCAACGACAAACTGCCATTTCCGAATCGTTTCGCCCAACATGCTTAAAACTAAAAAGTTTTTCCTGAGGTTCCTCTGGTGTTCTAGGCTAGCTTTGAGAAATCACACAGGTGCTACTCAAAAAACTAACTTTGTTACTGACGTTTCGCTAGTTAGAAACAACTAGCTTCTTCAGAGCAATGCTATCAGTAGTCATCAACGAAAAGCCCCAAGTACTCAATAGAAATGATGGATTATCATTCCGTGCTGTTTACAAAAAGTTGCTTAATTCCCAGGGTTGAATTTCTTCTGGTTTAATCTTTCCTAGTGTTAGTTCTAACGTGTTTTGCTGCTATGTTAATTCGGAGAAATTATTTCCATAGAACCGCTTTCTTTCATTTTTATTCGCACTTTTACATTATCTGTATGACGTAGCCTATCGTAACAATGAATTTTATCGGAGCCTTATTTTGAATTTTTTCGCTAGTCATTCTACTGCAGCAATGAGTGGGATCGTTTTTCTGTTTTTTGCTATCAGAAGTTGATGGCGATTTGCCATCACTACTGATAGCATTGCTCTGAAGAAGCTAGTTGTTTCTAACTAGCGAAACGTCAGCAATAAAGTTAGTCTTTTGAGTAGCACCTGTGTGATTTCTCAAAGCTAGCCTAGAGCACCAGAGGAACCTCAGGAAAAACTTTCTATTTGAAATGCCTGGTGTACAACTACATTACATGATTAAAACTGCTTGCTCGAATTTCTTTGCGAAATGTTTGTAACCTGTGTTACCACGGAAGAAATATCTGATTGTGACGTCAGATGCATTTATACTTCACTATAATGCGTTCAAGCGCAATGTATCAACTGCGGCATTGTTATGGAAAAAGATACCACGAGCCATACGTTATTATTCTAAGCTTGCAAATTCCTCGACTGATCATAATTAGGTAATGAACGACAGAATTTAATTATATTTTTGGATCAAAGTCAAAAAAGAACAACTTTTTCTATACTACAATTTGTTAAAATGACATGAAGCACTCTTGAGGTTGTTAGTGGTAAACTTATATGTTAAAGGAGGCCTTCATTTGAAATAGGCTATTATTTAAATAATCCGGAATATTTTTCTGAACACGTTATCGAAAGTTCCGTCCAGAAATTCCTCACCGTTCTTGAGATATCCTCTAAAATCCGCTAATACTCCGCTAATCCGTGACGTCACTTGCCCGAGTTTGGCTGAGTTTGTATAGGCTGTGTAAGGTATAGAGTAGGTAGGCGACAGTTTTGAATAAAATAGGGTATAATTCACTTAATTTAGACAAGGATAAACATTAAAAAAAGGTTTTGTGATGCAACTGTTTTGTGAGCTAAGAACAGATTAGGTGTACTAGTGCATAGTTGTGGTACCGGTAGACTACTGTAACCTGGTACCGGTAACTGTGTAATCAGTTGACAGGTTGATGGCAGTGCAAGTGTCTTTCAGTCTAGTTTATAGTTACCAGTGAAGTCAGAAAGGGTTTATAAAGGCAGAAGGCTGTCCGTTACCAAGTACATCTAGGCTATAACTGCTGATTGGTAGCCCTGTGTGGCCAACCGGTACTGTATGGTACCGATAGCACTAACAGTCGAATCAATATGGGGTACCGGTATAGGTTTATACCGGTGCTTGAACTCAGAACTAGTGTTTAAGTGTAACAACAAAAGTAAACCGTTCTGTTCTGTATGTTAAGCCCTAGAAACTAAAAAAGCTAAGAGGTTGACAACTGGCATCTTATACCGGTAACCTGTAACTTTCTGGTACGGTTGTGGTAGCCTACAGATACTGGTAATTCGCAGCAACAAAAATAGTTGTGGTAGGTTACTGGTAGCAGTGTACAGAACATTGCGACATTGTCAGTGTACAGAACCACTTTTCCGAGATTTTCTATAACGACTACTAGTTCAACCACTAGCCAGATAGCACAAAAGCAGGTGCATACTGGTAACCACTGCGCCATGCTGAGTTCGGAACAAATGTACACTGCTACAAGGATGCAAACTGGCAAATCTAGCAGTCTAGTCTGTACCGGTACGGTACTGTCAGACTGTACAGTTGTGTGGTACTGGTAGGCTACAGTAGTGGCTACCAGTAACCTACCACAACTATTTTTGTTGCTGCGAATTACCAGTATCTGTAGGCTACCACAACCGTACCAGAAAGTTACAGGTTACCGGTATAAGATGCCAGTTGTCAACCTCTTAGCTTTTTTAGTTTCTAGGGCTTAACATACAGAACAGAACGGTTTACTTTTGTTGCTACACTTAAACACTAGTTCAGAGTTCAAGCACCGGTATAAACCTATACCGGTACCCCATATTGATTCGACTGTTAGTGCTATCGGTACCATACAGTACCGGTTGGCCACACAGGGCTACCAATCAGCAGTTATAGCCTAGATGTACTTGGTAACGGACAGCCTTCTGCCTTTATAAACCCTTTCTGACTTCACTGGTAACTATAAACTAGACTGAAAGACACTTGCACTGCCATCAACCTGTCAACTGATTACACAGTTACCGGTACCAGGTTACAGTAGTCTACCGGTACCACAACTATGCACTAGTACACCTAATCTGTTCTTAGCTCACAAAACAGTTGCATCACAAAACCTTTTTTTAATGTTTATCCTTGTCTAAATTAAGTGAATTATACCCTATTTTATTCAAAACTGTTGCCTACCTACTCTATACCTTACACAGCCCATACAAACTCAGCCAAACTCGGGCAAGTGATGTCACGGATTAGCGGAGTATTAGCGGATTTTAGAGGATATCTCAAGAACGGTGAGGAATTTCTGGACGGAACTTTCGATAACGTGTTCAGAAAAATATTCCGGATTATTTAAATAATAGCCTATTTCAAATGAAGGCCTCCTTTAACAGTAACTTTAGGTTTCAAAATTTTTCAAAAGTGAACAAGTCCAAGTGCACTCTTCTTTTTTAGAACCCGTAAATCTTGAGTTGAGACTGGCTGTTTAAAATTTTTTGCCGATTTTCCGCCTCATTTGTTCTTGATTTTTTTTAACTTTTTAAAGCATTGATGTCAATTTTTAGCGGCCATGTTTGTACAGCATCGTAAAATTGCAAAAGAGAAAAAGCAAGCTTTTTTCAAGCTGAACAACTGCCAAAAATATTTCTCAGTTGCTTGCGCAAAGCAACAGCGCTCTATAATCTCGGAATAGTTGCAATTTTGCTGGCAATTGCAAACACAAGAAAATCTCTAAAATTTTATCGTTTTCAATCAACACAAAATTTAGTTTCTTTTGTTTTGATTTGAATTTTTTTTTCGTTTGTTTTTGGTTTATTTTGCTACCGAGGCTGGCTTTGTTTTTAATTTGTTCTTAAACTTTGAGCAAAAATGAGCCTCGTTTGCTTAAAAAATTGTTCTTATAAAAAGAGTGTGTTGCTATTTTTGTCACCTGGCGCTACTCCATATTTTTTTATCAGTCGAAACAGCAAATGGTTCTTAATGCAATTCGCATTCTTCTAAACAATCTAACAGCAAACATGGTGACGATTTTAATTAATTTTCAGCAAAAATTCGCTTTAGTCAGGAGCTTTCAACATTTCGCGATTAAATTTCTGAACCAAAAAAGATTTCTCGCACGCTTAAAGAGTGCTTCAAAATATTCGTTAAGTTGGCGAGGAAAATGTGACGTTTTTTTACTTGAGCTTAGCGAGCTAAAACGACGTTACCGAACTTTCAGAGCTTCAGATGCACGAGCAAAAATAACCTCTTAACTTTAGCAAATATTTCGTTCGGTAGCGCCTCTTAAAAAATTTTCGTTATTAATGCAAGCGAGGAAATTTCTGTCATGTGGGCCCCAGATATGCAAAAACAAGAGAGGAAAATTTTACGCAATTTTAAATCTTGCGTTTCGACGTGTTAATAAACCCCACTACCAAAATGGACTCCGGCAATTTGTAGGAGGCACAGCAGGTGAATGGAAGTAAGTGAAATCGCTATTCCGTTTTTGACTAAAGTGAAAAGTATAATTGAAACTAATTTAAAATAAGTGAACTGTGAAACTAACTTACTTTTGGTCCTGTTTCCCCAGTGGGTCCACGAGGTCCTGCTGGGCCCTAAAAATACAAGGAAATTACTAGAATCGGTAATCTAGTATTCTATAAAATACTGTAAAATACAAGATAAGCGCTGATTGACTTTCAAATATCGTAAAATGATAAACGGCATATGTTTCAAAAACAAAAACAGCCAAAATGCAGGAATACATTTCATTACTGACGTTTCGCTTTTAGATATTAAACATGTTAGTTATACCATTGCTAGGCATACCAACCTGCAATCCTGGTGGTCCGGGTAACCCAGCGCTGCACCCACGACCTACTGTTGGACTCGCTAAACCGCTCCCTTCTCCGTCTTCGTCATCTAATCAAGCAAACACATTTTAGCAATCTCTCACCAACGCTAGTTTAACAAGTTGCGTATCGACGAAAGTTATAAAAATCACAGCTAACTGTTTGAATCGTTACTCACTTATTTTTTACATACAAGAACAATTTTATATAAGCACGAAGTTCATTTTTGTCCAAAACTTGAGAACAATGCCAGGCTTCGCATGATGCAAAAAAACAATTAGAAATTGGCTAGCACTACGTATTTGTAAGTATTCAGCCGAGTTTTCTAGGCCTTTTCTCTATTGCAATTGTTGATTTGTTTTACTCTAACTGTGGTCAAGATCTATAACGAAAGACAAGCAGGAATAAATTTATTAAGAGCAAATGAGGATGAAAATTCGTGAGAAATTAAGAACAGCCACTCTCTATCCAAAATTTACAGGTTCTAGTATAAAAAAGTAGCCTGTCAAACTTCTTCATTGGTATACTTTTTCCATCGTTATAACAATTTAATTCATTCAACACCTTGATCTTTTGAGCCACATTTTGACCACAAAGAGGGTTAAACAAACGCTTTACAGCGTTCCAACAGGGCAACGAAAATTTATAGTTTAAACGTCGACGTAAAACTGTGCCGTGGAAACGAAAATCAAGTTCAAGACACCATCAAAAAACAAAACAAAGAGTCAGATGATATTATGAACGCTATTGATTCTACTAGCTGCTTCAACATTAAATTGTTTTAAAAAAGAAATTAAAAACTGAGGTAAGCAATTGCTTCGGATTAATTCGACCAAAAAATTTAAGAAAAAGCGCTCTTTTAATTTCAATAACTTTGATGAAGCTTTAAAGCTGAAAAGCGAAAAGGTCAGAAAGAAACCAAAAATCTTGAATATGTTAGACGGAAATCTACATTTCGGTCATGCTTCGAAAGAAGTGAAACTAAGAAAAGATTAAATGGATTCTCAAAAGCTACGGCTGGCAAACTTCAAAAAAATAAGCTTATAAAACAGATTTGAGACAAAAATTCATGTTGTATGACTCAGAATAAATAAGAGGTGATGAAAGGTGAAAAATCGTAAAACCGATAATCACTCAAGGTCGATTCACACCGAAGAACACTGGAGAACCCAACAACAATAATGCGCTTGATATTCAGACAAAATTCGATAATTAGTTCAGCTTGAAATATCAAACCAGTGGTGGCTGAATATGAATATGCTATATTGCTAATTGCGTTATCTATTCTACTGTACTGTACAGAATAGATCAATTTAGACTGTTAAACAACGCAAAAAATATAACCATCAAACGACATTTATAGCAGCATGCAGCAGCTATCAAATAAAGATATGCAAAAATGAGCCAGTATTGCTTCAAAGCAAAAAAATCTAATACTTTGGCATTACTGTAGCGCCAAAGTTAAGCCTACAACATGTTTGAAATTTTCTGCCAAACTATGAAAAACCAAATACAGTTATTTTTGAAAGAGAAAACAAAGCGCTTACCTAATGGTACATCACTTTGTGGAATTTCACAAAATCCTGGAGGGCCTGGAGGGCCTTGAAGACCACGAGCTCCATCATTTCCAGACTCACCCTGTCAAAAATACACAAAGCCGTTATTTGTTACAAGCTGAAATAAACAAAACTATGCAACATAAAGGGGGACTTAAATTCATGTCAAATCAATAGCATTTTTCTTTTTATCAAGATTTTTATTGATTTTTTAAAATACCAGTAGTTTGAACTTTTACACCTCGCGAAGAAAGATGATACTTTTAGGCTACGAATAATAAAAAAATACAACTTCTTATGTATATTTGATCTGCCTTATCTCCCAAATAAATTAGATGATATCCTTTATATTTTATTTGAAAATAGTATAATATCACCTACCTTTTCACCTTTAAATCCAGGGACTCCTACTTTTCCATCGTTTCCCTAAAAAATATAAAACTTGTAACTTGAAAAACATTAAGTTTTGACATTTAAGAATACAATATTCACGTTTTGTCTAGTTTTACTCAAAAATGCCCTGATTTGTTTGCAACCTTAAAAGTTTTGTCTATACCTTAATTTTGCTGAGCAATTCTCTTCTATGTTAGCAAATAATTGAGCAATCTATATTGTACTATCTACATTACCTAAAAGGAATTTTCTTTTTTAACAATATTTGCAACCTGATGTAATAACAGTCACCAAGCCCTGATTTGCAAAGAACAACAGCTCGATTTCCTCAGCGACTGCTGATCAGGACAAGAACATATTGAATGATATCTTCAAACTGGTAAAACTGTCATGTTTTCATTGAGATTAGCTAAGTTCTTGTATTAACTCTTAGTTGCTGTATTCAAAATGAAGTAGCAGGAAAATATAATCAGAATCGAGAATGAAGTAAAAGGAAAATGAAAGTATGGATGCTGTGTCTGCTTCTCTTGAATTTAGATACAGTACGTTTAGGGTGTTTTAGATACTGCTAATGTAGTATGTTTACAGTGTACCTCTTCTGTCGTGTAATTAGCTTGAGATGAAAGATTAAACTGTTGCATCAATGTAGTAAGAACAGCAAGCTCTTCGGAAGAAAGCTGAGAAAAGTGAAGAGAGGAGAAAGAGAAGAGAAAAAACATCAAACACAGAATTACAAACATTTTAGTTGATATTTGTTGTACTTAAAGTTAAGTTAAAGAAAATAATCTTATTTCAAACATGTACGCTTTTATAAACGCAACCGCAACAACTACACCATAAAACAGCAAAACATCTGAAATACTGTGTGGAGAGAAAAATGTTCAGGTGCCGATTATAAAAATTGTAGGTAAGAAGGGATCACTCTGGCTATACTATAGATCCTAACTATAACATTTGTTTCAATTTGTGGTATAATTGTGATATCTACGGAAACAGGGTGTTAATGCCGCCTGAATATTATAACATTCTTCATGTAGCAAATGTGGCACCTATTTTATCACATATTATTTGGGGGATGAAATAAATAGCCATAGTTGTCAAACCATTTTTATAAATCGGCCAGGAAGGAGCCCAATATCAAAAATTTACGGAATAAAAAAATGTGCTTACGTTTATTCCAACTTTTCCATCGGCTCCCGGTAATCCTGGAGCTCCAGAGTCACCTTTACTACCCTGAAAAAATACAGGAACAATTGTATCCCTGAAGTTATAAACTCAGCACGAACAACATAAAGAAAAGCAATGTCGCGATTGAAAATGTGATAATTTTTTTAAAGAAGCAAACTTGTGCAAAAATTTTGTTAGGCAAGAAAATAAGTGGAATTAATGATGCAGAAGAGCCAGACCTTCACGAAGCAAGCAGCTTAAGTTGCTTTTTACTTAAACGTTTGATTTAAAATGATTTGCAATCTATTTAAAATATAAACCAAAAATGAAATCATTGCATAAACATCGCTTTCCATTATTGTGAAACTAAACCTATTGCTTGTTCATTCATTCATGCGCGTGAACCAGACATTGCGTCTGTCTAACCACACCAAATCGGGTAGCTGCTTGACTCGAAGACCGAGAAGATCCCTTAGCAGCGTACAAGTCCCCATTCGTGTTTATAATTTGTACGTCAAATCCTTTCAATTCAGGTTTTTTATTTTCTTTTTGTGTGTTTTTCACGCTGGTGGAGACAAATAAACTTCTGTTATATCTGTTAAACCGACGCAGAGCATTCTAATTGAGTTCTAGAATCAACCGGAGGCCAACAGCGTTTCAATCCCTTGCTCGACACATTTATTATTCGTGACAATGCATTTTACCTTTTCGCCTTTAGGTCCTTCAGGACCTGGCAATCCGACTCCAGAATCTCCACGTTCCCCCTTAGGACCAGCGGGACCTTGGGGACCCTAAAATCAAACCTGAGATAAAACATTTTAAAGCGTATTCTTCAATATCAAAACTTCCACAGAAATTCGCTTGTCTATGATTGTGCGATATTTCTAAGGTAATTTATTGTGTCTATAAATACCACAAAGGTATAAATTGATATCATTGGTTGTGAGTATGGGTACTCAGTTTCGTCACGCTATAGGTATTACAGAGTGAAACGAATCGCAAACAAGAAAGCTAACTGCAAAATTGAAAATTTTAACAACCAGCAATAACCAATTCAGAACTCAGCACAACATACTTCCATCGAAGAAGATGGTCCAGGAAAACCGCGATCACCCTGCAACAAAAAACAAAAATTGAATGAATGCAGGATTTGTTTTTAAAGAAGTGGAATGTGCATGCAGGCAATAATTTGTGGGGGGTCAATCTTGAGCTGCTGCCTCTTTTCTATTTCTAACACACAAACACATATAACAATCAAAGAATGATGGACTTTTTGCTATATTTTTTGTTTTTGCTATAATTATTTTTTGCTATAATTTTTAGCAAATACTGAACTATCTCTTGAAAGAAGACTTTACTATATGTCTGTTTTTACCCAAGCATACATTTTTTGTTTATAACAGCACTTTTCATTTAAAAACACAATTAGTAAAACATTTTGTGCTGCTGTTAGCTTTATAATTGACTCAAACTAACACGTACCTTTTCTCCATCTTGGCCGTCTTCGCCGTCCTCTCCGTCATCACCAGGGTCACCTTTTGCTCCTTTTTCTCCCTAGAATCAAGTTCATACTTTGTTTCAATTTTGCAATGCGTGGCAAGGCTTTAAGGAGTGATACTATCCTATATCAATATCCTTGGGTCATTATTATAATATGCTGCATAAGCCTTATGTTATTGCATACCAGCAACTTGTTATAACTGTTATAGAATGTAAGCAAATTGAAAATTTGATTCAGGCAAAAAAAGTAAAATCAAGATTTACGATTCAATAATGTCCACCGCAAAGTAACTTAGTTAAAATTCGAGTTTTCGGACCGCTTTCAATCGATATCCAAATCTTATGGTAATTCTATTTGAGAGCATAAAACTTTAAAATAATCGATATTATCTATCAATGATGCAACCGGAAAAAAATTGGTTTTGTTTCACACTCACTTTTTCCCCAGCGGGTCCTGAAACCTAAACATGGAAACAATGGTTATTAAGTAGCAGTAAACCCAGTCTGCCAATTTAAAATCTACTTCAGCTAACTTGACAAAAACCATAACGTAGGGCATTAAAATAACCACAAAGTATTTTTAACTTTTGTATATTTTCATACTTGGCTTGATTTAACCTGACTCAGAAGAAAATTATGATAGTTTGCTAAAACGATCGCGCTAAAACTACTCATACTTATGTTGACCGATTGTGAAAAGCAATACTTACTAGTGATCCAGTCTCAGCGCTAGTTCCAGGTTCACCTTTTTGGCCAGAATCGCCTTTCTCACCCTTTTCTCCAACTCCAGCTGCCCCCTAATTTTGCATAATAAAGTAAAGTTTAGTTGTTGATCGTATATAAATCAAAAAGATTTAAAAGTTGTAAAACAATCTTAAGACTTTCTAAATACTCCGTACGAAAACTGATATAGCTCATTGATGCACAGCTCTTTGTTGGTGCACAGTTTCGAGCTTTTAGCTCTCATCAGCAGCCCTCAGCATATCTAACCATTGATATTCCCCAGCTGGACAAACCTCTCCGCCAAACTGGACAAACCTTAATTGCTGGGCTCTTGTAGCCTACTAAGGACAACGATAGGCTACCTTATTACAAAGGCTCCCTTCTGCTGTGACCAAGGAAATCAAAATTGTACAAGCTTGACGTCCTTCGTGGTCAACTCCTGGGAAGTCAGAATAACTTCTACTAGCAGTTAGGTGGCCAGATCAACCACCAACCCTGCAGCCGCAAGCAGCTCGAGTCATTAATGCACAGAGCTGGACAGCGCTGTTTCGAGCTTTTAGCTCTCATCAGCAGCCCTCAGCATATTTAACCAAAGGTATTCCCCAGCTGGACAAACCTCTCGGCCAAACTGGACAAACCTTAAGGGCTTGCACAGTGGCAGAAGCTTTCCGTGGTCACGCAAAGGGGAGCCCTTGTAGTAGGGATAGCTCATCGCTGTCCTTAGTACAAGAGCCCATCAATTTTTCCTTTGTTTTGTAAAATACCACAAGTGAAAAATTATTTGTTCTCTACGGACCCTCCGCCACTGCGCAAGCCCTTGAGGTTTGTCCAGCCGGGTAATATCTTTGGTTAAATATGCTGAGGGCTGCTGATGAGAGCTAAAAGCTCGAAACAGCGCTGTCCAGCTCTGTGCATCAATGACTCGAGCTGCTTGCGGCTGCAGGGTTGGTGGTTGATCTAGCCACCTAACTGCTAGTGGAAGTTGTTCCGACTTTCCAGGAGTTGACCACGAAGGACGTCAAGCTTGTACGGTTCTGATATAGCTCAGTTAGTTCAACGCGAAACACGTGTGCTTAACATGCCCTGGAAACTGCAATATACGCACACGGCAAAACTTGCACCCATACATAACTACAAAGTTCATATCAGCTTATTTTGTAATTATCTTGGTTAGAGATTTTTCGGTCTTCAAGTAAAACTGCCGCCTCTCCACCAACAGTCTATACCACACATGCTGGAGGCGCTACACTCTTTCTTTTACAATTTAACGCTGAAAATCAAGTAGCAGGGAAGCTTCTAATATTAATTTTTTATATTTATTGGTTTGACCCGAACGGGAATCGAACCCAATTCTACCGCTTCTGCTGCATGCTATATTCAATCGAATTTAAACTCACCGTTTCTCCTTTGGCTCCTTTTTCTCCCTGAAAATAAAACATAGCAAAATCAAGCAACTAATGATTAAATAGTGTCCGTAACAATCAGGCAATGATAAATGAACACAAAGATACAAAACCAATTCATTACAATACAGCAACATTTGTTCCTGTCAGAGCTGGAGTCTCGGCCAAAATCTTCGAGACCGAGACATTGACGTTGCGAGACCGAGACGAGACCGAGACTTTGAGCAAAAACTCGAGACGAGAGCGAGACAAGACACGAGACTTTTGAAACCAAACGTTTGCAATATTTTGCAAACATTTTTGACACTAAATTTTGGACATTTTGTTAACTTCCCAACACGTTGCAATATAGATTTCTAGGCATTTCGCTATTACATAAGAAACAAGCTATTTAAAAAAGTTATACTACTTAAAAGATATACGTTTGTTTTTAATTAGAAAGCTTTTTAGCGTCGCTTATGGTGTTTAAGATTTAATACTATCATGATCATCAAAAAAATTGTTAACTAACTGTGCAAGTTACAAAAGTTAAAAACTTAAAATTATTAATTGTCAGTAAAAAACCTAAAATTATTGTGGGCTTTACGCTTGGATTGGAAATATGGTCGAGACATGTCTATTTTCCGAGATTTCGAGGTGCCGAGACCGAGACGAGACCGAGGCTTTAGACCTTCGAGACCGAGACTTTGAAAAATAGTTTCTCGAGACCGAGACATGTCTTGCGACACTACAGCTCTGGTTCCTGTGCATATCTAACCTACATTGAGATAGGGTAGGTTTGGGCATTTCTATGCTCTGCTTTTTCTCATAATTTCAAGATTTTCTTTTGGTTTGCTGGCTCAAATTAACTTTATACACACAAAAGAGTTTTACTACTTAGACAATGTATTCTTAATACGTATAGATTAAGAATTTTAAAAAGATACACAAAAAAATTGCAGCCTTTAAAATATATTTAAAATAATCTAATTTTGAGAAAGGCTACAAGGGTCATAGTCAAGAGATTCCTAAACCGAGAGTGCTCAAACCACTAACACGGTGAGCGTAAATCAAATTCGGTTAAGGGGGTTCATGACAAGAGCACTTGGTACATTGTTTCACAAAATGAATAATGATTTAGTGACAATAAATGGATTTGAGCCGTCGCGACGCGTTTCGTCCTTGCTCAAGGGACTCTTCAGGCGACAAGGTCAAGTTTGTTTTATTAGCCCAAAAAAACAAAACCTTTTTTAATTGGAATCGGCCCCCCTTACCGTCTCTAGGCAATATCTATCTTCCTGTGCAATATGGCTACTCCAAAACTTTTCGCCTACAACTTACCAACCTCCGTTACCCAGTAGGCTACTAACTCGCTACTCGAAACCTTCAAAATTTACCACTAATAAAATGTAAATATATAAATATAGTGTCGTATCTATAAATATAGTGTCTTATAAATATAAAATTAATAAAATAAAAAAAAAGTCTTATAAAATAAATATAAAAATAATCCATAAATATAGTGTCGTATCGATACATCCAGACTTACTTTCGCCCCATTATTTCCTTGTAATCCTGCGGAACCGGGTAGTCCGTCACTTCCTGGAGGCCCTGGTGGTCCGGTTTCACCTTTCGGGCCTGGATCACCTTAAAACAAACATCTTAATAAAGTCTTTTAAATAAATTTTACTATTTGGTCAAAGAAAAAAACTGCTTAATGCGATCCTAATAGGAGGAAATTTTAATGGTCTAATGCAATTCTTTCACTGGTCCGTTTTTGGCGCATTTTTCGGGTCTGGTTTTCGATTTTTTTTTTTGTCCTTTTTTGAAATGAACTTGAAAAATGGCACTAGAACTTAACTTTACGTTCAAATCAAAACGCAGAATTGATAAAACAAATTTAGTTTAATACTTTGCTAAATTAAGATTCTTCAAAAGAAAAATTGCGTTGGCAAATAAGTAAATAGTAAAGCCCACAGCCAATTCGTTAGATGTTTGTGAGTCATGCCTACGAAGCTCGTTTATTAATCTTGAACGTTATGTACAGAAGTCTGTTGGTGTCAATTAGTGCAAAGCAAAGTCTCCAAGGAATTTTAATGTTATCGTCTTTCCACTTAAGTCTAAGATCGATCAGTCTCGTGCGATAGTTCCCAGATCTCTGTCTATGTTCTCGGTCAAGCAAAAAGGTCTAACTAGACATTTATTTAAAGAGATGCAAAATAAAATTCTGTGTCTGCTATGACTGCCAACCGCGGTAAAGGATCATAAAGCATGACAAGGTTTTGACAACTGTCGAATAATCCATGCATAAAGAATCTAAAAGCTAAAACTAGGCCAATTTCAGCAATTCTCCAGTACAGCATAATACAGATTTTGCCCTTCGCATCCCAAAAACAGATCATCCCCTGTCGTAGTGTGATGAAAAGCAACTGCCGGTTCGATTCACTAGTTGCTCAAATCATAAGTAGTGGGCAGAGGCTGCTGTTACGTAACGTAAGAACAAGGAAATCGCTATCCAAGCCCTAACTCCAACCCTAGACCTAACCCGAGCTCTAATCCTAACTCTAACCCTAACGTTAATCCTCACCCAAACTCAAAATCTAAACCAAACCCTAACGTTAATTTAAAAAATTAAAAAGAGTAAATGAGCAAATGAGCGCTCACTCTTTGCTCTCTTATTCTCTTTATGGGCGTTACGTAATTTAACACTAGCCACTTCCTAAATAGTGTGAAAAATAGTTTGATCAAACGTGTTGTAAGATTAATATCACTCAACACAACAGGTGTCCACCTCTTTGGAATGGCTCAGGTACGTAAAACTATAATGGATAGACTAGTGCTTTGTAGCTTACGTCTTTACAGAAATAATTATCAGTTACGCAAAAATGATGTTTTGAAGAAACTGACACATGGGTAAACCAGGTTTACGTCGCTCATTTACCGCACTTTATGCTTCTTATGGCTTATGAGAGTAGAAACAACTTTAAAAAGTCATAAAATGCAGAGTGTTTTTAAAGGATAAGCTATTACAGTGGAATTGCGCTTTGTCAAAATACAAACAACAAAAGAACAAAAAATCACCTTGTGGACCAACGACAGATTCTCCCGCTTTGCCTTTCGCACCCCGATCTCCTGAAAATTAAAAAAAAACCTTGTTTGAAAATATTTGTAAATAATTCATAATTGCAATTATTATAATTACATCGTTATTTGGTCGAGCGGTAACGCGTTCGTCTCTGAAACAAGAGGTCTAAGGTTCCAAACTTGTGCCGCTCAATTCCAATATAGTGTTGCCAACGGCTTACCACCGCTGCAGCATTTCTTCGAAAGAAGCTGTGTTGCCCGGGTGCAATGACGCGGAGATGGGTCGCGCAAACTCGTGAAACACCTCGGCGTAATAAAGCGAGTGCAATGAAAGATTTCATTTAACCTATTTTACACGGTAGGGGGGACATTTTCCCTATTCTCGGTTTTTTCGTGATAAATCCCTTCCGAAAAAAGATTTTAGAGTCGAATCAACTTGACTTTGACGCAAAATTCATTACAAATAACTTCTGAAAATATGAAGTTGCATAGGTAATAGGAAATTTTCTAATTTTTGAGGTTTTCCGAAGTCCCTTCCCCAAATCTATGCATTTTTTGGCCAATACCTAACCTAAATGACGTCATAAGGCGTTTTTGTGTCGTAACCAACTTGACTTAGACATTTTATGGTTTAGTATCAAAGAAACCGTATGAACAAATTTTGAACGGCGTGTGACAACATAGCAAAAATGACGTGGCTTTTCAAAAATATCGCCGTGACGTCACAATGATGACGTCATCAACTCAACAGAAATGCAAAAAAAGAACAACTTAAAACTTTAAAAAAAATTTGGAGAACACCAACCCGCATGCCAAAGTTGGTGTTTCCATGACTTTTGCTTTAGGAGTTAGATACTAGATAGGGGGCACCCCCCACCCGCGTGTAAAAGTGCGTTGGTCAAATACCCCGTGTAAAATAGAGTTAACATCGTTATTCAGCAAGTTGCCTTGGCCAGGAGACAGCGAAGGGACCTTTCGGTCTTCGAGTCAAGCTGCCACCTGCCCACCTGTCTACCACTGTCTCTTTAATTGTTGAACGTCAAGCAGGAAAGTTGTAATCCCAATTTTATGGCATTTGGTTTGCTTGACCTAGAATCGAACCCAATTCGGCCATTTCAGTAGCAAACGCTCTATACACTTGACCATTGATCGGTTTAAATAACTTACAGTTTCAAATATTTTTATGCTTAACATTTTGCTTCTCTATTGCAATAAATTTTTGCATCTATTCTTAAGTCATGATAAATGGCACATTAATTTTTGAAGGGATAAAAAAATTGGCATCTGATTAAGGTGAGAGCAGAAAACTCTTCAAAAGTCCCATTTTACCAAAAAGGTAAAAAGACTTAAAAAATTTGTAAAAAGAGAGGAATTTCTACAAAGCTTTCTCTCCAATTTTTTATCTTTACTATACCGGGAAAACACTACCTTTTGGTCCAGCTGGTCCAACTCGAATGATGTTCTGAAACACAAAACAATTTTTATTAATTCATCTGAAAATTTTCTCCAACTTTTTTAGAACTTGTGCAGTAGTATAAATTATAACATGCTAGTATAAATAGACCGGCTACTTTTATACACACAAATTGGGATGCACAGACATTGTTATATTCTATTCCTAAAAATATATTCTAACCAATTTTGAAGATTCTTCTATTTGAAGAAAAACAAGAATAAAACGAAACAAATATTTTCTTAGATTATTTCAAACTATCAAAATGATTTGTGTTTTAGTACATTCGTTTTTCTTTTTCTTTTTTTTTGCGCCACTGTTTTCCATAGCTACGTTCGAACAGAGATTGGACGCAACCATAGCAGAACAGTATTTTTATTTTAACTTATTACCCAACCTTTGAATTATTGCGCATAGCCTTCAGACTTCTTTAGGGGAATCGTTACACTATATGATTTGTGAAACAACATTAATGTGTACTTCAACCCTTGTTTACACGGGTATTTGACCAATGCATTTTACACGGGAAGCATTTTTGCCCCTCTATCTAGCTCCTAAACCAAAAGTTATAAGAACACCAAATTTGGCATGCGGGTTGGTGCTCACCATAATTTTTTTAGAATAATTGGTTTTGAGTTGATGACGTCATCATAGTGACATTACGGCCGTATTTTAAAAAATGACCCTAGTTTTGTGATAACGTCACATGCAGTTCAAAGTTTGTATATAGGTCTTTTTTGATGCCGAATCATAAAATGCCTTAAGCCAAATTAATTAAGTGACCAAAACGTCTTATGACGTCATTAAAGTTAATTATCGGCCAAAAAATGCTCAGATTTTGGAAAATAACTACTAAAAACTTCGAAAATCGGGCAACTTCACGTTATCTTAGCAACTTGAGTTTTTCTGGAGTTTTATGTAGTAAATTTTGAGTCAAAGTCAAGTTAATTCGAAATAAAAATCTTCTTTCTGAAACAAATTATCCCAAAAAAAAACATGAGGAGAGCAAAAATCCCCCCAGTAAAATAGGGTTAAGCTACAGAGACAAAAGGAGAAATTTCTTTGTCATGTCTTATCATGCCAGAGGCGAAACCAAGCCAAAACTCTCTCTATCGCACTCTCAAGCCAGTCTTCGCAATGTAGATTAAGAAGGCATTGGATCAGAATGAGCGTTTTACAATTACATGCCCACTTCGCGAGCGGTTGCTGTTTTTGGTTCCGATGCCTGCTTATTTCTGAGTGACACAAAAAAGTGCTAAATTACGGTGAGTTTACACTGGGCACAAAGCATCGCGAAGCGAAGGTTGGCAAGTTTCGCGAGTGGTCGCTTACGCCACTTGCTCAAAATAGGCCAACTACTCATCAACCATTTACTCAAAGTAAAGTTTTAAAGGCCACCTAATGTCTGCAAACCAATGCACTTAAAATGCAATAAAAAAGTTTTACTAATCGAATGCTGAAAACCTGGTTTAGATGCACGTTCTCAGTTTCAAGCTTTCGCGTTTTTAAAAAGTGACATGACGTCATCAGCCCCAGGAGTTTGGTGTCTTCGACTTCACTTTGAGCTAATTACGCCTTTTTTGCACAACACTTTTTGCGTAGCAAGCTGTTATCAACATGCCTTTCCAAAATCGCCTATCCTCTGCAAAGATAAATTAGTCGAAGGCACCAAACGCCTGGGTCTGATGACGTCATGTCACTTTTTAAAAACGCGAAAGCTTGAAACTGATAACGTGCATCTAAACCAGGTTTTCAGCATTCGATTAGTAATACTTTTTTATTGCATTTTAAGTGCATTGGTTTGCAGACATTAGGTGGCCTTTAAGAAACCGTTCGCGAAGTTTGCGAGTGGTTGAAACCTTTCGCAAGTTGTCGATGGCGTCAAGTTTTGGTTGCTTCGCGTCCAGTGTAAACGACGCACCTTTACAAAAGAATCGTCATAAATGTCACCAAAAGAACATCGCTAGCCTATTTGATTAGCACGCTTTTTTCGTACTTTGCCACTTTTTTGGCATGACTCATAAATAAGCAGGCACCGAAGTCACAAATCGGGCTCTAAAAAAATAGACATTAAAAACGCTTGATGTGGTCCATTAAAGGAAAAAATTTGTTTACCTCTTCGCTCATTTCAATTCCACTTCCTTCGCCTGACAAAGCAACCTCGCTTTCATCAGTGTCCTTGATCAAAGGTTCTTCAATTTCATCAGATTTGTCAAAAATTAAATCATCGTCATCTTCTATATCCGGCGCGATCTGCAATCATATGCTGATTTTTAGCAAATGAAAAAAGCGTGGCAGAAATCTAGCTTCTCGGTCTTCATTTCTCTAGTATATTTTGCCTATCAGTGGTCAAGTGGACAGAGCTTCTGCTACTGAAACCGTAAACTCGGATTCGATTCCCAGTTGGGTCAAGCTAGAGACCTTAAAAATTAGTATTCACAGCTCTCCTGCTAGAAAGGGAGAGTGTGAAACCACCACCGTGAGTGGTAGACAGGTGGCAGGTTGCAGCTTGACTCGAACACCAAAAGATCCCTTCGCTCTCATTTGGCAAAAGCAACTCGGTGAATAAAGATGTAATGAGCATTGCAATCGTAATCCAAGGCAGCCAACCAGCAGGGCTCCTAATGGTTAGGGGCCTGTTGGTTGTGCTGGACTGCATGTTATTGAAGAGCAGGATGCTGGATTAATAGGTTGGATGCTGGATGCTTTGGGAGTAGCCTATCATGCTTGATAAACAAAACATACTAGAAGAGGCGGCTCAGCCATCGGAGATGAGATGTGGCCACTGGTCATAAAACTGCAGGGAATATAAGTCGGAATCTTTGTAATAAACTCAAAAAAAGAGAAGCACTATTATTGCCATTAAAATATCAAGTCAAATTTTAGTCAGAGAATCAGTTGCTAGTAAATCACAGCAAATAGTTTTTAGCAAAATAATAACATCATTCGAAAAAATAAATTTTTGAGAAAATTTGGGAATTAGCAGGTTATTCAAAAAAGTTAGAGGAAACTACACAATGTAGTTAAACGTTTCTTTCAAACTACTGTTTATCTGTTATAAAAAATCACTGCTTTTTGACTTAATAGTGATCCAACAATAAGATAGATTAATTTTATCGATAACTATTTTTTATACTTACAATCCCCTCCTCACTTCCATCCCCACTGATGTCACCGAACGCACTTCCTTCATCATCAAGCAACGTTATTGTGGCCCTAACGTCTTCATCACAATAGAAGCTTGCCGCCGCACCAGAAGTAAAAACTATTTCCATTTTTTGCAGGTAGCCCTTAAAACATTTTAGTGTTGGAGAAATTTTAAATCAGTGGCTCTATGCTATTGTAGAAACAATCAAGCCTAGACAGCTCCACAACCAATGCATTTAAAACAGTCCCTCTATCCTTCCCTTGTATAGTGTTGCTAAATGTGCACATTAACAGAATAATACGTCTTGTAATAGTTAAGCGCTCTGCTAAAGCTGGATGCAATAAATGTTGAGGTATAGGGCGCACTGACTACTTGAAGCATTTACCAGGTTTTGATTATGTTCACTTTTAGGACTAAAATTTGGAATAAGTTGTGGGGTTAGTGTTTAGTTTAAAGTTATCTCCAGCATCTGGTTACGATAATGTTTCGAGAGTTCTTGCACGTTAAATAGTAACTTTACACAATATACAGAGCTAATCAGAATACACTTCTTTTGAAAAAAGTATTGAATCGAACAGTCTGACGCAAGAAGCAGAAATCGAGAAGTTGAGCGTGACCCTCAGCTCTCCAGTCTCCAGTTAATTGTCACGTAATTGATAGCAATGAAATTAGAAAGTAGATTGTGGTCACGGAATCTCAAAAAAAAGATTTGCAGTGGATTAGAATCGAATTTTTGTGGAAATTAAGTCTTGAATAAAGCAGCTTTGTTTTAGTGATGAAACAAGATTCTTTTCGGTTTGTTTACCTTTCAGATTTAAGTCAAGTGCAGTGCAAACATTGAAACGAGAAGGATAATGTCTAATTTTTTAAAGAAGTATCAAATTAAGTAGCTGTGAACTTGACGCATGGAAGTGAGGTTTAGTCACAGTGATATCACAAATATGTAGGCCTGTCTAGCATTACAAAAGAACTGCAGTCTATCGGCGACAAATAAGCGTGTGTCACAAGCCCGGAAAATACATTTAATTGCTGGTACCTATTCTGCATAAAATCACAGTTGAATACACTTACTTTTCACCAAAATTTTAAAAAATGGCAAACTACAAAGTTTTACTTGCCTGGGCGGCCCATTTTCAGTATGTGGCCCAAAATTCTGCAGCTCGATTTCCTGTAATATATGCCGGACCAAGCTATGCAGGCAACGTACACCGAAAAATCGCCGTAACTCTCGTGGGTTAACCCAACAGTGCTTCAAATCGTCAAAGAAAGCAGACAACGTACTGTAGACGATTGCTGACAAGGCTTTTACTTTTTGTGATAATTTAATTTGAAATGAAGGCCAATACCGGTAAGCAAAATAAGATGAACGCAGTAGTAACTGCTTTGTTATGTGATATTGCTGCTCTTTATAGTAGGTTTACGTCAAACGCCAGTCAGAAACTTGGACTACGATCATTTTCTATGCGGGTGAGGATGATTCATCCAAAATAAGAGCACTTCCATCGCTTCCTTGTGAGTTCAAGATAAACATGGATCAATCAATCAATCAAGTTTAGGCAGGACGCAGAGCAACTCGAACCAGCCTTTGCAAGGGCCCCCGACCGTCTTGAGTTGTCACTTACGCCACTTGTGACGATCGCGTAACATTGTAAAGATACGCGTTGCGTTGCTTCCGGTATAAACGTATCTTCACTTCGATCGAATGATAAAATTATTGAATTTAAACAACTGAAAACTCACTACGTAGCGGTTCTTCACGTCACTGACACCGTCAGAAGCCAAATGGTAGTGGTCGGACTGAGATACTGAGAGGGGAGTGGGATGCCATCTGACAGTCTTCGTCAATTTATTGCAGTTCACATAAAGAGAAATCACTCCACCTGATGATTCCAAAGCAAAACGGGTCCACTGGTCTCGAAAATTTGGTACCTGTTAAGAATTCACCATTTTCAGAAAGACACACCAACCACGCATCTCGATGATATTTTGTGCTTTCTATTGAGTGGTAGCGTAGCTTTTGGTAGAGGGACATTAAAGGTTGTCTTTGGAAACTTTCGGTTTTCCTCATAGCCGTAGAGGCGGGGGGGGGGGGGGGGGGGGCATTCGGTTCAAAACGTCGAAAAACGTCGAAAATTCGGGCAAATAGTCTATGTATTTGGGCAAATAGTCTGTTTATTTGGGCACACCATTGGCAAAAAACCGTCTCAGTTTTAGTGAAGACCTTTTTAGTTTTTATTTTTGGAGAACACCTCAATTTGGACAGAAAAACCGTTCAAATTTCAGTGAAGACCTTTTTTTTTGTTTTGTTTTTGGAGAACACCTCAATTTGGACAGAAAAACCGTTCAAATTTCAGTGAAGACCTTTTTAGTTTTATTTTTGGAGAACACCTCAATCTGGACAGAAAAACCGTTCAAATTTCAGTGAAGACCTTTTTTTTTGTTTTGTTTTTGGAGAACACCTCAATTTGGACAGAAAAACCGTTCAAATTTCAGTGAAGACCTTTTTCTTTTTTTTTTTTTTGTTTGGAGAGCACCTTAATTTAGGCAGAAAAAACCGTCTCAATTTAGACAGAGAAACGCAATGCATCAAGTCATTTTTCGGGCAAAAGTTTGGTGCCCCCCCAAATCATTTTGAGCTCCTACGGCCATGGTTTTCCTCAACAGGCCAATATGATTGCAAAAGTTTTGAAAAAATGCCAAAATAAAAGGCATCTTTGTACGGATTTTTTTTGAAAAGTACTGTAAATTGATTCATGGTTTGAGACAGAAAGGAAAGGTGTTTGTTTAAATCAGATTGATATAACATATTTGCACAAAGCCATTCGTATAAAGATTAAACACAAATGCTAATAGTTTCCCTGCGGAGAAGAGACGTATACCAAGCTGCGAAGACAGACAGACATAGTTACAACCCGTCTGTTAACGCGGTATTTTGTTGGCACAAACCATTACTCGTAATCCTATTCTCAGTGGAATAAAAATGACATCGCAGAGATTAACAAACAATAGTCTGAGCAAGCATGTGATAAAATTTATACAAACTTATATCACATCATTGCGGCCTTGTTGAATGATTTACTAACGCAACATTTGTACCTACGTTCATTATTAGTGAAAGCGTATTGGCAACACGCAAAATAAACTTTGGTAATCAAAAAACATGCACGGTCGTTTTAGCTAGTATTCCTTTGATATTGGCTTGTATCGTCAATCAAATCAAATCTTTCAATATACTCGCTATCCTACGTCGAAGTGTGTAACAAGTTTTCGGGGCCCATCTCCGCGTCATTGCGCCCAGCCTATACAGCTCATTTCGAAGGAAGATTTCTTTCGAACGCTTCGGCAACACAACTCCTTTCGAACACGTTCAAAGAAATGTCACAGCGGTGGCGAGCCGTTGGCGACACTGTGTCAGATTTTACCGGTTAGAGACTTGAAATCTAACCTCAAATTTAGCAATCGTAGCTGGGACGTTTCCAACCAACCAGTGCATTGCGACAAATGAGGTCTGCGACGGCCCGGTAAAGGGACCTATCTGCAGCCCCATTTTAACTGTGCTTCTGGAGTCATCCGTTATGGCAAACAAGTAACCACCGATGGGATTGATTGGTTTCATAATCCATTGAATTGTAAAGTTGCTGGATATTGTAGAAGGGAGAAGGTTATCGATCCGAAAAGCTGCAATTTATTCAACTAGTTGAATATTTCATAGAAAAATTGCATTCAAAAAACAAAAACAAAGAAATGAGGACTTTTCAATCACATTCCACACCGCTTTTGCATGCATTAAGGTTAGGGTTAAAGACAAGATACACTAGTAGACAAATTTAGAGCAGTGAATAAACTTGGAATTAAAAAAAAAAATTGTAGTTGAATGTTTTCAGTAAACCAAAGCTTTCCTTTATTTAAACCAATAAACAGCTAAAAGAACATTAAAAAGGTCTCCGAATATCACCAACTTTTCTGTAGAAACGATAAAAATAACACTAAAAGCTTGAAGTCCTGTCTGCACCCTTAGTGTAACAGTTTGAGCGTACAAGCGTATCCTTAATTCTTCAGTTAATTTTAAATAAAAAATTCCGTAACTCCGGCAAGTCGAATTAAGCCCGGTCTACACTGAGCCTAAAATCATGAATCTACGAGCTTATACTTACTTTACGAGTATTTTGAGTTTTTACCAACTGGTAGCTTGTACGCCGGTAGTCAACAGGCTGGACTTACCAAATTTTGCGTTAAAATAAACTAAAGATACGTTCTTACGCAAACGATTTTACGCAGAGCTAAGATCGGGCTTCAACGGTGTACAAACTGCATTGGTTAAAATAACAACCATCTTAAGCCCAAGACTTAGTGCCAAGTGTAGACGAAACCTGAACAATCCTTAGCCTTAGATAACCAGTAAGATGTTTCGGTCTCCAATATAGTCATCAGAAACTTGAAATAGATTTAGTCTTCAGTATATAATCAAACATCAAATCAAATCTTTCATTATACTCGCTGTAATATGCCGAAGCGTGTAACGAGTTTGCGGGGCCCATCTACGCGTCATTGCGCCCAGACAACACAACTCCACTCGCAGAAACGCTGCAGCGGAGGCGAGTCGTCGGCAACACTGTGTCCGATTTGACCGGCCCGAGATTTGAACCTCAGACATCCCGTTTCAGAGACGAACGCGTTACCGATCGACCAACTGGCCGGTTAATCAAACATCAGTAATCGGTAATCATAAGCAAAACTTATAACATTACGCAAAAACAGTTTTTATCACAAAGGCCAGAAGCTTAGATCTTGCGGACATTTCACTAATTTGCAGTGCAGGTTGAAATGCAGAGCTGTTGGGAAGGGAAAGCACCGAGAACCGAGGCTTGTTTTTTTGTTTTTGTTTTTTCTTAGGGACCACGCTGATTTCAACGGCCCATGCTGTTAAAGTTTGACCTGAAGAAAATAGCGTATCTTGCTTAGGAACGAGAACTCATCACCTTAATTTTAGATGAAAAATTGGCCCAAATAAAGCAATTAGAGAACTTTGTTTTTATCATCACCTATAATTCAGCGAAATATAAAACCGGCCGAGATTGAACAAAGACCTTTGTTTGGTTGAGAAGCTTCCGGTCGTTTTGGTCCTAAACTCTGGCCCGGAATTTCTCTCAACGGCTCCATTAAAATGTTTCATGGTATTTCTAAAATGATCGTTCAAGACACTAAAGGAAATCAGCAAGCACGATTACTAGTAGAGTAGGTGAATAGAAGACAGAAGGCACGGTTTGATACTTACATATTTTGGTTTCGGGTTTTATAATGTATGTAGGTTCATTTTGATATCCATTTTCAATGGCTGAATTTGGTGCCGTAAGACTTTTCAACCGGATAAGATTTAATCGAGAATATCCACCTAAAAACAAGTAGGTCAATCTCTCTTTCGACGATATTGTAGATGAATATTAAACGGATATAGTGACCTTAGAGCAAAAAATCATTTCTTTTAAATTCAAATCGCACAAAATAAGATCTGACGTCAAGTTCACGTCCCACCATGAGCTATGTAGCCTGGTTTGGGTAGGTTGCGCTGCAAAGCAGCAAACAGGAGAAAAGATGACGTAGTCTAATGAAGTCCAAGATGAAAAGATTCGGAAGAGCTAGAAATTCTCGTAACTTCCTAAAACCGTTATAATTTGCAAAAAGTCTTCTCTGGTACAAACTGTCAAAATCCGAGACAAAAAACACTTGGCTAATAAACAACGGAAGATTAGTTTTCCAATAAATAACGAATACCAAAACATTCTACAGATCTAGGAATTGATACTGTGCAATAGCCCTATTTACAAAACCCATGCTTGAAACTCTAATCACATCAAAGCTACAAATTTAAAACAAAAAAAAGAAACAAAACAATCTACCATCAAAAACATTGGTAATAAAAGAAACAAAATCAACACTCCACAAGTTCACAGAGCTGGGCAGCACTGTTTCGGACCATCACTCCTCGTTAACAATTCTCAGAACCATGAAGCTGAACCTTTATTTTTCTCGTTTAACAAAACAAGCCCAAAATACTGATATGTTGCACTACTAAAAGTAAATCGGAGAAGAGAACTGCAATTCAATCAAAGAAACTCCAGCAAATCAAGACATTACAAACAAAAACAAAAATCAGGAGAAAAACAGTCTCTACAGTAACAATTTGAAAATGTAGTGTTAGCACAGCTGGAAGCTCTAATCCACGGCATTCCGTTCCACTCCAACTGCTAATAAGACCTGGAAAATTACATTTGAACATGAATTTGGCCAAATTTCTTTTGGAATTGATGAATCGAAAACGTTCGTCTTTGTGAGCGCAGTTACTAGGGACTCTGCTCATGCAAGCATCAAGCCATTCTAAAACTCGGCAACGGTATGAAATTGAACTATTTCCATTGACAGAAGACTGGTACCACTCCAAGCAATGCTCGATGTTACAAGACGGCATTGATGTAACCATAACCGGGCGCGGAGTTACTGGAACAGTTTTCTGAGACCCTGGGTTTGCATCTGGAAAATATGTTAACATACAAAACAAATTGCTTAATTTCAAAATTAATTTAAACAATATTTTAAAATTAACTAATTGATGAAACTACGGCTGAGCGTACGCTTCATTTTATGATCGTTTTTATCTGGTTCTTGAAGTTAAAGGAGATTTAGTTTTTAAAACATTATTCAAGAACGTATAAAACCATCTGATATGGTAAAACATTAGCAAACTTGCAGATCTTGACAGTGGCGTAACCAAAGAAGCTAAGAAGCTAAGGGGGCATCAACCCCTTTCTTTAGTCAAGTCACTTAGAAAATTTAACCCAAAAAATACAAGTGTTTAAATGTGTTTTTGACTTGACTAGTAAGGTACGTAAAGGAGGGGTCTAAAAGGGCTAGGCTATTTAATTTTTTCCATTGGCTTTCGAATCTTAACAATTTAATTTCTTCAAATGGCACTAAAAATGTGTGAAATGTGATCCAAATGGCGTTAAAATGGCTATTTTTCCAACTAATTACAAAAATCGCCCAGTAGCTGGTCTGGGTCTGAGGGTGAAGCCCCTCTACGGCCTCAAGCAGCGTTCTGTGATACGCTTCAACTGCGATAGTTTGCTCAACACACCACCCAATTAAGGCATTTTTCAAAAAGAAAAGTTTTAATTCTTGATTCAAGCTCCCTCCTCCTTAGCAAAATAAAATCCTGGTTGCTTGTCTGATCTTGACTAAACGCAAACAAAAAATTCAGAAGTGCTAAATGTAACTCTACTCAAAACATTGGAGTCTAATTTAAGTTGTTGTATTGTTTTTAGTCAAGATCGTACAAACTATAGAACTATTCGGACTTGTAATTAAAGGTGCAGTTCATTTAAGCGACTCGAAAATTTTACAACACACTATTCAGGTACTCCAATATTATTGAGTAGGTTGAAAAGTACAATAAGTAACAAGTTTGCACACATTATACTGTATTCCATAATCAGTTTTAGAAATTGGTGAATAAATGAGCCAAGCTAAGCCATTGATAACTGAAATACAAAAATCAGCAAATTTAAATGAAACTGTGGAGTGAAAATCCTTCAAAAACAATAACTGAAACAAAATGAAAAAAACAATTCTTTTTTTTACTTGGAACTGATTTTGCTAAAAAATCAACTAAACTTTGCAAGACCACAAAACCGTAACAGCGCATTGTATCTCGGAAAAGCAACAAAACGTTTGCAATGAGGTAAAGTATCATGAAGAGGTTGGATTTTTGTTTACTGCTGTTTTAGACCATTTTATGTCTACTAATGAAGAAACTATATAAGCATCCACATTTTTCAGTAAATTATCGCAAAATGTTATGAAGTTTGAAATTCTTTTTTTTGTAGCTACATGAATACACTGAACTGCAGAAAATTGTTGATAGTCAATCTTCTGAAACAGTGCTCAATGATATACAAAGTAAAATCAGAGCAAAATATAACTATAAAATTACAGTAAAAGGTTAAAAGCACAGCAGTCTGTTTCGTTCTAAGGACTCGTCAGGTGCTACTGTAATCTGTAAAAAAAATATAATAAACTAAAAGGTCAAATCTCTAAAACCTAAAACTGCATATTATTGAAGAACTTGTCGGGCTAAGACACTACCAAAGACTGCAGTTGCAGTGCTGAAATCGAGAGAAAAGAAATGCGTCAGAACTCTTAAAAGCATTTTGGAATGCTACAGATTCTAGCCATGAGCTTATAATCAAATGGATCTATTGCTGATCGAGCCACTGCTTACCAACCCGGGTCTCGATCTTCCAATTTATGCCTGATTGAGAAACTCGCAATTCTTTTAGCTGACAAACGTACTGCGCTAAACAAAAGATCACAACTTACAGGGAAATGCAGGCACAAAAACAAATACAAGTTAAAAAACGTTCGACCACAGTTTTTATTTTTATTTTTTAACCGATGCTCTAATCAGTGCGGTATTTCAACACTGCAACTTGCAGTCTTTGGTAGTGTTTTAGCTTGACAGGTTCTTCAATTATTTGTAGTTTTAGGTTTTTGGTAGTGTCTTAGCTTGACAAGTTCTTCAATAATACGCAGTTTTAGGTTTTGGAGATTTGACTTTTTAGTTTATAATATTTCTTTTACAGATTACAGTAGCACCTGACGAGTCATTACGAAGAAACAGACTGTTGTGCTTTTAATCTTTTACGGTGATTTTATGGTTGAATACCCTAAACTGTATATTAATCAGTAGTATTGCTGTAGACAAGTCTTAAAGGTAAAACTGAATTCCATGTAGTTCTAACAGAATCGTTAATCTAAACAAGTTAATGCACGGTGTGAGAAAAACACTATCACATCATTCACATCCAATGCGGATTACGATAAATATACAAAACTTTGCGTTAATAGCGCTTGAAAAACCACAGCTAATAACACTATGTTTGTCGCAGTAACTAGGTTACTCTTTTTGGGACTGAACACTGAATACGACTTGATATAATAGTTGGTTTGCGGATGCACAATCAGTGCTGCCGTCGAGGGTTGAGCATGCTAGATTCTCAACTTGTTTTGCCTGGGTAGGCTCAGGTAGGCTCAGGTAGGCTCTCAACAGTTTTGCCTCGCTATTATTCTTCTGCTTGGCCCTCACTTTAGAGTAACGCAAATATGCAACAAGATTTTGGCTAATATTTTTTTATGGTGTTCACCTAAAATCGACAGTAAATTGTAAAGAAACTTTGGAAAACACCGTTTTACTTTGGACGCAACAAAACCAATCTTGTCGATGCTGTTGGATAGAGCCTAACCGCTTATTTGTTTAGGACGGCAGCATTGCGCACATTGTACTTCACAATTTAGAAAAAGACTACTGCGATATATTGAACCTGATAACGTTAGTTCGATTGATAACTTACTGTACATTGTGATACAAAAGATTCGAATTTGAGCACAAAATTGAAGCTTGAGCAATGGCTTCAAAAATCCTAATTACCAAAATCTAGTAAACCTGATCACAGCAGAAAAAGGGTACATGGCATTTGCTATTCAAAAGCGATGTTTAAAAAAGATAGCAGATGTTCTTGCGATTACAAGTTGAAAAATCGATAATATCTTATCTGATTCCCAAACGGTTTTAGATCGGTCAAAGCTAGTAATGACGTTATTTCAATCAGGTTAGCGATCGATTACATCGCCAAGGTTACAGAACACACGTGCGCAATCGGTCAAAACTGGCAATTAGCAAAGTTACACAAGGCATCTTTTAGAAACGCCCCAAAGTAATAAGTAGGTATTAAGTTATAATAATTACAAGCTACGGTAAATGATTTTTGGTTGTACTTATTAGTTAACTGTCTCTTTCTGGAACTAGGGTTGTATTGAACTTAAATCCACTTTTTGTTGAATAAGAAAGCTTTTTGAAGTTTCAATTAAATTTTAAAAAAATTGTTGGATTGTAAATTTACCTGCGCTACATCTAAGACTTCTGGCAATTATCGGTACTTAATTCAATTTTTTTAATTGGCTAACCGGGTCCAAACATTATCAATTCCATGAAATGTCACAGCTACAAGGATTTGAAGTTCAGATTTTTATCATATTACTCTATTTGCTGTTTCTACGTTGGAAAATATTAAAAAGTTAGCACATCATAGATTAAAACAATAAAAACCATATAGTCTGTTTCACCCTTAACAGGATCCTCAGGGATTAGCTTAACCTCTGAAAATATTAGCTCAACCCCTGAAGATGATGTGCTAAATATTTGATAATGTTCTGACTACAACTGCAGTTATTGAGCACTTTTCAAGAACACTGAAAGCACAAAGCAGCGTTGTATAACATTATTCAAAAAATTTTGATGTGGTGAAAGGTTTTTCAAATTCAGTTGGTGATTGATAGTTTTTTCAACAAACTGTTTCATTATAAAAAACACTGTACTGTAGTTCTAAAGGAAAAACATAATATCAACAGATTCCGTAACTTTCAAAATCCATTTGTGTGCTTTATGCGGACAATGCATTTATTAATTTATTTCAGATGCAAAAGCAAAAAAAAAAGCAAAAGTTACTTTATGGAAATGCACACTAATAACTTTTCTGGTTTAACAAATAGGTTCATGCAGAAAAATCCATATTAAGTAATACATTCAAATTTCAGCAAACAACAGTATAAGATAAGTTATGGCTGCAGGCTACAGCTAACTGTTTGCTAGAGTGACTTACTTACAAATATTGCACCTGTAAAAGATGTAATTTGTGACAAGCGAACTTTCAATATAACCGCAGTTAAAAGGTTTCAATCGTTTTTGGGATTAGAACATAAAAAAGTTTTCAATTTAACGCAAGTGGACCAATAGAAGTTTAAAAGCACTCATGCTTTCTATGCCAATATGAATGAAAACATTTGAAGTCGAAACTGTTCGATTGCCATTGTCATATAGTTTTGCTGAAAAGGCTCGTTCTGCGCCTACCGAACTAGGCACTCTGTGCCTGCCGAACCGCACCATAACGCATAGTACCCGTTTTTGATTTTTATTAGCAATATTGTTGTCATGTGGGAGATCACAACAGGTAGACTGCTTGGCTCCAATTGGAAATAAGTGTTATTTGTCTTTTCCAAGAATACACATGGTGAAGAAACTAAATAAGAACTCAAACGAACGAGAAACAACAAGTTTCGACATTACGGCTCCTCATCAGATGAAAAAAGTATGGATCATGATTTACGCCAAAGTAGAAGAAAGGCGGTCCCAACAATTCTATGTAAAAGAACTCAACCCATCTGATGAGAATTTTGCAAAGCAATATCTGTTCTGGTTTTTAATTACGTAATTTTCTTGAATCTTTAAAAGAGTATTTTTTAAATTTTTTGTCAGGTGTAGCCATTACATGTATCTATCTTAATAATATTATTCTAGAAGTTAAGAGTTAGCTAGACAAAAAACTTGATTGATTTGCGACAAAAATAGGGCTATCTTACGCCTTCTTTTAAGAGGATTTGTCCTCTTTTTCCGTTTAAAATGAATTGTCCTTCGAGGACACCCAAAAAGTAGAGCCAAATGTCCTCTTTTTCAATGCTCAGAACTTAAAGGCGGGAGTCGAAGACCAAACCAACCAAAAACGATATCCTTCCGTCCACATTCGCGTTCAACTCCCGCCGACCCGATTGCAACCGGACTGATTGAAGACCTTTTTTTTTTTTCCTTTCTGAGAACATCATTTTCGATGAGCTAAATCAGCGCAAAAACTGAAGACCTTTCTTCGGAGATCAGCATTTTCAAAGGGCAAAATCAGCGCAAAAATTGGACTTTTTTTCTCTTTGTTTTTGAGACCACTTGTTTCGCGCCGATTTTCTCAAAAACAAAGAGAAAAAAGTCCAGTTTTTGCGCTGATTTTGCACTGCGAAAAGGGTGTTCTCAAAAAAAAAAAAGAAGTAAAGGTTTTCAGTCAGTCCGGTACCTTTTCGAGAGTTTAGTTGTTTGGGCTTCGTTTTGCGGAACTGTCGTTTTTTTGGTCAATGAAAATATGGTACCCCTAGACAAAAAGAGGGATTAAACATATTGGTTTGCATCGTATTTGGAGCTGCATAGTTTGCAAATTACATCCAGGACTCTTATAAAGCCGAACGATGGCTCTTGGCCAGATGCAAATGGTATTAGCACTGGCTCAAGAATCCTCTTCGTTTTCTGGTAGCTAAATTTTACTTTAAACACACTCAAAATTGGCTGTGAAAATATCAATTAATGATGAATGAGCGAATTGAAATTAATAGCTGTCAACCCATTTCGCGGTCAACCGATAATGAATGCCTGTCAGGAAAAGACTTATGTTGTTATTGAGAGCTTTTGAGCTTTCAAAAATTATTTCAATAGAAAATTATTGTTAGCACTGAGTTTTTGACAAACGTCTTGCGTAAAACCTGTATTGGTATAGTACAACGTTAGAAAAAGTTTTGTCACTTTCTCAAAGTTTTTTTTTATATCGTTGAAAGTCATAAATGGAAAAAACGTAAAATAATAATTTGTTTAATCGTCAGCCACAAGTCTGTTCATTAAAAATCAACTTACATATTCAAAAATGGAGCAGTTTTGGAGTTTCTTGAGTTTTGAGTTAATCGACATCATACCTTCACTGAAAGTTACCCCATTGGGGTCGTAGTGCCATCAAATGAAGAAGAAATTAGTTAGGTAAGCCAGACAGAAAGTCTTGGTTATCGTATTTTTGCACATGCAGTTTTAAAGCATATCAGCACCAGTGACCAACACTGCTAGACAGTGTTCCCTCTAAGCTGTTGCAACAACAATTTTTGGCAGTACTTTATTCAAAAAAACTAGAGATTAACATGGCGGTTGAGAAAACATACTTTAGGAACATAAAAAAACGAAAAAGTTTTACTGGTGCTAAATTAGCCTTTTTGATAGTGCGGAAAAAAATTTTTGAGCAATTACGATTGTATGAAGATTCGCAATTAGTTTGGTAAAACATAACCAACCACACAAGTTACAAATGAATTGCGATATGAACAAGCTTTAGCACTGGCTAGGCCCATTAATCCACTATTTTCCCACGTGTTTTATATGAATTTTTTTCTTTTAACGACTGGACAGGAAATCGTCTGGTAATTGATTAAGGGTAAATATTAGTTTGTTCTACCTGTGAGGCCTATACGACATCTGATTACAGCATTAATTGATTACGGACGGCCATCGGCAAAAAACACAAAATTGCCAGGTTTTGTTAATGCTAGCTACATACCATAAAAAGGTTCTTTGCAAAGCTTATTACCTTCTAAAAGATAAATTGGGTTCGATTCTTCATCGGTCATTCCAAAGACTTTTAAAATTAGTATTCATTGCTTCCCTGCTTGATACTGAACATCGTAAATGGTCAAATGGAGTTTACATTTTTGGGTGATAGAAAGGATGGCAAATGGTAACTTAGATTGAATACCTCATAGGATGACCTCTTTTGTAGTCTCTTGGATTCTAGCTGAAATTTAGTAAACAAATAACATTATTGCAGCCTATAAACATTTCTTTAACGATTGAAATTGTGCCATCTCAGATCCCGGCTGTTTAGCATTAAAATAAATTTTATCTCAAATAAATAAATTTTATAACAAAACAACGTCTATTCACCCCATTAGTCAATACAAATGAAATGGCTGTTGTGATCTTATAGATCTAGAAACAGTGTAAAACGTATATCATTGTTTGTAAGAATGATTTTTTTGAGATCACTAAAGACGGCACATTCTACAGTTAAATAATACGTACATACAGGCTGCGAAAGTTTTCAAAACTCATGGCCATTTGAACAACCATAGCTACAGTACATTAAGTAGCACTTAATTAACTTCAAACATCGACTTGAAAATTTTCAAGAGACTAGTAGCTGCATGTAATTAGGTCGTAAAAGAAAGAATCGTACTTGAAAGTTTTCAAATCAAGAAGGGATTACGGTAGTAACGTTCAGTATCGTTCAAGCAAAGCAAGGAATAATAGAATCGAGCTGTATTAATCACAGGTTTCTTAATCTATTACTTCCTTGCACGTCCTACTTTCTGACACATTTTGGCTATTTCTTTGCTTTTTTTTCTCTGGTCTTTTTTTTCTAAAGAAAGGCCAAAAACGAAGGCAAAATATGGACATTTTAATAGGGTAGCAAATACCAGTTACAACGTTTAACTAGGCCAAGTTAGTTTGCGCTAAAAATAATGCTCGCAATAAATTATAAAGCTTGTGTAAATACCAAATCCACTAGTGCTTACTAAACAATGGGAGTCGCCACAAAAATTGGGAATACCAATAGTACGTCAATAAAAATACAGGAGAAAAGAGAATGAAACATCCCCACTCATTTGTGAAAAAAAATTTGGTTATGAAAATATTGAGTGAATAGATTAACCGGTCGGTCTATACCAGTTAAGCCTTTTCAGTTATATTCTGCAAAGGCTTTTAAATTACTGTATAACATACTGAATAAGTAAAAAGTTTTAATGCCGTGATAAAACTTTTTTCCGCCGTTGACAAACTTGAAAAGGTTTATATTGAGAATTGAGTATTCATGTGCTTCATAGAAACCGGTATTTCATGCCGCTGCGTTTAACAAGATTAGCATTATCAAAATGATTATCTCGGTTGAAAACAAGGTAAAATGTTCCACTTATGTTGAAATTTATAAAATGGTCAAATATTTCTATGAGGGATTTATTGTTTTACAACCGGTCAAGTGAATTCAATCATATTATCTGCCATTTTTGTAGAGTTCCATCAATCAAAATTTTCATAGATTTTCAGAACGATATTATCACATAACCTAATGCTAAAGGTTAAATTTTTATGGCCAGTTTATGCCTGCTAATTCTCCCGTGTTACAAAACCAATAAAACTGCCTTTTTAAGATATACAGTGCAAAGTACAAACGGGTTTAAACTTAACAAATTTCCAAAATATTCCTGCAACCCTTTTTAAAGCACGCAGGTGGACATGCTTGAACCAATCAACTCTTCAAAAATATAATGGCGTAATAAACAGTTATTTGAAGTCCCATTAACATGAATGTTTACTAGGGCAAAATATTGACCGCAATCATGCAGCGCTTGATGCGAATACCAAAAATTTAAATTTGGAAGCAAGGAATTTCATATTGCAATATCAAGGGATCCTGACCAATGGTTTAGACAGGATTTTGTCATGGAAGAAGCTTCCTTCCACAATTAATGTGAAGATCAAAAAAGAGCCATCACCTCGTAGGAACCGCAGTTTTCACCTGGACCGAATTTGAGGTGAAGACCAAAAACCAAAAAAGTCTGCAGTCTGTAGCGCTGCTATAGCAGTCTACGCCGTATTCAGGTTTCATTCATCGGGACTGCATGTGTTGTGTACATGTCTACTCGCAAAGGGGTATCCGATTTTTTGTAGCGAAATACATACAACATCGAGTTTTTACATTCCAAAGCGGGAGCATGACACAAAGCCCCCACCCTGTCAACGCTACTGATCAAGGCCTTATTTTGCCGGTACAAACAGCGGCGACGCACGTTCACGGAAATTAGGTTAGTACGGTGTGTATGCTGAGCAGCGTCTCCTTGAAGTCAACGATTTTAATCAACCGTAAACGATTTACTTAATCAATTTGCTGTCGAAATACTTTGTAGTCAGTTTGAATATAATCCACATTATTCGAAGTTAACCTTGATTAATTTGTGAGGACACTATACAAATCTCACTCAAGACCAAGCACACTGTCTTGATCTTAAGTTTTACCTGTGATTATCGGTTTTGTTTGTTTAAGCTGGCCACTGAATGTGTCAGGTTAATCGAACACAATATTTTACCATCACATAATACACGGCTAAAAGCATTTCAATACCCCTGTTTGTTTATTTAAGCCCACCTAAAGCCTTATTACTTTCCGTTTGAAAAGGCCGAAACAGCGAAATTGAAAACTTCAACAAAGAACAAAATTCCTCCTATAGCTCTGCGTCTTTGATTTTTTATGACGTCGCCCTCAATATACAAAAACAAGCTATTTGCCGACAAAATTTGACAGCCTTTAAATGACGGTAGAGTCTCAGCCCCTGTGGTTTTTGAGTGTGCGTGTGTGGGTGTAGGTGAATCATTGGGGTTAATGACATACCTGTCAACATTAAAATGCGTCATAGGAACTAGGAAAAGAACAATTAGTATCACTTTTTTAAGAACCAGTAAATTTTGGGTTGAGGCTGGCTGTTCTTAACTTTTTACAAATTTTCAGCCTCATTTATTCTTTATTTGTTCTTAATTTTATCGAAGAATAAAATGACATCATGACTGCTGCTAGACAAATCAATTCTTTTATTATACTCGCTATAGTACGCCGAAGCGTGTAACGAGTTTGCGGGGCCCATCTCCGCGTCATTGCGCCCGGGCCACACAGCTTCTTTTGAAGAAATGTCGCAGTGGTGGCAAACCGTTAGCAACACCGTGTCCAATTTGACTGGCCCGAGATTTGAACCTCAGACCTCCCGCTTCAAAGACGAACGCGTTACCGCTCGACCAACTGGAAAATCAACAATGGCAATTCAGAAATAAAGGCCGAAATAGCTCGGTTAATTACTAACAAATGCTTTGTACTAGCGCTTGTGCTTAATTATTTTTTCATGCTGAGGTTGATTTTGTTCTTTAACTTTGAGCAAAAATAAACTTCCTGTTTTAATGAAATTATTGTTCTAAGCAAAAAAAAGTGTATACAACGACGTAATCATGCTTGCCAGAATTCCTAGCAGTTGGTTGATAATTTTCACGTGTTTGATGGAAGATTTTTTATGTCTATTTTCTAACAGCAATTTATCGTAAACGAATTCTCCAGACAAAAAGGGTTGTAAAACTAACAAAAATGCCATTCAAACATTTATGGTATATAACCATCATCATCATAATCTTGTCGTACCAAAACTGCAGCCATTCTACGACTTGAGGTTTGCTTTTTTTAGATCTCGGTTGGAAGCAGTAGGACTGCAACACTTTCAAAATCGAGAATTTCAAAAAATATTTCAGATCAGCAACTAAAAATAATCCAGATAACATCTAATCGAATTTCCAACTTAAAAAACGAATTTCAAATACCTACTAAGATTAAAGTTTTGATTAGTTTAAATTTAAACTCCCAGGTACCGGCTTTTCCGATTTAACAGACAGTTATTCTCTCGAGAGATCTGTTCAGAGCAATTTATACATGGCTCATTAATGTTTAGCCGTTGATAAACTGCAAGCAGAAAGAGTGGACACTATGACGTAATCATGATTTATATTCATTTCGCCACCAGTAGCAGCATCTTCAAGTAATTTGCCAATGTTGCTGGCTAAAAAAATCCAAACAATTACTAAAAAAAAAAAAAAATCATTGTTTCCGCGTTGCATACAACCTGGGCTAAATCTATCACTCATCAGTCATCACCATACACTGTACATACACCGTGAGTTAAATGGCCGATTTATAGCTGATGTGCTTCAAGAAAATCGAATCCGATTGCTTTTTGCCAATCTTATATCATTCATTATTCTTAACAATCTGACAGCTAATCAACAATGCATTATAAGTAGTCATCGGAAATGATCGAAATATAGGCTGGGTCAAAATTTAAACATCTAAGCTGAACAAGTTTTGAATCCCAATTTAGTCAGTGTTTCATTCCAGCTTTTAATACTGACACGCCAAAAAATGCTTGATGTGTTTTGAGGTTAAGCCAAGGTATAATCGTATACATCGCGTGAGGTACCAGCTCGAAAAACACGAAAAAGAATCTCTTTCAACTTCACAAATTAGTCGTTTCAATAAAAATAGGTCACGCATTGGCGTAAGCTTTTATATCACAAAAACCTTTACCAAAACCTCAACATTGTCCACAACCACTTGACTATCAAAAATGATTTTCTCTAAAAGAATCGACTTTATAATTCCAGAATTCTAGCAAAAAATGTGTAGGCGAAGTTATTCAAAACGAGTGCAAAACTCCCACACGGGAGCTTATGCTAAGTTTAAACAGATCTACCGTAAAAGAAAAACTTTACAACAGCAACTTTTTGTTTGACACCAATGTAAACAAAGAAAATAAGAGCAACAAGGTTATGGTTAACGTAAATAATAGTTTTTGTAGAGCTCTACAAAAATAGGGCGGAAACCTAATATTACAACCGAAAAAAGAAAATAGATGGCTTTTGAAAATTGCGATGAAAAAAGAACGATTAACCAAACAATAATACGTAAAAGAAAGACCAATATTACCGAAGCAAATTCTGAAGTTTGAGAAACGAATCCAAGTATTTTTCAAAAATATTTCCTTTTCCAAATGACAGGGTAGAGGGGCCTCTCAACCTTTTTCAAAAATGCATATTTTCTACACTAAATACGTGTGCTGGTACATTGCTTTCAATATCGTTACAGTGTCAGTACCGTACTCATTTGGTTTAAATTGCATAATTCCAAAGAGTTAGGTGAAGTATTTCGCCTCATAATTAATTAACAACAAACTTGATGTTAATAATAATTTAGTTGTGATGTTTTGACGTTTGCTGGCCAGAGCTTTTATAATTAATCGTTTGCGTGCTATCTGGCCTAAACTTTATATTATGATTTCATACCTATTTTTAACAAACTTGATATCAAACTACAAATATTATATTATGAATTCATACCTATTTTTTGTGACGTTATTGAAGTAGTAAAGATGAACAGAATGGAAAAAGCGCAAACAATCTTCATCCTTGAAGAGAGTCAGTGCAGTAAAGTAGTTGCAAATCTATCGTAAAAAAGTTCACAATATTCACAAAGAATTATCGCAGTTACTGAAAAAACATTAAAATTCAGAAACCGAATAAACCAAGTAGGTATTCCATTTAGGGATAAAACAGCTGATTATTAGGTTTTGATAAGTTTACAAATATTTTGTATGGACAGATAGATGGATAAAGAGATTGTTTACTTCAGCATAACAAATTGAAATATACAATATCAGTTGCAACATATTGCAGTATAAGCTAAACAAAGTGCACACCAAGATCCCACACCGTTGGTGTAGCGAAAGAGTAAAACTCACTTAGTGTTATGCAATTACACCAAAAAAAACGAACTTTCTGTATATACTGTAATTTTCGCTCAAACTCATGGCTATAGACTACAGAAAGCTTTTTAAAAAAACATGATATTAACCTCAGTAATTTAGAAACTTTAAAATTTTTTATATTTCGGAAGCTAGAGCTTAATTTTGTTACAAACTGTCAATGCAATCAATGCAGTTGGAATATTTTTGAGCTGTTGATGTAAGCAGTTTGGTTTCATCATCATGTTAAGCTTTTCCACTGAAATTTAGTGACATTACATTTAGCCTATCTGTAATGAGTTAATAACTTACAGAATAAGGCTTTAACTACTAGCTACAGTACATAAAAAGAATTAAACGAAATAACGTACTTGGGTCATAACGTTTAAAAGACCATTATTACCTCAGAATTATCCGATCACAACATCAACCCGACTTGATTGAATAATCCGGTATAACGTCAAAATTCGGCACAGAATTATTAGAAATTAATACTGGTACCTCACCCTTTGCTGCAACAATTAAGAATTAATTTATGAACTATTCCAACTTTAATCTGTAGTAGAGTAGATAGCACTTTTCATCTTTCGGCTGATAAATCTGAAATCAGGAATATCCTATAAAACAAATTAATTAATAGAAAGGACGCAGATAAGAACAAACAACTGAAAAAACTTTCTAAATTCAGTAATTAACGCAATACGGAAACGTTTAGGCTTCGCTCTGTTGGGGCTTCTCAGTTTTGTGAAGACAACTTGCGAATCTGTCTGCAAGACGGTGGCTTAAAGTTAAAGTAATATAAAATTTTTTTAGTTTGTGAGATTTAGAAGTTTTACCTAATTCTGCAAAACATGGATTTCATCTTCATGTTGGAACATCTTTTGCTTCAGCTTAGGTCAAAGAATTGAAATAAAAGAAAAAGTCTAGGATTGACAGTTTGGCCGCATGGATGGTGCAAATTATAGGTATAACTAACCACTAATTTGACGACAGGTTTTATTCGCACAATGCAGTGCCGTTGCTAGGAATGGTGGCACCCGGGGCGGAATTTTGGGGTGTCACCCCTTTTCGGTCCAAAAATAGGTGAAGACCAAAAAAAAAGGTCATTGCCGTCATAGTAGTGGGTTTTCGGCCCAGAAATATGTAAATTCCAAAGCAAAAAAAAGGTCTTTGCCGCTAAATTGGTAGGTTTTCAGTTCAAATGAGGACGGAAAAAAGATCTTCACCACAAATCAGTTGAGATATGGTTTCACTTCATAATATGGTGTCACCCAAAAATGGTGACACCCGGGGCGGGCTGCCCCCTCCTTCCCCCTTAGCGACGCCACTGGCATAATGCTGTGCTGTAGTCCATCATCATTAGGTTTTTCTGCTAAAAACCGCAATAAATACTGTAACAAAATTTCTCCAAATCACTTAAACGGGGATTAAAGGATTATGAACAATATTACTAGAAATAGGAGATCGTCCAAAAATTCGCCGGATTTCCGTTTTCTTCCTTTAACAGGAATGCCATTGCAATCGACTTCAATATATTTGGCTTTACTATACAAAAAGTAAATACCGGTAATTTTTTACTGTATAACTACGCATAAGCGTAGCCAAGGGGGGCAGGGGATCGCCCCCCCAAATTAAATTGTTACCAATGACAAAAATGTAACAAAAGAGCCTATGGTTTCTTCAGTTTCAGTTTCTTTTAGTATTTTTCGCTTACAACAGCAACTAACATCAATATTGACGACCAAGGGCCCCGGACCCCCTCAATTCAATTTTTGCCAACCAGTTTAAATGTATAACCCGGAAGAAATTGAAAGTTTTTTCTTAAAAGTTGCTATCTCAGGCCCTCATCTAAATTTTTTTATGAACGTAATGCAATAACTAGGGCCTGATTTACTATAATATGGTGCAGAACCAGCTAGGGGCCCCTCGCTTAGATGGTGAGATTTTTTGGCCTTCACCTATATTTGGCAAAAAGATGTTGCAAAAATCTCCAATGTGCCAAGGGTCCCGCGCAATGCAAATCCAGCCCGAGCAATTACATGGTTAGTATGCGTAACCATCTGTTGTACCATTTTTAAATGACAATCCACCTCCACCTCGCCAGTTTTTACGCGACAAAATACTTTAGAAAAAAAAAAGCTTGGGGAAAATGCTCATTGAACAAATTATTGAACTTGAATTGAGATGGCATGGGCCCCCTGGTCGTACAAGTACTCTTACAACTTCAAGTGAATTACTATTTACAGCTAAAATATTCCATGAGGTAATGAATCTTTCTTTCACCCACCTTGGGCCAAATCACTTACAACTTTAATCCCAAAATGCAAGATTTTAAGGATATATTGGACTTAAATTGTAAGTAAAAGGAGGATAGAGCAATTTAATGTTTTCAACTAGCTTTCAAATGTTAAAAATCTAGTTCTTTCAAGTGGCTCTGAACACGTGCGAATTGCGATCCAATGGCATTAAAATAGCGAGTTTTCCAGGCTTGTCCATGGGACATATTTTTCTGTCCCATCCCACCCCATTCCATAGCAGTTCATGCAGGGGTGCCGATCTTTGTTGAGCGTTGGGGGGATAATTTGCAATTTTACCCCAATTTTGCCCTATTTTCAACATTGGGGGGATGAACCTCGACCACGATTTTGTCCACCAAAAATGTAACACGTTTTTTTGCCAAATTCAGGTAAAATCCCCCCCAAAAAATGGTCTTCACCAAAAATGGAACACTTTTTTCCATGAATTCAAGTGGACACCTACGCTGAGATGCACACCAGAGTCAAATTATTGGGGGGGATGCAGATGTAGACCATACTTAAACTATTGGGGGGATACACTCAAATTATTGGGGGGATATATCCTCCCCATCCCCCCCCCCCCCGGGTCTCGGCACCCCTGAGTTCATGCCTGTCCCATCCCATCCCATGGGATTCCCATCAAAATTCAATTCAATAAAAGTTAATTAATTTATGAAAATTTAAGTATCTTGTGTACCAAATGGGACTACACGTACAAAGAGAGATACAAAACGACAAAATTTATTGACTTGTTAACTTTAAAGTTCAGAAGAGTTCACAATTCATTATCATTCTGGCACTCATATTCCGAGTCACTGTGCTCATTCGGCATATCACTATAAATTTTAGGGTTTGGTATCCCTTACCAATGCTTGTCAAGCTATTTAGGTATGACGTTATCAAAAGGCTGTTACACGGCTATTGTCCCATTGGTCCCATGGGAAATGCAATGCGAACTGTTCCATCTCATCCCATGGGACATTTCCCATAGGAATACCACCCCCAAGCACAAGCCTGGAGTTTTCCCTAAAAATTAAAAAATATCTCCCAGCGGCTGGGGGCGGAACCCCTAGACCCCCGTCTGAGTTACACTAGTTTGCTCCATACCGCCTTCCAATTTTTACATTTACGCTTTTGTGGGGGGGTAAGCCGTCTCCCTATAGCAAAATCCTGGTTATGTGCCAAACACAGAAAACGGCTTTTGATCTTCTAATGTACAATATTAATATCTTTGTCCCACAAAAAGTTCCTTTTTCGAAAATTTCTGATGACGTCATTGCATGCGATTTGTGGTTTGGGATCCCCCCAATCAAAAATTCTGGCTACGCCTATGTAACTATGTTTTTACGAGATGACGGATTTGACAAATGAAAAAAATGCCCTGATTTCCTGTAGGTTCCGGTAGTGACTATTTTACCGAAAATTTTCAAGTTAAAGAGAATAATACAAAAGTGAAAAACATTTATCCGCGCTTTTTTATTTGCTTTTTTGCGGGTTAAGATTAAGGTTTGGGTTAGGGTTCGATTTAGGGATAGCTTTAGAGTAAGCATTTGAGTTTGGGTTAAATTTGACTCAGAATTAATAAAAAGTAGATAAAAATTTCCGGTGAAATAAAGCCTTCCTTTCCTGTAAGCCTAATGTAATAGAGTTGGATAAGTCACATCAATTTTTATAGTTAAGAAGCGTATCATATCATTGCCTAATTGAAACAGATAGACGAATCGAATTTCCGTTAAAAAAATACTAAAATGGAATACAAATTATCAAATAGTTACGTTCGCGAGTTTACACCGAGTTTAGGCCGGGGCTTAAAGGGGTGAAGCATCCAGCCAATTCCGGTAGTTTACCATAGCAAAAATCAAAATATAAATTTTGAAATGTTTTGTTCTCTTTTTAGGGCTGCGGTTGCAAAAATTCTCTACAAATACAAAGAGATATCCTCGTAAAAAGTTTTTGGAAGCCTTGAATCTGTTTTCTCAGCTTTAACTTCCGGGTAAGGTTAGAATGAATATTATCAACCTTTCCAGTCACATCACGTGACCAAGTCAATTTTGGTAAATGCCCCATTCTTTTATTTATTTTGGGTTTGGGGGGATAAAATAGAGTTGGGGGGATTAAATACACTCTATTTGATTCCTTCAACCCCAATTTGGACGAAAAAGGGTGTTTTTATCAAAATTGGCTTGGTCACGTGATGTGACTGGAAAGGTTGATAATATTCATTCTAACCTTACCCTTAACTTCCAGGGGAAAAAAAGCCTACTATACAGTAAATGCAATTTGCCTTCCCAGTAACGTCACAAGACCAATCCAATTTTTGGTAAAGCCCTCCCTCTTTCTGGAAATTCACGATGGAAGAACAGACTCAAGGTTGCCAAAAATTCTTTTAGGAGAAAATATGTTTGTATTTGTTCAACATCTTTGTAACTGCAGGCTCAAAAAGAGGACAAGCAATTTCAAAAATTATATTTCAATTTTAAGTGTTGTAAACTACTAGAATACTGTAGGTTGGATGCTAAGCCTAAACCCTCTTAGCGGCAAGGAAAATTTTACGGAGGTAAAAATTTTTTATAAAATGGAAATCGAATTTAAGTCTACTGAGTCACTACAGTAACTCGTAGAAGCGCAGTCACGCTATCAATTAATTACTGGGCTTATTAGCTTGATCGTTAATATCATTTAACTGCAAAAGTGGAGATATATTAATCGTATTCGTCGCCACAAAATTATCCAGACCTGTGAAGGACAAACCGCTTTGAAGTTGAAATTGCCGTCGATCCGAAATTTCTATTTACAAGTTTTCTAGCTTCCTTATTCATTACAAAACATTGATTCATAACATTCACTACAAAACATTGATCAAACATTCATTGCCAAACGTTGCTCTCATCTAATAACTGAAGTGGTTGTCATCTTTACATTTCTGCCTGGCAACTAGCTTACGGGAGTTGGTCCCAATGATTTGAAATCAATAAAATTAAGGTAGTGACCATTTCACCGAAAATTTTCAAGTTAAAGAGAATAAAACGAAAATGAGAAATATTCATCCGCGCTTTTTTCATTTGCTATTTTATGGATTACGATTGATTAGGGTTTAGGTTAGAGTTTGGGTTAGGGTTCGATTTGGGAATAGTTTTAGAGTACGCATTTGAGTTTGGGTTAGATTTGCGTCAGAATTAATAAAAAACTAGATAAAATTTCCGGTGAAATAAAATTTTAAAAATTTAAAAAAATTTAAAAATTTAAAAAACTAGATAAAAATCTAGAAAATTTAAAAAACTAGATAAAAATTTCCGGTGAAATAAAGCCTTCCCAAAATTAATTAGGCCTTATGCACACGCGTATCGGCGGTTTTACAAATGTCCTAGCATCACTAAAGTAAAAGAAACAGATAAAACATTGCAACATGATACATAACTTATACTTTCTGATCAATAATGGTTTATGAAAGATCTGCTACCCTTACCAATACTCTAAATTAGTGTATTACATTAATCAACAACTCAAAGAATAGTGTAATCAGGTAATGTCAGATGTCTCTAACTACATTATAACTGCTAAGGAAAAAGAGAAAGGAAGGCTTTATTTCACCCGAAATTTTTATCTACTTTTTTATCAATTCTGACTCAAATCTAACCCAACTCAAATCCTTACTCTCAAACTATTCCCAAATTGAATCCTAACCCAAACTCTAACCTAAACCCTCATCTTAACCCCTAAAAAAGCAAATGAAAAAGGAAGGCTTTATTTAACCGGAAATTTTTATCTAGTTTTTTATTAATTCTGACTCAAATCTAGCTCAAACTCAAATGCTTACTCTAAAACTATCCCCAAATCGAACCCTAACCCAAACCCTAACTTAAACCCTAATCTTAACCCCTAAAAAAGCAAATGAAAAATGCGCGGATGAATATTTCTCATTTTCGTTTTATTCTCTTTAATTTGAAAATTTTCGGTGAAATAGTCACTACCAATGAAAAAAGCGCGGATGAATATTCCTCGTTTTCGTTTTATTCTCTTTAACTTGAAAATTTTCGGTGAAATAGTCACTACCTACTCTAAAACTATCTCCAAATCGAATACTAACCCAAACCCTAATCTTAACCTTTAAAAAAGCAAATGAAAAAAGCGCGGATGAATATTTCTCACTTTTGTTTTATTCTCTTGAACTTGATTAATTGCGATGAAATAATCACTACCAAAGAAAAATTCTCGCAGTAAGGAATGGCACCTTACGTCGCTCGTATTTCTGTTGGTAAAAGAAAAAAAGTCATTTTTTTGTTTTGCGTTCTGTATGTCTTATTATGGATTTTTGGGCGGTATGGTTGCCAAATGCGAATCAATTTCTAAATCTTACTGTTTTATGCTATAGCAGCTATCATTACTTTTTAATAATTATCATTCTTTTATTACTTCTTGCTATCGCCGGTGTTTGTTGCCATTTCTGGCATTGCCTGATGCCTGTTGTCTCACAAAGGTTGTTGTTGTAGCGCATATTCATCCTCTCTTCATCGCACAGAGTCTGAAGCAAACTATTGGATGATTCGCACCCTTTTTATTGCAATGACTACTTCGTGCTTGGAGGAATCCACTCCCGCTTAGGAGTTTTCAGAGACCCAACGTTCCTGAGATTTTTTCGAATTCTTGTCCACTGATTTTGCTGCTTGTTCGAAGCCAGTAAGCCACCTAGCAGAGACAATCATTTGTAAAGCGTGTTATCCAAGGACGCAACAGTCTGACCAGGATGCAGGTTGAACCCAGATCATGTGACCAGGTCGTGTAAAAACGACGCATAGCTTTGCAAAAACGACGGTTTAGAGAACTTGATGACCATATAGATCTTACGCTGTTTCTAACAGAGCGTATATTGTTGCATTTCTGGTGAATCAATAGGCCTACTAAATACTGAAAAATGAAAAGCACTGCTACAGATGGCTACAGTATAAACTTAAATAAAAAATAAATGTAACTGAAAATCCCAATTTTGAGTTTCTAAATCGATCACAAATACTGCACAACTGAACCGAGTACTGTATAACACTGAACCGCGTTTGTTTGATCTCGGCTGAGAAATTGTGGTACTACGTTTAAACTTGTTTTTCTCGCGCTTGAGTCGTGTCTCTGTGGCGCAATCGGTTAGCGCGTTCGGCTGTTAACCGAAAGGTTGGTGGTTCGAGCCCACCCAGGGACGAGTGTTTTGCATTCAAAACTTTTTTATTGAACTCTTTTTTATTTCAGAAGGGTAGTATCAATCTATTTAACTAACTCTTTAATAATTTGTGTGGTGGTGAGCATATTATAAACTTCTTTTACTTGGTGTGGTATTTCAAAAATATCCTTACACATCGAGTCATCAATTTGGCGTTTCTTTAAAAGATCGAGGTGACTGGTGACTTGGAACGTGCGCGCATAGCCAGAATTTTTGATTGGGGGGGTCCAAACCACAAATCACATGCAATGACGTCATCAGAAATTTTCAAAAAAGGAACTTTTTGTACGGCAAAGATATCGTAGAATGGAAGATCTGAAGCCGTAGCCTGCAGGCACTTAACCAGGATTTTGGAAAAGGGTGAGGGCGAAAACTAATAGTAAGAAACTGCAAATGTCTAATTTAAAAGACGTGTTGAGTAAGCTAGTGTACTCAAAGGTATCACACACGGGGATCTGGGGGCGGAGCCCCCAGCCGCCGGTGGCTATGGGGATCTAGAGGTAAAGCCCCCTGCCGCTGGGCGATTATGGTAAGTTTTTGGAAAAAAAGCTACTTTAATCTCATAGGATCACATTTCGCACGTGTTCACAGCCATTTGAAAGAACTAGATTGTTAACATTTGAAAGCCAATCGAAAAAATCTAATTGTTCAATCCTCCTTTTACTTCAATTAAAGTCTAAAATACGTTTAAAATCTTGAATTATAGTGTAAAATTTTAATTGTAATGTAAGTGATTTGGTCCATTTAGGGGAAAATCAGGCACATTGCCTCCAGCAATATTTTAGCTTTAAATAATGATCCACTCGATTTTCCTTAAGAGATTTTTGTTTTGTTGTGAAGTTAACTCGTTACAGAAGTACATATATAGCCTGTTTACACGTGCACTTTTGGGAACCAGTTCTTAGTTCTAGTGCCTGAATTTTGCTGAGTCACACACAAAAAAGGTTTTGTGTGTGACTCAGCAAACCTTTTTTGTGTGTGACTCAGCGAAATTCAGGCACTAGAACTTAGAACTGGTTCCCAAAAGTGCACATGTAAACAGGCTAATACAGCCATGGGGCCCAGGCCCCCCGCAACTGAAATTCAATAATTTGTTCAATAAGCATTTTCCCTAGCTATCTTTTTTTAAGTAATCGCAATGTACAGCAACCACAAAATTTGGTGCATTTTAGGCTTAGGCCTATCACTTTTATTTATTTACATTATTTACAATTTCACTAAACGAACGTTTTCGGCACTGCCACTGGCCCTCTTCAGGAATATCTAAATAGCAATAATAACTTTAAGAATCCGAATCAAATAATAAACTAATCTTCAAAAGGTTAAAACATTGCTGTACTTTTTTAGTGTCTACTAGCCTACGTTAAGCTCAGCAAGAACGATTCAAATTTACAATTGAAATGACAAGAGTTAGCAATTATGACGAAACAAGCATTATGATTTCAGAAATATAGCAAACACTAAGTATGTCCAACAACTGTCATAGAATTTTATGGTTAAGATTCTTAAAGTTATTATTGCTATTTAGATATTCCTGAAGAGGGCCAGTGGCAGTCCCGAAAACGTTCGTTTAGTGAAATTGTAAATAATGTAAATAAATAAAAGTGATAGGCCTACGCCTAAAATGCACCAAATTTTGTGGTTGCTGTACATTGCGATTACTTGGTATAAAAAGTCGACCTCTTTGCCGAAACTATACTTTTTTTAAGTATTTTGTACGTAAAAACTGGCAAGGTGGAGGTGAATCGTTATTGAAAAATGCATAGGTGGGCACAAGTCCGTTAATCCGTTAATAACGAAGCTAACTTTTTCATTAACTCGTTAATCCGTTAAAAAGTTTTTTCTTGATAACGGACTAAATTAACTTCCGTTAAGGTGAATTTACACAGTATCCGTTTTTGGTACGTTTTCGTCCGTTTTTGCTTCTTCTTGAAAAAGTATGCGCTTTTTCATCCGCATTTTTGTAAGTCCATATCCGCACTAACCAGACAGTCACATACTGAACTAAAGTTTTCCGAAAAAATTTTTTTGTAAAGAGGTACAGCTCTATTTTGAAATATCGGTCTTATCCTTCATACACAAAATTTTTTAACAAAATTTTTATCTATATACAACAGTCTACTTAGCAGAGGTGGAGTCGAGGACACAAGGCTCGAGGCCAAGGCCAAGGACACAAAAAAAATCCGAGGCCAAGGCCAAGGACAGCCTTTCCGAGGACAGACACTCTCGAGGCCAAGGACAGGAACGCTCGAGGCCAAGGCCAAGGACACAAGCGCAAGTGCTCTCCAAAAAAAAAAAAAAAAAGGTCTTCACAAAAATTTTTCAAGCGATCTCCACAAAAAAACGTTTTCCATAAAAATTTTCAAGCGCTTCTCAAAAATTTAACAATTCAAAAAATAGTGCTGTCCTCGAGCCGAGGACAGGCCAATTTTCGAGGACTTGAGGCCTCGAGGCCAAGGCCAAGGACTTGACCTTCGAGGCCAAGGCCAAGGACTTCAAAATGTGTCCTCGAGGACTCCACCTCTGCTACTTAGTGCGGATATGGACTTATAAAAATGCGGATGAAAAAGCGCATACTTTTTCAAGAAGAAGCAAAAACGTAAAAAAACGGACGAAAACGTACGAAAAACGGATACTGTGTAAATTCACCTTTGAGGTTTTTATCATTAATATCTTGCACCATTTTTCGTTAACTTCCGCTAAGGCTTTTATCGTTAAGGTTTTTATCGTTTTTACCGTTAATGTTAACTTCCGTTAAGATTTTTGTCGTTAATTTCTTGCACCATTTTTCACCGTACCGGTACAAACCAGTTTGCACTGGCACCGGTAACACTTGTTGCGTTCTAACCAGAGGCGTTGCTAAAAATAATGGCACCCGGAGCGGGATTTCGTGATGGCACCCTTTTTCGTACCAAAAATAAGTGAAGACCGAAAAAAAAAAAAAGGTCTTTGCTGCAAAATACAGGGTGCGGCATAAATAACGCCCTTTTTTAATATCTTTTTTTCTTTATAATATGAATGCATTTTAAAGATAAATAAAAGTAAAAGGTATATCTCAAATTTATTAAAGATGTAATTCTACAGGGTGGTTGAAAAGTAACTAGGCATTAAAAATTTGTAATAATTTCCAAAATTTGACTTTAAGCTTAATGAAATACAAAGGAGCATATTGAATATTACAGGAGAAAGTATAATTGCTCAGTTGAATTACTTAAAATTTGTAACAAAGATCAAATATTCATATTTCAACGTATGCACCATTTGCTTCAACTAGCTTCAATAAACGACCAGGGATAGAACGAACAACTTTTAAAAGAATGTCATTGGGGATATCATTCAAAACCTGTTGGATTCTTATCTCCAAATCTTCCAATGTGCGAGGTTTTGTCTTGTACACTTCCTCTTTTGTGTAACCCCACAGGTAAAAATCACACGGTGTAAGATCTGGGCTTCTCGGAGGCCATTTATGAGGTCCGCGTCGACCCAGCCATCGACCTGAAAAGTGTTCAGATACCATGAATGCGGAGCGCTACCTTCACATGCTTGATAGTTTTGTGTGGCCCACAGTGTCTGGTTGGGATTACATCGATGACTTAATATTTATGCAAGATGGTGCACCACCCCACTTTGCTCTCACTGTGCGAGCGTGGTTAGACCAACACTTTTCAGGTCGATGGCTGGGTCGACGCGGACCTCATGAATGGCCTCCGAGAAGCCCAGATCTTACACCGTGTGATTTTTACCTGTGGGGTTACACAAAAGAGGAAGTGTACAAGACAAAACCTCGCACATTGGAAGATTTGGAGATAAGAATCCAACAAGTTTTGAATGATATCCCCAATGACATTCTTTTAAAAGTTGTTCGTTCTATCCCTGGTCGTTTAATGAAGCTAGTTGAAGCAAATGGTGCATACGTTGAAATATGAATATTTGATCTTTGTTACAAATTTTAAGTAATTCAACTGAGCAATTATACTTTCTCCTGTAATATTCAATATGCTCCTTTGTATTTCATTAAGCTTAAAGTCAAATTTTGGAAATTATTACAAATTTTTAATGCCTAGTTACTTTTCAACCACCCTGTATATCCACATTGGTGATCTTCTAAACTAAAAAAAAATGATTTTTAGGAACAAAATTAAAAGATATAAAAGGGCGTTATTTATGCCGCACCCTGTACAGTAAATAGGTTTTCGTTTCAAAAGTATGTGAAGACCGAAAAAAAAAGGTTTTCGCCTAAAAATCAGTGGGTTTTTAGTCCAAACATAGTCACTAAGGACTATGGTCCAAATGAGGATAGGGACGACCAAACAATGTGAAAAAAGTAAGGTATTTACCACAAATCGGTGGAGTTATAGTTTCACATTATAATATGGTGTCACCCTAAAATGGTGACACCCGGAGCGGGCCGCCCGCCTCCCCCTTGCGACGCCACTGGTTCTCAATTTTTGTGGCAAATAATAAGCTACAACGTCATAAGTTTTGTAGAAAAAAGCAAAGAAAGAAGCTCTTTTTTGTGGCAAATAATAAGCTACAACGTCATAAGTCTATCAATTATCGTTGTCAGCAACTTCCAAAGATTTTTCGATCGCATCTTTGCTAGAGCATTTGAACCTATTTTTATCTTGAAATTAGATTAGATTGTAAAATATAACTTTCAAAACACAAAAAGACCACTATAACAATAAATATTTCTTTACAATGAGCTCAACAGCGTCAATACGTGTTCTGGAAGCGATTGAATAAAAAGAAATGTAAACTACACGCAAAATATTAACGAATTAACGGACTTCATTAACTTCCGTTAATTAAAGCTGAAAATAACGGATTAACGTTAACGGAAGTGTAAAGTTTGTTAACGGACTAGTGGTTAACGAAGCTAACGTTTTGCATTAACTTGCCCACCTATGGAAAAATGGTACAATACATAGTTACGCTTACCAAACATGTTATTTCCGGGCCGGATTTACATTGCGCGGGGCCCCTGGCATTTAGGGGATTTTTGCAACATCTTCCTCCAAATATAAGTGAAGACCAAAAAAGTCCTACTATCTGAGCGTGGAGCTCTGGCACTGTGCCATATGGCAAATACAGCTCTGGTTATTGCATTACATTCATAACTTAGTTTAGATGAGGGCGTGAGGTAGCAAATTTTAGGACGAAAACCTTTGATTTCACCCTGGTTAGACGTTTACATTGGTTGGAAAAAATTGAATTAAGGGGCTGCGCCGAGCCCCCTGGGGCCCTGGTCGTCATTTAGGTCAATATTATTTATTGTTAATTACTGTCGTACGCGTGTACTGTGGTAGTGTTGTACGCAAAGATGCTAAAACAAACTGAAAATGAAGAAACAAGGCTTTTTTGTCAAATTTTTGTCATTGGTGGCATTTCGATTGAGGGGGCCTGGGCCCCCGGACCATCCCCTGGCTACACTACACCTATGATTTTGAGATAAGATCGCGCCCTTAACTTCTTTCATAAAAAAAACGTTTAAAGCAAAATTCAAATTACTTTTTTCCAAAACGTGGAGGACTCGAGTCAAGTCACTTGACAGTTTTTTTTTTGAAACCTCCAAGAATTACATGACATTATTATGACGTGGACACGTGGTCGTCATTATTATTCCTTACTTTGGTACGCGTAAGTCCTAAACCTAAGAAACTGCAATTCCAAATACCCCTTGTTGTCGGTTACGCTCCCCAAGGCCCCCTGGTCGTTAATTAGGGGCCCAGGGGCTTCCTGGTTGTCAGTTAGGGGCCCCGGGGTCCCTGGTTGTCAGTTAGAGGTTCCCTGGTTGTCGGTTAGATGCCTCGAGTCCCCTGGTTGTTAGTTAGGGACCCTGGGGGCCCCTGGTTGTCAGTTAGGGGCCCCGTAGCCCCCTGGTTGTCAGTTTGGGGCCCAGGGGCCACTGGTTGTTTTTTAAGGCCTCAGGGCTCCCTCGTCATCATTAATATTATTCTTAATTACTGTTATGTGCGTAATTACTGAAAACAAACTGCAACGAACATCGCCAGGCTATGTTGTCATAATTTTTTATCATTGGTGGTATTTTAATTAGGGGGGGGGGCCGGGACCCCTGGGCCCCCTCTGGCTACGCCTATGCGTGCGCGATTAACCAAACAAAGATTCTGATGCAGTGCCTTTGACAGAGCAACTAAAGTGAGGGGGCACAAGCCGAAAGTGGGGTGCACTAAAATAAACTGAACTTTTGCACATAAAAACTTATGTTTTACGGCTACACATTATGCGTTATTTTAACAATTTTGCATTCATCTTTGAAAAAAACCTATAAAGCGGCTTTTACATTGTGCCATGGTTTCCCCCCTCCCCCTTTGGATCGCCAGTACTGTATGCATACCTCAAAAACTACGCAAGATTGAGCAATGACCCCCCCTCTTTGGAATTTGGACAGAAAAACGGGCTGAATCTGAGAGAAGACCTTTTTTTAATTTTGGTCTTCATCTAAATCTGGGCAGAAAAGCGAGATGAATCTGCGTGAAGATCTTTTTATAAATTTTCTGCCCCCCCCGTTTTCGAAAATCCTGCGTACGCCACTGATTTCAGCTTGCGTATATCCGCATGCGTATTTTTTACGCTAGGCAAAGGATAAAATACGGACATGGTATGCATATTTTTCAGCCATTTATAAAGCAAATTTTTTACATTGTGGTGTCACAAGGTTGCCTAGGGTAGTGGTTATGCTAATTGGCTTTGTAACTTGTAATCGGGGATCGTTCTCATCAAACTCAAAAATTTTAGTTTTACACAAAGGTAATAAACTTTTTTTGCAATCAATTGTGGGATCTCTTTTTGGAAAATTTTTACAAAGTTTTCAAAACTAGGCCTAAAGTACTAGATTAATCGACGTTTTTCTTTAAAAGGACATTCAGGACGTTTTGAATTCATAAATTTCACTGCAAAACCATAGTGAAACAACTTCGGCAACTTTTTAGAATTTTTTCGCTCCAATTTTGATTCTCTTTGACTTACAAATCGTAGGATTATCGCATGACTGACTACAGCTGCAGCTGTCAAGGCAGTGGCTTCGTAGCAGAGGTGGAGTCGAGGACACAATGCTCGAGGCCAAGGACACAAAAAAATCCGAGGCCAAGGACAGCCTTTTCGAAGACAGAACCTCTCGAGGCCGAGGACAGGAATGCTCGAGGCCAAGGCCAAGGACCAAGAACACAGGTGCAAGCGGTCTCCAAAAAAAAAGGGTCTTCAAAAAACTTTTTTCGGGCGATCTCCAATTTATTGGCGTACCAAGAATTTTTGATTGGGGGAGGCCTAAATCACAAATCACATGAAATGACGTCATCAAAATTTTTCCAAAGAGGAAGTTTTTGTGGGACAAAGACATCGTAGGATGGAAGATCTGAAATCGTTGTTGCCTGTTTGCACGTAATCCAGATTTTGCAAAGGAAGAAGGCTTAACCTAATAGTTGAAAAATGCAAATATCTAACTTTGGGAACGTGTTGAGAAAGCTTGCGTAACTCAAATGTTCCACAGACTGGGGGTTTGGGGCGGGGCCCCCAGCCGCCGGAGGCTTTGGGGGTCTGGGGGCAAAGCCCCCAGCCGTTGGGCGATTTTTTGTGATTTTTTGGAAAAAAAAGCTATTTTAATGCCATTGGATCACATTTCGCCATAGGTGGGCAAGTTAATGCAAAACGTTAGCTTCGTTAACCACTAGTCTGTAAACAAACTTCACACCTCCGTTAACGTTAATCCGTTATTTTCAGCTTTAATTAACGGAAGTTAATAAAGTCCGTTAATTCGTTCATATTTTGCGTGTAATATATGTTTCTTTTTACTCACTCGCATCCAGAATACGTATTGACGTTGTTGACCTGATTGTAAGGAAATATTTATTGCTGTGGTGGTCTTTTTGTGTTTTGGAAGATATATTTTACAGTCTATTGTAATTTCAAGACAAAAGTAAGTTCAAATGCACTAACAAAGTTGTGATCGAAAAATCTTTGGAAATTGCCAACAGCGATAAGCAATAGATCTACGAGGCTGCAGCTTGTTATTTGTCACAAAAAAGAGCTCCTTTGCTCCCTTTCTTCTATAAACTCGTGGTAGTATGCAACAAGTGTTACAAGTGCAAACTGATATACATCGGTACGATGAACGAATGGTGTAAGATATTAACGAAAAAACCTTAACGGAAGTTATCAGAACTTAACGGAAGTTAATTCAGTCCGTTAACATGAAAAAAAATTTTAACGGATTAACGAGTTAATGAAAAAGTTAGCTTCGTTATTAACGATTAACAGACTTGTGCCCACCTATGCATTTCGCAAGTGTTCAGAGCCATTTGAAAGCACTAGATTTTTGACATTTAAAAGTCAATTGAAAAAATCAAATTGTTGAATCCTCCTTTTACTTGCATTTTAAGTCCAAAACACGTTTAACATCTTGCATTTTAGAGTTAAATTTTAATTGTAAGTGATTTGGTCCAGATAGGGGGAAGTAAGGTGCATTGTCTCTGGCTACATTTTAGCAATAAATAACAATCCACTCGAAGATTTTCCTTAGAGATTTTTGTTTTGTCATGAAAATAACCACTTATAGGAGTACACGTTCGCCAGGGGGCCCATGCCCCCTCAATTGAAGTTAAACGATTCGTTCAATCAGCATTTTCCATGGCTGATTTTTTTTAAAGTATTTTGTGCGTAAAAACTGGCGAAATGGAGGTGAATCGATATTGAAAAATGGTACAATAGATGGTTACGCTTACTAAACATGTTATTCCCGGACCGAACTTACATTGCGCGGTGCCTATGGCACTTAGGGGATTTTTGCAACATCTTCCTGCCAAATATATGTGAAGACCAAAAAAGTTCTACTATCTGAGCGTGGAGCCTTGGCACTGTGCCATATGGAAAATCCGGCGCTGGTTATCTCATTACGTCCATAAAAAGTTTAAATGAGGGCCTGAGGTAGCAACTATTAGAACAAAAAATTTGATTTCACCCTGGTTATACGTTTAAATTGTTTGGAAAAAATTGAAATAAGAAAGTGCGCAGGGGCCCCCTAGACGTCAATATTATTTATTGTTAATTACTGTTGTACGCGTGTACCGTTGTTCGCAAAGATGCTGAAAGAAACTGAAAATGAAGAAAAAAGACTTTTTTTGTCAAATTTATGTTATTGGTGGCATTTCGATTGAGGGGGCCCGGGCCCCTGGGCCACCCCCTGGCTTCGCCTATGATTTTCAAATAAAATCGCGCCCTTAAGTACTTTCATAAAAAAAATTCAAAGCAACATTAAAATAACTATTTTTCCAAAACGTGGAGGACTTGAGTCAAGTCACTTGACAGTTTTTTGAAACGTACAAGAATTGCATGACATTATTATGACGTGACACGTGGTCGTCATTATTATTACTTGCTTTTGTACGTGTAAATCCTAAATTAAAAAAACTGCAATTCCGGACAAGGACAACATACTGGCTATGCTCTCATTATATTTATCATTGGTAGTATTTCAATTGGGGGGTTTGCTTTACCGCCTGTATTATAGCATTAAGTTCATAATAACGTTAAACGAGGGCCTGGGGTTGCAACTTGTAGGAAAAAACTCTTAAATTTCTTACAAGTTGTGCATATAAATTATTAAAAATATGAATTAAAGGGTTACTGGCCCGAGACCCTTAGTCGTCATTCAGGGGCTCTGGGGCTCTCTGGTTGTCAGTTAGAGGCCCCGGAGCCCCCTGGTTGTTAGTTAGGGGCTCTTTGTTGTCAGTTAGGGGCCCCAGAGCCCCCTGGTTGTCTGTTAGGGGCCCCGAGGCCCCCTGGTTGTTAGTTAAGGTCCCCGAGGCCCCCTGGTGGTCAATTGGGAACCCTGAGGCCCCATGTTTGTCGGTTAGAAGTCCCGCCCCCCCTGGTTGTCAGTTAGGGGGCCCGAGCCCCATGATTGTCAGTTAGGAGCCCCGGGGTCCCTGTTTGTTAGTTAGGGCCCCTTGGTCGTTATGTAGAGGCCCTTGGGTCCTCTGGTTGTCAGTTGGGGGCCCCGGGCTCCCTGGTTGTCAGTTAGGGGTCCCGGGGTCCCTGTTTGTTAGTTAGGAGCCCCCTGGTCGTTATTTAGGGGCCCTGGGGCCCTCTGGTTGTCTGTTGGCGGCCCGGGGCCCCCTGGTTGTCGGTTAGGGGCTCCGGGCTTCCTGGTTATTAATTAGGGGCCCTGGGGCCCCCTGGTTGTTAGTTAGGGACTCTGGGCCCCCCTGGTTGTCAGTTAGGGGCCCCGGGGCTTCTGGTTGTTAGTTAGGGGCCCCCTGGTTGTTATTTAGAGAGGCCTTTGGGCCCTCTGGTCGTCAGTTAGGGGCCCTGGGGCTCTTTGGTTGTTGATTAGGGGTCCCTGGTTACAGTGGCGGCTCGTCTATTGGTGCTGTGGTGCTGCAGCACCACCAGTTTGAAGTTGGACCACAGTCTAGGTTAAAACTAAATAATTTATCACAAAAACTTTATCAATTTTCCGCAATTGAAACCGGATCAAACAACTGACTGTTTTAACTTTTTAATAATATAAATGGCAGCACTGCTGGTGCTGCTGTAAAATTGGGGTAAGGTTAGAATGCATATTATCAACCATTCCAGTCACATCACGTGATCGGTCTATCTCCTTTTTTTCTTTTTTGCAAAAGTTTTCGTTGTTTATAAACTTCGATAATTTCGCATTCCGTGTCACAAAGCACGTACGAAACTGAAGGAATAATCGTGCAAATGGTTCGGAGATTGGGCAGTGACAAAGTAAACACATTACTTAAGGCTAGCATTTGCAACACAGGTAGATATTAACCTGAAAACAGTGAGAAATAGATATTATTTATAATAAAAAAGCCTGTTGGGGTGTGTAATTTAATGCAAGTTATTACTGAGGTAGCTTATTTGTATAGTTTAATAGCAGGTGTACTGTAGGTAATAAGATATGCCAACTTCTCCTTGCTACACAGTAAGTTACACAGTACGAAGTAGCCTAGTTTGTAGTTGGGCAGGGAGCAGTATTACCACTAGGCCTACTTTGCTACTTCAATTTTTATCTAGGTACTAAGTAAGGTACTTTAAACAATCAAAAATGTAGCCTTCAAATCATGTCTGATTTTGCAAGTCTAGATTTAGTAAGTTTGTTCAACACTGTCTGATCAGTGACAAGAGGATAAAAATGCCACTGCAAGAACAACTGCGTCTTTGTTACCCCAAATGCTTTTCCTGTCTTATTCATTCTATTTGAATAAGACAGGAAAAAGAGGTTAAACGGTAGGCCTAGTGATAGTTGGTGGTGGAATCTTTTAACTTTTGGTTCAAGCCTTCCCCCTCTTTGGTCAAATCCAACTTTTTCTTGAAGATTTCATTGCAGTGAAGCCAGATGGTGTTCAGCGGGGTTTAGTTGTCAAAATAATTTGCTGTTTTGAGGAGAAAGGTTTTAGGCTTTGTGCCATGAAAATGACGACTGCCAGTCAAGATTTGCTAGAAATGCACTTTGCAGATCTCAGTTCAAAACCATTTTTCCCTAAACTTTTTCAATTTATGTTGTCTAGGCCAGTTGTGGCAATGGTTTGGGAAGGAAAAGGAGCAGTTAAAACTGATCGTAAAATGCTTGGAGAGGCTAACCCTGTTGATTCTCTTCCTGGAACAATTCGTGAAGATTATTGTATTGACATTGGGAGAAACATATCAGATATGTCATGGATCTGACTCTGTGGAAACAGCAAAGAAAGAAATAGCTTTATGGTTTAAAGAAGGTGAACTTAACAATTATTGCTGTGCTAACAACTCTTGGGTGTATGAATAAGAAGGCTACTTCAACCTGACACTCAGCACTCTTTTGGTGTTTTGTGCCTACATAGCAGGATCTGACATTTGTAGTTTTTGTATTTTTGTGTACATAGTTTGGATCTGACTTTTTTTTTTTTTTTTTTACCTTTCTGTCTAAATTTATAACTACCAGTATATTGAAAGATACTTTTCACCTGTTTTCATTTTAAATTCAAAACAACTTTTTCTGCGTATTTTGTGGCTGATTCTAAATTTGCTATTTTGTCTTACTAGTGTAGAATCCTTCATTGGTTTGACTGCTTGATAATGCCAGTTAAATGTCCATGTGAAATATGTTTAAGACCTTGTAAAAGGAACCAGTGTGCTATTCAGTGTGATATGTGTGGTGGATGGATTCATCTCAAATGCACAGTCAATCAGTCATTAGTCCCCTTAAATTTCACACTCTTTGTTCTTCTACTGAACCATACCTCTGCCAAAAGTGTTACAGTGAATTGTTTCCTTTTCAAACCCTAGATGATAAGCAATTGTTAAATGAAATGAGAAATGATGACAAACTAAACTTTGATATTAATCACACAAATAATTCGTTTTTCCCAACTAAATGCTTACAGGTAGACAACAAGATAAAAAGCTTACTAAATGATTTAAATTCTGGTTTGGTTGACTCAAAATACTGCTCACAGGCCGAAGCCAATATTATTAACAAAAAGTGTAAATTTTCTTTGCTTTGCGTGAATATAAGAAGCTTAAATGCAAATTTTGATAAATTGAATGAACTTTTAACAAATTATGATATCTTACCGGATATCATTGCTACAAGTGAAACCAAACTTAAATTGTTACAGGTATACAATGCAAAGTTAAGTGGGTACCATTTTTACCACAAAGGCACAACTACAAGATGGGGAGGAGTAGGATTTTTTATTAAGGAGTCTTTATCAATTTCAATTTGCAAGGAGTTTGATTTAAACATTCCTAACTGTGAAGATATGTGGATTCAACTAGATTTAGGGAATAACAAAAAATGTATAGTGGGAGTAATTTACAGACACCCTAAACAGAAATTATCAGAGTTTTGCAAGAGTTTTGAATCAACCATTGAAAAACTGAATAGTAGAAAATTGATGTATTATATCGGAGGAGACTTCAACGCAGATTTGTTGAAAAGTAACTCTGATATCAATATTAAAGATTTCATGAATTTAACATATAGCTTAGGCTGCATTCCCTTAATTACACACCCGACAAGAATAACCACTACAAGCTCAACTCTTTTAGATCATGTTTATACAAACAATGTAGTGGGTGGACACAAAAGTTTTATTCTGGTGGAAGATGTAAGTGATCACCTGCCAGTAATGGTGTGTTCTAATTTAAGCCTGCCCAAGAGTGAAAAATCAAATGTCACCCTAATTCGTGATACAAAAAATTTTGAAGTAGAAAAATTTCTAGACAAATTAACTGAAGGAATGGAGCTATTAGGTGATATCAAAGAGGAATGCATTGACAACTACACTGAAAAGTTTATTGACATTTTTCATAAGACATTAAACATACATGCACCATTACGAAAACAAAGCAGAAAGGAAACAAAACTAAAAAACAAACCATGGTTATCCAAAGGAATCCTTATATCAATCCAGCAAAAAAATTTATTGCACAAAAGAGCCCTTAAATTAAATGACAGTAATACATGGGCACAATACAAAGTCTATAGAAATAAACTGACTCATATTAAGGAATATGCAAAACGACTTTACATTAAAAATTTAGTGAATGATAATAAGCATGACACCTCGTCGCTTTGGAAAATTATAAATAAAATTATTCACTTGAAAAATGTGAAGAAAAATAACATTCCTAATAAAATGTATGCTTCCAAAAATGAAAGTGCACAAGGTCCACAGGCCATCAGTAACTTGTTCAATAAATATTTCATAGAGATAGGAGTTAACCTTGCATCTACAATCGAAACACCAGCTATAATTGATGGCAAATTTAGTGCCACATCTTTGATTCAGAGTAGTTGCAATTCGTTTTTTCTAGAACCAATAGTTGAAGAAGAAGTAGTAAATTACATCAGAGCTATGAATCCATCAAAAAGTACAGGAAGACATGGAATTCCTGCAAAGTATATAAAAATGTCAGGCTCTGTTATAGCTCCAGTTCTAACTAACATTTTTAATGCATGCATATCAACAGGATATTTTCCAAAGGTGAAACCGCTGAAGTTGTTCCAATTTTCAAAAAAGGCGAAAGAGAGTTATGCAGTAATTATCACTCTATTTCTATTTTAAATCCTTTTGCCAAACTTTTTGAAAAGTGTCTGCTTGATCAACTAAACAATTATTTTGTGAGCAATAATTTGATTAGTCCAAACCAGTATGGTTTTAAGAAAAATTGCTCAACAAATGAAGCTGTTTTAGATATTTACAATAAGCTACTTGACAATATGGATAAAAAGCTCATTACATGTTCTATTTTCTTAGATTTAAGAAAAGCATATGATACCATCAATCACACAATACTGATCAAGAAACTAGAAAAGTATGGAATTAGAGGATTACCATTACAGTTACTAGCAAGTTACCTGACTGACCGTCAACAGTATACAATTGTAAATCAATATAAATCCAAGTCAAGAGATATTATTTGCGGTATTCCACAGGGATCAACTCTAGGTCCGTTGTTATTTAATATTTATATCAATGATCTACCACTTGCCTCAAATTCCACGATTCATCTTTTTGCAGATGATACAAACCTTACTCTCTCCCATTCTAATGTTTCAACACTGCAACAAAATATTAATGATGAATTAGTCAATGTAAGCTATTGGTTCAAGGTGAATAAATTATCAATTAACTTTAATAAAACTGAGTTTATGGTAGTGACAACAAAACAAAATAAACCTGAACTCAAAGTGTCAATAGATAATAATCCAATCAAGCAATCACATCACATAAAGTGTCTAGGTGTTCTCATAGACGACAATCTAAACTGGAAACAACAAATCAAGGAACAATGTTCAAAGGTAGCAAGGGGATCTTGGGCCCTTAATCAATTGAAACACTTTGTAGATGAGCAAACCTTAAGATCTGTTTACCACTGCCTCATATACTCTCATCTACAATACTGCATAAGTAGTTGGGGGACTGCTTCAAAATCAACATTAGCACCTCTCTTTATTCTGCAAAAAAGAAGCATCAGATTGTTAACTGGAAGTGGATATCGTGGGCATACAAATCCTTTGTTCTATCGAGCTAAATGCTTAAAACTCAAGGATATTTACTCTCTGGAAACTGCAAAGCTAATGTACAAAATTCACAATAATGTATTATCTTTTGCAAATTCAGATAAGTTTAACCTAATAAAAAACTGCTATACACATAAGACAAGATTGAGCCACAAAAACAACTTCTTTCTTCCAAGAACTAGAACAAGATTCGGGCAAAAGTCTCTATCATTCGCAGGAATTAAAGTTTGGAATGAAATTCCAAGCAGTATGAAAGAAGTTTCATTCTACAGATTTAAAAAAGCTGTTAAAGGTCATTTTTTATCAAACTATGAAACCGATAAAAGCTAGAATAACAGCTTTCTATCAGCAATGCAGTAGTAATTACAGGAATCATAGTTGCATATTTTTGCTTGAGTTCAACAATAACCTATTCTATTGCTTGAATAGCATGAGATGGTGCATTCATCTATCACACATTTATTACAATACGTCATCTCTCATTTTGATGTGCCCTTAAATTATTAGTAATTTTGCAATAACTGACTGAGATTGATATATACTGGTATTGGAAATTGTACCAGTACTAATGGCATATTGGCAAACACTACTAAACAAAGCAAGGAGGTTTTTTTTTTTCACTCCAATTGCCCACTTTAAATTCTATAAAACATAAATAAGCATAATGAACTTTATTAATTTTATTGCTATCCAATCTGTAGTTACAGCATTTTTATTTTTTAGTATGCTTAGAGTTAGAACAATTCTAATGTTGTCTAGCATTTTCTTTACATGGTGACTGTGAGTTTTGTGTATACACTGTACAAAATGTACATATCTTTGCAACACTTTGTTTTAATTTTGCGTAAAATTTTTTATCATAGAAAGTAGCAGACTGAGAAAATCTAGAAGCTGTTTGTTTTAACCTTAACTTGGTGAGGTGGCAGTAGACTTAGATGACCTTTCGGTCCTTTGCTGTCTCCTCACCAAGTGACTAAATATCGCTTTGACTCTGTAAGTTTGTGTGTTTGGTTTTAAAGGAATTGCATATTTCGATGCTTTGGTGATAGACCTAGAGGAAGTTGCAGTTTTTTTTCTTGTGATATGACGTCACTTGGTAAATAAATAAATATGATGATGATGATGATGATAAATTCTTAAAGTTACAAGTAGGCTAGATTAGTCTAAAGTTGGCTAATCTGTATTTTTCTTACTGAACAGCATGGCATTTCACTCTTCAGATTTACAGCTTTGAGTTCCATGCTCCTAGAAGTTAGATTGATCTGAAGGACTAAATGTATTCCTAAGATCTACAAAGCTATGCAATATGCATTTATAAAGTACAAAGAAAAAATTAAAGTGTAACCACTAACGTATAATGTAATTGTAATTACATTTTATTCACCAAGTTGCATTGGCCAGGCTGCCAAGAGACAGTGAGAGTCAAGCTGCCACCTGCCCACCTGTTTACCATACATGGCAGAGGCTTCACAATGTCTATCCTTATAATTGCTGAACATCAAGCTGGGAAGCTGTGAATACCAATTTTTATAGTCTTTAATTTGACCCGACCAGGAATCGAATGCGAGTCTACTGCTTAAGTAGCAGATGCTCTATCCACTCGACCACTGCTCTCTCCACTTATGTAAATCATTGGGCTACCTGAATTATATCACAGTTAATACCCCAGATCAAATTTGCCTATAAAGTGATATATACTGTACATAAAAGACAGTAGAGCAGGGGTGTCGTTAAGTATGAGCCGTCGCTTTATTTTCGGCAGATGTACGATTCGTGTATGAGCACACGTGCATTCTCTCCTTCTGTCGGATCTAAACTATTCCCCAGATCTAGCCCTAACCTTAATGCGTGCACACATAAGAGGAGCAAGAGCGCGTGCACGCTCATACATGAGTTGCAGAGATTCCGAAATAAAGCTGACGGCTTGTACTTAACTACACCCCTCTCCACTAATGTAAATCATTGGGCTACCTGAATTATATCATAGTTAATGCCCCAGATCAAATTTGCCTAAAAAATGATATATACTGCACATGAAAGACGATAGAACAGTGCATCAAATCTTCTATCTGTTTAAATATGTCATTCATCTTTTGGATAGTGGTACATTTGTAGATTTAAGGCCTTGGCTACTCTTTTACAGTCACACCAATTATGTTGTTTCAAGTTCAAAAACAGTTCAAGCAAGTCCTACGAAAACATACAGGATCATAGGTATTGAAATAATCACAAGAACTGCAAGAATCTCAAACCTAACTCATACTTGAGTCTTGACCCTTCGAATTGTGATCCTTTAGTTCTTTGTGGTCGTGTATACAGTGTATATATGTATACTGCTGTATATGACAACCCTAATCCTTGTCCTGTTTATTCTTTTAGCACCTGGAAAAGTTTCAGATAGTTGCTAAAACGTGTCAGTAACAAATAAGTAAACTTAATGTTAAAATTTAGCAGGAACACTGCACGCAAATACTATAGGGCAAAATTATCAAAATGAAGATACTTAAATGAACAGGCATAATAATGAGATATGAGTAAAAGGTGGAAAAGTTGGAAAGGGCGGTTTGGGTTAGGGTTAACCTTAACCTAATCTTAACCCAAATCTAATCGTAACCTTTTTTTTAGCATGATTTCCGCCTTTTCCAACTTTTCGGTCTTTTAGTCTAGTCCATAATAATGAATCTCCTTTAAATGTGGCATCATATGCAAGTGCATTTCACACAGACTTTTTTGTCATTTCACAATTAGTTTGGGTTCAATTAAACTGAATGAGAGGATTATACAACTCACAGTCAGAAAGTTAGCTATTGGTGATGATGGATAGCAATTATGATAAAAGTAAACACTTGATTCATATCTTTTGTCTTATTGTATCTACTGTAATTGTTAATTAAATGTAATGCAGCCTCGTTATATATGATCTCGCGTTGGTTAAAAAATTCATCAAACAACATGTCCCAGAAAGAATATTGTTATGAAGTGGAATTATTTCATTTTGCAGGTCTAGTTAATATTGTAGTTTTATTGAATCGCTTCTAGACATTTTGCAAGGATAATCATTGGATGTTGTAACAGTCAGCTGGACCTACAGTATATACACTACTTTGTACTGCATGCAGAATGCATATCAAAGTTTGTTACAGATTGTAGTTTTGGCGTTATCTGTGTTTATTTGTATAACCAAAGAAAGAAAATACGATGCCAAAGCAAAATGCTGATGACTATGGCTTGACCAGAAACGATGAAGTTTATGAACAGAGTATTGCAAGTAAGTGTACTGTTTTATTGAATTTAGCTACTTGGTAGTTTTCGAGCAGACGAGCCTCAGGTAATCAAAATCAGTTGTTGACTTGGCCTTTTCATGTTTGTGTTGTATCCACAGTACCTTTGTCACTGCAAAACTACACAATAAGAGCAATAGACATGTCAAAAGTTGACTGTTAAAATTTTATAGAGCTGGTGTATCAATGATTTGTAAATAGCTGCTGTGCTTTTCCTTGCAAAACTCATTGATTGTATTCATCGTTTAAATGGAGTGAGATTAAGTCCATTCAGTTTACAAACCTGTGCCCATTGTGTGCTGTACTGGTAAGTTTCTGAAAAGGTTGATACTGTATGTTCGTAGATTGCAGTTTTGCAACCTGCAAGGATGCAACAGTAAATTAATTTTTCAAATAATGTAGTGAAGATTTCTGTTTTTTTCATATGGTTGTTTATCTTTCTAGATATTGCTATCCAAACAACGTATAATATGGCATTGCTACCTTCAAGGGAGAGGAAAGACGTTGTAGAGACAGTTTCATCAGAAAATAACTTGACGGTTTGCCAAAATCCTGACTTGGTAAGTTTTCAAACACTTTTTCAAATTATGATCTCTGAACCTTCTATTAAGAGCACCTGTATTTAATTAAAAGCCCAACTTTACTGACTTTGCGATGCATTCCATGCAAGAGGTGCACAAATCAGTGTATGAGGATCATTCAAAAGACTATGTGGAACTTCTTGCAATCTCGTGACATGAGTTGTTAATTCATTGAAAATATTGTTTTGATAAAGCTACATTGAAAAAAGCTTGGTATATAAGTCTGGTCTTGTTTACTCTGGCAATGGACGTTTTTTATTCTTATTCCGATTGCTTATGGCAAAAAAAGGGTGCAGTCGTGCATTCCATATTAGAAGCAATTTTATTGTTGACATTGTGAGATTAAAACACATCAAATGAATTGCTTTGATTAAAATGTTCATGTCGTTGAAGCTTTTTGTCTGACAGTCTTCAAAGTTTTGAAGACATGAGCATTTTAATTAAAGCATTTCTCAAGTTCTTTACCACTGATGAACTTTACTAAAAAAATTGTAAAACAAATTTCAAGAAAATCGCGAGTTTTTGAATTTGGCAGTTGGGTGACATCAGCGCATATTTTTAGGCCCCCGAAACGAGACCATAAGAAGAGAATTTGCGATGTTGCTGAGTCACATTTTTTTTAGTATGTTTTGATCTCCCAAAATGAACGAAATTGCTTCTAATGTAGAATGCACGATTTTTCCTTTACGCGACCGGATAATCACAGACAAGTATGGATCTGCAGGACTGCACAGTAATTGTATATTTTGGCGATGAAAGAAAGATGGATGAAAGAAGTGATAAACTAGACAAACTAACAAATTATAGTAAGTTTTTAACTTCCAGACGACGAAGAAAACTTAAGCCATTGTCATTTTAGGCGATATAAAGAACGCCATCGTCATTTGCCCTGTGAAGTGTAGTGGAGCGGATTGGTCATTTGATTCCAAGGGTTTGCTACGGTACGTTGCGGTATGATGTTTTGTAATCTGTACCTCTAACAATATATCGTACCGTAATTCGGTACTTCATTCAATTACCGCACGTAAATGTAGAGTACGGAAAAAATTTCCGTATCTATTTCGTACTACTGGTTTGCCTAGTTTATATAAACTGTTGCACAAATTAAAGTATCGAAAAGTTGCAAAAATGTTGCTGATTTGTGGAGCAGACAAGCAGTGAAAATCATTTTGATTGCGAAAGGTGTAAAAGAAGTGTCGCACACATATATAATCAATCAGTGGTCGCGTGGATAGAGCGTTTTCTACTGAAATGGTGGATTTAAGTTCGATTCCTATCGGGTCAAACCAAAGACTTAAAAGTATGCTTTTCACAGCTTTCCTGCTTGATGTCCAGCACTGAAACGGGACAATGCGAAGCCTCCACCGTGTGCGGTAGCCAGGAAGCAGCTTGAGTCAGAGATCGAAAGGTCCCTTCACTGTCTCCTGGCCAAGGTAACTAGATGGATAAAAATGTAATTACAACTATACGTTCTGCTGCTGTCTGAGAATGTTCACTGAGTGGTTTCCATGACAAGTTTACTGCGACTGTAAGAAGACATTAACAGACTAACCAAGTAGTAGGGTAGGTAGGTGCGGAAAAAATAATTCCAATTTCTGTAACGTCATACTGGTGGGGCACTGGAGCTGTGGTTGCCTATCGAAGGATTGACGATTGACGGGTCCACGATAACTGACTGCCAATGAACTTTAATGTTGGCGGTAGGTCACTTGACTAGGTTCGCGATTGACAAAGTCAATTTTTTTTTTGCAGAGGAGACAGTGAAGTTATCTGGGAACATCTTCGTGTCAGGCAATCATCGGCGATTGAATATGTTTTACGCATTTGCGAAAAGTGCTGTACATTTGAGGTAATTTGCGTAATAAACTAATGCGACTTGAAAATACTAATGCATGAGCCAAAATAAATTACTGACATTATTGTTTCGTTCTCTGTAAGGATTGTCTTCCTGGAGCCCGGCAGGTCACTCTCGCAAGCAGGTATTGGTGGTTGTGACGATCCTGTGCATCCAACTTTGGCAGTGCATGGGCATTAATTAGAAACCAATTTAGATGTGACAAAGAAGTGAACTACTTACTATTCACGTCCAAATTTTGCTGAATTGTCGAAAAGCTGCGATATACGGAAGGTTTTCTTGTAATGTAAGGAAGACCGCTTTTACTCCACTGCAATTTGCTCTTCAAGTCTGCACAAATTTAAGTCGTTTGTTTTGAGGCGGTTTTATTTTTGTACTGGTACAGAAAACATTGTCGTGTATTGCTTTTTGTAACCACCAGTGCGAATCATATCGCCCGTGGGACAGCAACATAAATCATTAAATCTTAAACAGTTAACCATGATTTTGACCTTCGAAGTGACGTAGTGTGTTGGTAGTTGCAACCCTCTTACACTTTAGGGCAGGGGTTCTCAAACTTTTAGTGTTATGGAGCCCTTGATGAGGTTGACCATTATTTACGGAGCCTGACAATGAATTTCTTAAATAAAAACATAAAAGTAAACGAATACCTTGCGTAGCCCTTAGGTTTAGGGCACTTTGAGAACCTATGCTTTAGAGCACTATCACAGTCAACATTGTAGAGTAGGAGTCAACATTGTTGAGTAGGAGGTAAACGTGATTACCGGGAGCTAATTTTTTATTTAATTGAATAGGGTATTTGTTTGGTTTTTCACTCGGAACGTTTAAAGCAAAACTTTTACCGTTAAAAGTTTTTAATGAACGCTCAAACTTACCACATTTGAGAATCATAGCTTTCCAAATACAGTATTTATTTGTTATCTGGCTTGTAAGATGTAAGTATCCCAATATAACTTATATAAGAGTTATCCTTTATTTTTTTGCCTCACCCGATACTTCACAAGGTACAATAATTTCATTTTTTTGATCATAACATCATTGTGCCTGGGCTACACAGCGTTAAAATCTCGCAGGGGTGACGGCTCGTTAGCAATACTGAGTTTGATTTTGACCGCCCCAAAATTTGAATCTCAGCCCCACTGTTTTAAGAGACGAACGTGTTCCCGCTCAACTAACTAACTGGTTCATTTTGAAACTAATATATAAATATATTTTTTTGTTGAAGATGCCTTCAATCAGATTATAAAGGGAAAAAAAGAAACTTTGCAAAGCGAACAACATTTCGTATCCGGGTCTGGTTGTGAAGAACGAAACTTTGATATATTACCCCGAAATACTGTTATCTGGGATCAAAACGTTGCGTTGGTTTTAGATTGGAGCAAAGCTATCATTTGCAAGGCATCCTTTTTCGACTCGAACCCCTGCACAACACAATCAAGAAAATCAGAAAACATTATATTGCTGCCTGTGCTGTGGCGTGGATGGGCTGTGCGGCTAGTTACGTGTGCTATTTAGAAATTTAAAAATAATGCAACAGCATTAGGCTTTACTTATTGTTATCTGTACTAATCGGAGTTTTCCACTTATTTTATCCCCCTCTCCCACTTTATGTATATTAACCCGCGTCTAACTTCCGTAGTGTGTGACCAGTGTCCAGCAATTTTAAAGGTTGCCTAGCGTCGCAATACAATGGACATCACTGAGGATGGTGCAGTGGAAACTGCCGAGTGTCTAGTGTCTGGCGGATGAAGAGAGCTGCATTGCTGTAGCGATGAAGATCACGATGTAGTGGAAAACATGAATTTACAATAAAACCTGTTTTGAAATTGTGTTTGGCTCAAAAAATCTTGTAAGAAACGAAGAGCAAGCAGCCGACTGGCCACATTAACCTGTATCATCAATCTTTTTCACAATTTCGCCATTTTCCGGTTATTATACCTTATATATTGAATGGAAAACTCCGGTGCACATGTCAGTTTTTTACTAAATTGCGACGGAAACGTTCTTCATCTTATATTAAACCATAGCAGTGCAGCTGCTCGACTCATCACACTCTTAGTAGAAATCACTATCGATATTGGAATTAATTATAATCTAACATATAGGCTGATAGTGTTCCGTTTTTGTTTTTTGTACTGCTTAATCAACGGCGAGAAATGCACGCTAGTTCTCTTGCAATGGTGCGCCAAATGATGAAGGAGCAACAAGTTTGTAAAATCATTTGAATTCGATTATTTCACCGGAAAATTTAACTCAAAAACAAAACAAAAAGAACACGCAATTATGCACGCTAGTCTTTATTTCTTTATTACTGGCTAAGTACATGATAGGAATAGATGAAAAAAAAGAGTTAATCTAGTTTTCCGGTGGAATAAAATGCGCTTGGTATTTTCCACCGCAATAGTGGTGTAAAGATTTCGTAGACAATAAATTAATAACTTAAGGCTTACTTATTTCGATCTCAAAAATAGCTGATTTTAACTCGTTGTTTTTTTAGCATATGTGAAACAGTGATCTGTAATACTTTTATTTCCTGCCTTGTTAATGGGTTGTGCTCGCGACTTCGACATCGTGCTGGAGCTTAATTGCTTTCAAAGCGGCCTTAATAATACAAGTTTTGGGAGGTGTAGCTCCCACGTTATGAGAACGTTAGTCCCTCCCCCCCGTTCATGCCCAAGCTATTCAGTCTACCTCGGCCATGTTCCTTAGGCCCAATGCTATAGAAGATGAACTTTTGTGTTGAATTTAATGTTTCACATGTGAATGTATTTTCTCCTTGCTCTATCTAGTCCTTGCCTTTCAGGGGTTCGAAATGTCACTTCCTGTCCGATTTTCCAATGCGGCGGCTTTTCATTTCTAACGTGGCAGTTCAGTTTAACGTTCATACAAAACCACCTGAGCCAATTCAATAGTTCAAAACCACCAGTTCAGTTTAACGCATATTGTTACTGCAGCAATGCTAGCTAAAGTCTCCTTCTTGATTAAATAACGCTGTAGTTTTCTTGTTACAAAATATGACCCAGAGCAGATATTTTACTATTATTTGTTTACCGTATAATCAGAGCTTAGGCTGAATCAGTATCTCCTGTTGTTTAAGCTTCCCAATTTGAGAGACTCTACTGTTTTTTATTATGAGAGGCTATATTTCTGATAATAGTAACTTATTTGGTGTTCTGAATGGAGGTTGGTTTGGGGCAAATTGGTCACCGTTTTGATCAACATTTCAACAGTGCCACGTATGAGACTTAGAAGTGCCTTGGTGATCTGCATAATGCTCCCGGCTGGATGTATCAACTGACCAGTTTTTCTGTATGAAACGTGGAGTGATCCGTCTCAAATTATGTTTTACCTGGGGACGGAGTTGCTAACTTTTCACAATGCCATAATTTTATTTTTGCTGACCCCCAAAAACTGTAGCAAGGTTTTTTCAAATACATGCAACACTTTTTTTTATTATTTACTTTTTTTATATCTTGGACTGAACTTTTTTTTCATGTAAAAGTTGCAATTGACAACATCGGTTGCTTTCTTGTGTTAATATGTATTTTTTGTTTATCGCCAAGCTTAAGTTGGCGCCTGTTACTGGTTAAGTGTAGCTGTTTGATGTAATTGACGTAGTTAGCCGCATTGTCTTTCGCTGCTTACTGCCTGCGTACTGTTGACGTAACGTAAAATAAACTTGATTTGACTTAAATCAAAGAGATAGTAATTGTATATGGACCTAAAGATTGGTATATTATGTTCGAACTACACTCTTTTTACAAGAACACAAGGTACAGTTTTCCTCGAATCGTAAGAACAATGCCAGTCTCAGCAGCCAAAAAAATTAAGAATAAATTTTTAATCTTGAAACAAATAATAAATTTTACGCAGATTCAGAACGATGAAATTGTTAGTGATTTTTCCAGTATTTGGAAAATAGCAACGATTCAGTTGAAAATAGAGCGCTGTTGCGCAGGCAACGGAGAGAGCGTTAGGCTGTCGTTCAAATTAAAAAAAAAAAACTCGCTTTTTCGCTCTTGTAATTTACGATGCCGCAAACGCAGCACAAAATGCCTAACTCAAGCTGAGCATTGAAAATCAAACAGTTTGTTAAACATGGTCGCTGAAATTGACATTGATTCTCTCGAAATGTACTAACAAAAGAGCCTCAAAATTGTGAAAAAAAATCAAAAACAGCCCCCCTTAACTCAAAATTTATTGGTTCTTATAAAAAAAAAAGTGTATTATCGTAGAGCGAGCTCTTGGCGAAAATGTGCTTAGTCATGTGAGGGTTGTGGACGTGGGTCTGCTTTCGCTTGTGCGCCGTTGACCTCGCGAGTATGATGCGATTACGAGCTATGCTATGCACCAACACCATAGTTAGAATGTCTTCATAAATTTAATATATACACAACCAACAGATACACAACATAAAGATTGAATTTATTTGCATGACCAAGAGTTGGGAGTACAAAGTAACAGCAGTTTATTTTTTTATTCATGCTGTCGTAGGGCTTTTGATTATACAAGTATTACAGATAGCATCATTTGCATTAGGAATTTTTGAAACACAATAATTTAATGTGCAATTGCCATTACATTTTATTCACCAAGCTGCCTTGCCCGGAGACAGCGGAAGGACCTTTCAGTCTACTAGTCAAGCCACCGCCTGTCTATCACACACAGTGGATGCTTCACAATGTCACTTTAATCGCTGAACGTCAAGCAGGAAAGCTGTAAATACCAACTTTTATGGTCTGTATTTCAGGCTGTCCACTCACCTTTGAACAAAAAAATGAAAAAAAAATGACAGCAATTTACAGAAAAAAATGAAAAAAAATGACAAAAATTGTAAAAAAAATGAAAACAAATGACAAAACTTCACCATAATTCCTGCCACTATTTGAAATTTTGCAACCATGCTACTTAAACAGAGTGCCTTGTACCTAAGTTAACCTCACAAACACCGTCTATTAAAAAAAAAACAATGTTTTTGAACCAATTAATGCCAAGAATACAAACGGTTTAAAACAAAATCCGCAAGAATTTAAAAAAACGCATATCAACATCTTAGAGCTTCGCCCCCAACACGCATTTTACTAACGCATAAGAGCAGTGGTGCTCAGCCAGCACCTCTTTGCCAGGTTTCATGTTCTTTTTTACTAGTCCTCTTATATCTACCCTGTGTTGCAAGAAAACTATGTGGAAAATTTCACAATTCCTTTCAACTTTATTTTTAAACATTTTTCACCCTCAGAAGCGTCGCTAGAAATGGTGGCACCAGGGGCGGGATTTTGTGGAGGCACCCTTTATCGGCCAAAATATAGGTGAAGACCAAAAAAAAAAAGGTCTTCGCTGCAAAACGAGTTGGTGTTCAGTTTTCAGTCCGAAAGTATGTGATGACCAAAAAAAAAAAAAAGGTCTTTGCCTACCCTTCAGTGGGTTTTCGGTCTAAAAAAAACAAAACAGAATGGTGACACCCGAGGCGGGCCGCCCCACCCCCCTAGCGACGCCACTGTTTACCCTTTTATCTTTTGCAAAAAATTTTAGCATTTCAGCCATAGGCGTAGCCAGGATTTTTGATTAGAAGGGGGGGGGGGGCGAACCACAAATCATACACAATGACGTCGTCAGAAATTTGCGAAAAAGGAGCTTTTTGTAATACTAAGATATTGCAGAATGGAAGATCAGAAGTTGTGGTCCGTGTTTGGCACGTAAACAGGATTTTGCAAAGGGAGAAGAGGACTTAAGCTGAAAGTTAGAAAGTCAAATGTCTAAATTGGGAGATGTTTTGAGTAAACCAGTGTAACCTCAACATATCCCAAACGGGGGTCTGAGGGCAAAGAAATAGCTATTTTAACACCATCGGATCACATTTTGCAAACTAGATTTTTAACATGTGAAAGCCAATTGAAAAAATTAAATTGTTCAATTCTTTTTTTACTTACAATTTAAGTCCAAAACATGCTTAAAATCTTGCATTTTGCGATAAATTTTGTAAATGATCTGGCCCAGGTAAGAGGAAGCGTGGTATCTTGCCACCTGTAATATTTTAGCCGTAAATAATAATCCACTCGAAGATTTGCTTAAGAGATTTTTGTTTTGTCATGAAAATAACCAGTTATAGGAGTACATGTACGGCCTGGGGAACCAGGCTCCCTTAAATGCAAATTCAATAATTTGTTCAATGAGCATTTCTCCTAGCTAATGTTTTTTTCAAAAGTACGGTATTTTATCGTGAAAAAACTGGCGAGGTAGAGGTGAATCGTTGATGAAAAATAGTACAATAGACGGTTACGCTTACTAACCATGTTATTGCCCGGGCCGGATTTACATTGAGCGAGGGCTCCTGGCACTTTGGGAATTTTCGCAAAATCTCGCTGCCAAAAAAGGTGAAGACCAAAAAAAAGTCTTACATCTGAGCGCAGGGCCCCTGGCACTGTGTCACATGGCAAATCCGGCTCTGGTTCTTGCATTACGTTCTTAAAAAGGTTCGACGAGGGCCTGGGGTAGCAACTTTTAGAAAAAAAGCCCGCAATTTCACCTAGGTTGTAGAATTAAATTGGTTGGCAGAAATTGAATTGAAGGAGCCTAGGCGTCAGTATTATTGTTACTTAATTACGGTACTGTAGCATGCGAAAAATGCTGAAAGAAACGGAAATTGAAGAAACAATAGGCTTTTTTGTTACATTTTAATCATTGGAGACATTTCAATTGGAAAGTGAGACCCGCCCCCCCCCCCTCGTTACGCCTATGATCTACGATTCCAGCTGGAGTAATTTATGAGATAATCGTGCTGGAAAATGCATAATATGCCGCAAAGGAAAATGTTAACGCTTGTTACGTAATGAAATGAGCGCAATCAAAAACTAAATTTTTACCTGTTGCATGATCGAAAAAGTTATCTATTACGTTACATTAATCCAACCATTATGCACAAAAGCTTATAATTCTTGCAGCTTGGTAGAAGTTACTAAAGTTGCCTTATGTAGCACAAGGTAGGTAACGTAGTTCTGTAGCCTGCAGTATTTTTTGTGCGTTCCACAAAGGAAAGAATTTCAAATATCACCAACTCTATCATGATTTTAGTGGAAATAACTTCATTTAATAGAACCATTTTACTGACCAGGGTTTTATTATGTTTTTGCAAGTTAAACATCTAAGCTCGTACAAAGATTTACCGTACGTGAGATGAATGCCGTCACAGTGAAATTTTGGCGTAGAAATTGTTACAAAAAACTCGGAAACTAACTTTCAATACAAGATGAAATGTTCTGATAACTTAACATACCTTATATTAAAAATCGATGCTGTAAAAAAATATAGTTGAGGGGCGGATCCAGAAATTTTTGCAGGGAAGGGGTCCGCTCAATATATGATATTTTTGTAAGCGTTTTTGTATGGTTTTCCCTTCCAGTTTAATACCTTTAGGTGCAACCAGTAACCAAGTGCTACTCTAAATAAAATTTTTGTATACTGTACTGGCTGCTAGTTTGGCGTGGCGCGTAGCCAGAAATCTGCAATGGGGGGCTGTATCGAGGGTCTGGGGTAATGCGCCTAGCTGCTGGAGACAAGGAGTTTGGAGTAGCGCGCCTTGCTGCCGGAGACTAGGGGGTCTGGGGCCCCAGCCCTCAAAGATTTTGCAGTTTTTTTTTACTAAAGTAACTTAATTTTAGGCATATTTTAGCAAAAATCAATGCTTTTAAAATGCGGCATAGAAATTAACAGTGCAAAAACATAATTGAACTGGCTGCGTAAATGGACTATGAAGGCAGTGGCTAATGATATAATTTCAGCCTTATTATTACAAGCCGGTAAATCATAAAATAAAAAAATTAAGGTTTTAACCTAATTCGACTGCTTTAAAAAAAATTTTAGACAATAGTTGCTTTTGTCGAAACATAATCATGAAAATTTAAAAAGTTACCGAAACCGCTACTTAGCTTCCTTCATTTTCCTCACACAAAGCAAAGCTATAAATCCCCCCAAAATATAAATAATAAATCACAAACAATGGTATAATTCATATACAGTTGCACTCGAAAAAAATTCCACAATTAAAATTAACATTCTTCACAAAAAGTTGAAAAAAGTAAATATAGGTTTAAAAAAAATGAAACTTGGTAAAAAAAAATGAAAAAAATGACAAAGGTTAAAAAAATGAATAAAATGTAAAAAAAATGACAGTGGACAGCCTGGTATTTTGACCCGACCGGGAATCGAACCCGCGTCTACCGTTTTAGTAGCAGACGCTCCATCCACTGATCGGTTGACGAATTTTATTGTTGTGCTCCATTTTATTTGATGTTTATTTAGAAATACATGAGCAACTAAAACAGTTTTGTCGCTAAAGTATATAAAGCACGGCGTGTCACTAAACCACAAGCAATTGAACATTAAGCGATCAACCTAAACAGAATATTTCATAAACTCCCATCAGTTTATCCCCTACATTGATTCACTGCCGTCAAGAATGCATCTTCCAGGACGTTTCTGGTTCCGGATGAATCGTCTACGCACTGGTTTTGGGCGTTTACGTTCTGCTCCACACAATTGTGGCAAAGGAGCATAACTACACTATAACTGCAGCGCTGAAAAAAAAACAAAAAACAAACATAGGGTTACTGCGGTACACTACGGAAATATGGTTCAATTTTTGGAAAAAGTACGGCACAGTATTACGTTCGGTATTTTTCAGAGCAGTACGTTACGGAAATTGGAATTATTTTTTCCGCACCTACCCTAGTACTTGGTTAGTCTGTTAATGTCTTCTTACAGTCGCAGTAAACTTGTCATGGAAACCACTCAGTGAACATTCTCCGACAGCAGCAGAACGTATAGTTGTAATTACATTTTTATCCATCTAGTTGCCTTGGCCAGGAGACAGTGAAGGGACCTTTTGATCTCTGACTCAAGCTGCTTCCTGTCTCCCGCACACGGTGGAGGCTTCGCATTGTCCCGTTTCAGTGCTGGACGTCAAGCAGGAAAGCTGTGAAAAGCATACTTTTAAGTCTTTGGTTTGACCCGATAGGAATCGAACTTAAATCCACCATTTCAGTAGAAAACGCTCTATCCACGCGACCACTGATTGATTATATATGTGTGCGACACTTCTTTTACACCTTTCGCAATCAAAATGATTTTCACTGCTTGTCTGCTCCACAAATCAGCAACATTTTTGCAACTTTTCGATACTTTAATTTGTGCAACAGTTTATATAAACTAGGCAAAGCAGTGGTACGAAATAGATACGGAAATTTTTTCCGTACTCTACATTTACGTGCGGTAATTGAATGAAGTACCGAATTACGGTACGATATATAGTTAGAGGTGCAGATTACAAAACATCATAACGTAACGTACCGTAGCAAACCCTTGGAATCAAATGACCAATCCGCTCCACTACACTTCACAGGGCAAATGACGATGGCGTTCTTTATATCGCCTAAAATGACAATGGCTTAAGTTTTCTTCGTCGTCTGGAAGTTAAAAACTTACTATAATTTGTTAGTTTGTCTAGTTTATCACTTCTTTCATCCATCTTTCTTTCATCGCCAAAATATACAATTACTGTGCAGTCCTGCAGATCCATACTTGTCTGTGATTATCCGGTCGCGTAAAGGAAAAATCGTGCATTCTACATTAGAAGCAATTTCGTTCATTTTGGGAGATCAAAACATACTAAAAAAAATGTGACTCAGCAACATCGCAACTTCTCTTCTCATGGTCTCGTTTTGGGGGCCTAAAAATATGCGCTGATGTCACCCAACTGCCAAATTCAAAAACTCGCGATTTTCTTGAAATTTGTTTTACAATTTTTTTAGTAAAGTTCATCAGTGGTAAAGAACTTGAGAAATGCTTTAATTAAAATGCTCATGTCTTCAAAACTTTGAAGACTGTCAGACAAAAAGCTTCAACGACATGAACATTTCAATCAAAGCAATTCTTTTGATGTGTTTTAATCTCACAATATCAACAATAAAATTGCTTCTAATATGGAATGCACGATTTCACCCTTTTTTGCCCATAAGCAATCGGAATAAGAATAAAAAACGTCCATTGCCAGAGTAAACAAGACCAGACTTATATACCAAGCTTTTTTCAATGTAGCTTTATCAAAACAATATTTTCAATGAATTAACAACTCATGTCACGAGATTGCAAGAAGTTCCACATAGTCTTTTGAATGATCCTCATACACTGATTTGTGCACCTCTTGCATGGAATGCATCGCAAAGTCAGTAAAGTTGGGCTTTTAATTAAATACAGGTGCTCTTAATAGAAGGTTCAGAGATCATAATTTGAAAAAGTGTTTGAAAACTTACCAAGTCAGGATTTTGGCAAACCGTCAAGTTATTTTCTGATGAAACTGTCTCTACAACGTCTTTCCTCTCCCTTGAAGGTAGCAATGCCATATTATACGTTGTTTGGGTAGCAATATCTAGAAAGATAAACAACCATATGAAAAAAACAGAAATCTTCACTACATTATTTGAAAAATTAATTTACTGTTGCATCCTTGCAGGTTGCAAAACTGCAATCTACGAACATACAGTATCAACCTTTTCAGAAACTTACCAGTACAGCACACAATGGGCACAGGTTTGTAAACTGAATGGACTTTATCTCACTCCATTTAAACGATGAATACAATCAATGAGTTTTGCAAGGAAAAGCACAGCAGCTATTTACAAATCATTGATACACCAGCTCTATAAAATTTTAACAGTCAACTTTTGACATGTCTATTGCTCTTATTGTGTAGTTTTGCAGTGACAAAGGTACTGTGAATACAACACAAACATGAAAAGGCCAAGTCAACAACTGATTTTGATTACCTGAGGCTCGTCTGCTCGAAAACTACTAGGTAGCTAAATTCAATAAAACAGTACACTTACTTGCAATACTCTGTTCATAAACTTCATCGTTTCTGGTCAAGCCATAGTCATCAGCATTTTGCTTTGGCATCGTATTTTCTTTCTTTGGTTATACAAATAAACACAGATAACGCCGAAACTACAATCTGTAACAAACTTTGATATGCATTCTGCATGCAGTACAAAGTAGTGTATATACTGTAGGTCCAGCTGACTGTTACAACATCCAATGATTATCCTTGCAAAATGTCTAGAAGCGATTCAATAAAACTACAATATTAACTAGACCTGCAAAATGAAATAATTCCACTTCATAACAATATTCTTTCTGGGACATGTTGTTTGATGAATTTTTTAACCAACGCGAGATCATATATAACAAGGCTGCATTACATTCAATTAACAATTACAGTAGATACAATAAGACAAAAGATATGAATCAAGTGTTTACTTTTATCATAATTGCTATCCATCATCACCAATAGCTAACTTTCTGACTGTGAGTTGTATAATCCTCTCATTCAGTTTAATTGAACCCAAACTAATTGTGAAATGACAAAAAAGTCTGTGTGAAATGCACTTGCATATGATGCCACATTTAAAGGAGATTCATTATTATGGACAAGACTAAAAGACCAAAAAATTGAAAAAGGCGGAAATCGTGCTAAAAAAAAGGTTACGATTAGATTTGGGTTAAGATTAGGTTAAGGTTAACCCTAACCCAAACCGCCCTTTCCAACTTTTCCGCCTTTTACTCATATCCCATTATTACGCCTGTTCATTTAAGTATCTTCATTTTGATAATTTTGCCCTATAGTATTTGTGTGCAGTGTTCCTGCTAAATTTTAACATTAAGTTTACTTATTTGTTACTGACACGTTTTAGCAACTATCTGAAACTTTTCCAGGTGCTAAAAAAATAAACAGGACAAGGATTAGGGTTGTCATATATAGCAGTATACATATATACACTGTATACACGACCACAAAGAACTAAAGGATCACAATTCGAAGGGTCAAGACTCAAGTATGAGTTAGGTTTGAGATTCTTGCAGTTCTTGTGATTATTTCAATACCTATGATCCTGTATGTTTTCGTAGGACTTGCTTGAACTGTTTTTGAACTTGAAACAACATAATTGGTGTGACTGTAAAAGAGTAGCCAAGGCCTTAAATCTACAAATGTACCACTATCCAAAAGATGAATGACATATTTAAACAGATAGAAGATTTGATGCACTGTTCTATCGTCTTTCATGTGCAGTATATATCATTTTTTAGGCAAATTTGATCTGGGGCATTAACTATGATATAATTCAGGTAGCCCAATGATTTACATTAGTGGAGAGGGGTGTAGTTAAGTACAAGCCGTCAGCTTTATTTCGGAATCTCTGCAACTCATGTATGAGCGTGCATGCGCTCTTGCTCCTCTTATGTGTGCACGCATTAGGGTTAGGGCTAGATCTGGGGAATAGCTTAGATCCGACAGAAGGAGAGAATGCACGTGTGCTCATACACGAATCATACATCTGCCGAAAATAAAGCGACTGATCATACTTAACGACACCCCTGCTCTACTGTCTTTTATGTACAGTATATATCACTTTATAGGCAAATTTGATCTGGGGTATTAACTGTGACATAATTCAGGTAGCCCAATGATTTACATAAGTGGAGAGAGCAGTGGTCGAGTGGATAGAGCATCTGCTACTTAAGCAGTAGACTCGCATTCGATTCCTGGTCGGGTCAAATTAAAGACTAAAGAAATTGGTATTCACAGCTTCCCTGCTTGATGTTCAGCAATTATAAGGATAGACATTGTGAAGCCTCTGCCATGTATGGTAAACAGGTGGGCAGGTGGCAGCTTGACTCTCACTGTCTCTTGGCAGCCTGGCCAATGCAACTTGGTGAATAAAATGTAATTACAATTACATTATACGTTAGTGGTTACACTTTAATTTTTTCTTTGTACTTTATAAATGCATATTGCATAGCTTTGTAGATCTTAGGAATACATTTAGTCCTTCAGATCAATCTAACTTCTAGGAGCATGGAACTCAAAGCTGTAAATCTGAAGAGTGAAATGCCATGCTGTTCAGTAAGAAAAATACAGATTAGCCAACTTTAGACTTATCTAGCCTACTTGTAACTTTAAGAATTTGGGGTAACAAAGACGCAGTTGTTCTTGTAGTGGCATTTTTATCCTCTTGTCACTGATCAGACAGTGTTGAACAAACTTACTAAATCTAGACTTGCAACATCAGACATGATTTGAAGGCTACACTTTTGATTGTTTAAAGTACCTTACTTAGTACCTAGATAAAAATTGAAGTAGCAAAGTAGGCCTAGTGGTAATACTGCCCCCTGCCCAACTACAAACTAGGCTGCTTCGTACTGTGTAACTTACTGTAGCAAGGAGAAGTTGGCATATCTTATTACCTACAGTATACCTGCTATTAAACTATGCAACTCAGCTACCTCAGTAATAACTTGCATTAAATTACACACCCCAACAGGCTTTTTTATTATAAATAATATCTATTTCTCACTGTTTTCAGGTTAATATCTACCTGTGTTGCAAATGCTAGCCTTAAGTAATGTGTTTACTTTGTCACTGCCCAATCTCCAAACCATTTGCACGATTACTCCTTCAGTTTCGTACGTGCTTTGTGACACGGAATGCGAAATTATCGAAGTTTATAAACAACGAAAACTTTTGCAAAAAAGAAAAAAAGGAGATAGACCGATCACGTGATGTGACTGGAATGGTTGATAATATGCATTCTAACCTTACCCGTAAAATTGAACCAGAAGTTGTGTCTTGAGAAAAAGAATAGACAAGAAATAAAACGTCATTCAAGTGGGGATTCACCGTTGGAAAGAAACAACAAGACTAGATGGCAAAGTTAGATGGGCCTTGGTGCTGCTTCGAAGCAGCACCGAAGCAGCCCTTGAGAACTTGGACAGGTGCATCTGGCAATAGCAGCTTAGTCAATAAATGTAACAAAACATACTGTTGGCAAATAACAGAGCTAGGGAAGAGAAGAGGTTGTATGCTAATTTAGCGAAGGTACTGGTACTGGCTTGTAAGCCTGTTAGTTGTTTATTGTAGTTGTAAGCATTAACATAAAATTTCATTAAAACAAAAGCAGAGTTCATAACAAGAAAGACCAAAGGGTTATATAAGCTGATAAGTCAAGTTAATGGTATATACCGGTTCAGTACCGGCACCATACTGTCAGTGTTAGACCATGGGTCTACCAAATCTAGATGACAGTGATATTTGACACTGGCTAATTTGACTGAAGGAGCATACTCAGATCAAACCTACTGGTTTAAAGGCACTGGATGAGTGAATCGGGCAGCTTAGGCAATTCGTGTAGTATTGCAAGCAGAAGTACCGGTATACTTTTACATGTAAGGCTGCCGTACTCTGTGCTGCATAAAAATCGTGTAGGCGTAGTTGGCAGTTACAGTTATTTATTCCGTTATTTATGTGGCTCTGGTATGGTACCAGCTTGCCCTGTGCTAGTGTGCTGACTGGCTGAGGAGTTCTGGTAGTGTATTATGAGTCGTGATTGCGTTATGGTAATTTACTGGTAATCATGTCAGATGTTTTGTGTTCAATCGCGCTACCGCTAACATGCAGATATGCAATACCCGTAACAAACTGAGTGGTTTGGTAGGCCATCAATACTGGAAGGGAGGGTGGGGAGGGTATGAATTTGTAACAATAACAGCAACGACAACAAAAGTCAATTCAGTACACCAAGAACAAGTTCAGGCATCATAACACAGAATTTAGTGTGCAAACCATAATAATCCAGAAATGAAAGTTCAGTATTGCATTGAGAGAAAATTCAAAATCAAAATTTTTTCAACAAGAGTATTAACAGTAAAATATACTGCACTATTTAGTGTAGTAGTTGCAAATAAAATGGGCTACTGCTGGTAAATTAACTAAGCAGGTGTTACAGTAGCCTAGTATAATCAGAATCAACACTAATGCTTTCATTTGCCCAAACTGCCATGTTTCAGTTCTGGAGTGGTACCAGTATACCAGTAGCCGATACACTGTGCACCTACTGGTAGTGGGCTACCGACCACAGATGTCGATAATCGGTTTTCCCTCTATAAGGCTTACTACTAATAATAATGTACCGGTACTTCTTATAGTAGTGTAAGAATAGCCACCGTCATTTGTTCTTATTTGGGGGCTGGTCATGAGTACCAGTGTAGGTTGCCAAAGGTTACGTCACATGGAGATCACGTCACACAGAAGCTGTTCGGCATACCTCGCACTGTTCAGTATTCCTTCAGGCTCTTTGGGATACCTGGGGTTGTTTGGTGCACCTTTGGGCTGTTTGGTATAACATTCAAACACTCAGGTTTAGGTTGATGTTTCAGGGTTCCTAAAGTACCTAAAGCCTTTGTGACAAAATATCCATGTGACTTAACTTTTGGCAAGCCCAGAGTACTGTAAGAATAGCCTCTTATCCTTTGCCTTCAATAGTAGTAGTTCATTATCATATTATTTTACGCTACAAGATATTTGTCATTAGGTCTACTTGCTTAGATATGAGTTTTTAAGATGGCGCTAAATAATACTGTTGCCTATTTAAAAGGCATAAGATTCCTTCAGTTGACATTAGCTGAAAAACTGACAATAAAAGAAAAAGGAAGGCATTGTCCTGATGTGGTAATAAAATCATCTGCTTCAAGTAAAGGAAAGAGGTATAGTAGAAAATTTAATCGTGATCTTTATGAAAAGCATAATTGGTTAACTGGCTGCTCTGATACTAATGCTCTATATTGTTTTCCTTGTTTGCTGTATGGTGGTGAATCAGTTTGGACCAATGTTGGATTTAAAGATTTAAATCATTTGCAACGAAACATCAAAATGCATGAAAGTTCAGCTAAACATATTAACAATGTTGTAGATTTGTCTTACTTGGGAACTGCCAATATTCTTTCTCAGTTGAATACTGGTCAAGAAATTGCTATTGCTCGACATAATGAAAGAGTTATAAAAAATCGAAACACTTTGTCAAAATTAATTGATATCATAAAATTCTGTGGAATGTTTGAGCTGCCTTTGAGAGGGCATGATGAGTCTGTTTCCTCTACAAACCCTGGTGTCTTTCATGGTTCGGTTGATCTAGTGTCTCAATTTGATTCTGCTTTGAAATCTCACCTTGAGTCAAACAGTCTTTTCAAAGGGATATCTAAAACAGTCCAAAATGAAATTTTGAATTCAATGTTTGAAGTGTGCAGAGAAGAAATACAAAATGAAATAAAGTCTTCTGAATTTTTAGCTGTGATGACCGATGAAACCACTGATATTTCTGAAAAATCTCAGGTGGTTATTACATTTCGATATGTAAAAAAAGACAAGCCAATAGAAAGGTTTTGGGGTTTTTTCAACCCTGTTGATATGACTGCAGAAACCTTGGCTAGTTTGGTGGAAGCTGAGCTAACACCTTTAATTGGACAGAAGCCCGAGAAACTGGTTGCACAAACCTATGATGGGGCAGCAGTATTGAGTGGAGTTAATAGAGGAGTTCAAGCTAAATTGAAAGAAATCTACAATAATGCATATTTTGTGCATTGTTATGCTCACCAACTTAATCTTATTGTACAAAAAGCTGCATCACAAAATCAGAGAGTCAGAGTGTTTTTTGCTAGTCTTTCTGGAATTCCAACTTTTTTTTCAAGGTCTCCCTTAAGAATGTCAGCTTTGGAACGCATCACAAATAATAGACGCATACCACGCCCTTCGGGAACGAGGTGGAACTTCAAAAGTAGGACTGTCAAGATGGTGTATGAGCTACGGGAAGAGTTGGAGGAATGCTTCAGCACACTAGCTACCAGTAACTCCACTGAAACCGTTTCTGCTGCAATTGGATTAAAAAGAATGATGAATGATCCAGAGTTTTTGTTTTGGCTGAAGTTCTTTTCAAAAATAATGCCCCACATTGATGTTTTTTATAATCAAGTTCAAGCTAGGAACATTGATGCTCTTCAAGTGTCTGGGTTTGTGACCACTTTAAAAGCCAACATTCAGAAAGTCAGAAATGAATGTGATACCATGGACATGAGTTATTGTAATGATAACACTCGTAGGCCTGAAACTTTTGTTGAATGTAGAAGAGAAGCACAAGAAGTTTGTGATTCCATACTTTTGCAATGCCAAGAACGATTCAAATTCACAGGACATTTGGAAGCTAGTAATATGCTTGATAGAAATAGTTTTAATTTGTTTGCTAAGCAATTTCCTGTTTTGATTTTAGACAACATAACTTCTTTATATCCTTGTCTTGACAAACTCAAGTTGAAAAGTGAATTGGAAGTTTTGTACATTCGCCAAGATTTAGGATCATTCAAAGGTCTCACTGGGTTATTGCAGTCATTTGAAACACTAAATTTGACTGCAACGTTCTGTGAGCTCACAAAATTGTTAAAAATTTTAATCACAACACCAATGACTACTGCTGAGAGCGAGAGGAGCTTTTCGACGTTGAACAGAATCAAAACTTTTTTACGCAATACAATGCTGAACGAGCGACTCAATGCATTAGCAATGCTCTCAATTGAAAAGCGAATGGTTACTGAAATGAAAGATTTCAACAAAAGAGTAATTGATTTGTTTGCCACTTCAAAGAACGGAAGAATGGAGTTAATTTTCAAGTAGTTTTTTTTTTAATAGAAGTAGCATGTACTGCTAATAGTTGAGTTTTGTATGCATGCCGTTAGCGTCAAAAGCTTGCAGGTCTGCACAGATAACTGCTCTGCTGCTTGTTCTGGCTGTCAGTTTAAAACAGTTACTCAATTTGAGGTCTATTTTGTAAAAACTAAAAAACATGATCGATATTAGTGATTTAAATCTTGTTGGTAATTCTTGGTACTATTGCAGCCAGTAAATGTTAGCTTGTAATAACGAAGTTACACATATGAACTGTAACCTTAATAGTTAACTTTTTGAGCATTTGAGCAAACGAAGGTATTTTCAGCTTGCTATTTATACTGCTTACCGTTGGCCATATTGAAATTTAGTTGGCAGTTTTTAGAGTTGCAGCCAGTAAATTAAGTATACCGTACATAACTACATATAGCATCTAGTTAATAACATCCATCGAGTTGCTTTGATTAGCCTGAAATTGTGATAGCGATACTGGCCCTTTTTAGGCTCACAAGCATTCCTATGTCCAACTACAATTGGTCAATATCATGGAGTTGCAACTTCGACGTTAATTTTTTAAAACTGAGTATTGATTATTGAGCAGAAGCCGGAACTTTTCATTTGCGTAGATTGAAGAAAATCTCTGGGCTAAATAAATTGCTGTATCAGTTTATTTCAGTACCACAACTCTATGGTACTTGTGGTTCATTCTTGTGATATTGGCAGCACTATAATCAATCATTAAAAATTTCTTTTATGTTTTGCAGATATTTTAGTGATTAATAATATTGCTGTTAAAAAGTGTTTTATGAAAGTTTGCATAAAGAATACTCGCAAGTGACTGCCAAGCGGCGAACTGCATTCTTTACAAAGAGCCTCTGTGCGCTTTATAGGTATGAAATTGTAATAATAGCGTTGTACTTCAAGAGTGGCTGTCAAGTAGCTTAAAAAGAGTCTCGCGAGGTATGCTGGCTGTGGATTGGAGTTCTAACTAGATATTGCATTATTTCGACCTTGGAAAAGACATTTAATACTTAGAATAGTCTACTACTCTGTGGGGTAGCTGAGTTGAACAGTTTAGGGTTGCTGAAAGTCAGCACGTAGAACTTCTTGAAAAGACAAATGTAAAAATTATTTAAATGTGTTAAATCCTTATTTGTCGAAATTTTAATTAACGTCATCAATCGCAGTAATTTACAATAATAAGGCATAGGTACTTTTATCATTCGTAACCATTGTTCAATTCTACAGCAAGTTTTATCTTGTTTGATTTTCTCGAAAAATTATGTAAACAGATTATGAGCTCTGTAGCAACGTCATGCGATACCCTATGGCTTCAGTACAGCAGCAGCAGAGTAATTATTTTGTTACATGCTTGCTTTTTTAACATATTTTCTGTCTCGTAGATTATACGTTGTTATGACGTTTTCCTGATGATATCTTGCGAACCCATCTCTATGCAACATCGTATTAATTGGATATTGAACCTCCAAGTTAAAACCAACTCATGGCGTCGAAAATCCGTACGATCTGTACCATGACTTATGTTCAAGCGAATGAAGTGAAATTGACAAAACGGGACAGCGATATTGAACCATAGGCTTAAATGTGATAACTAGGGCAAGTTTTTGCAACTTTTTTTTACAGCATCCGACAGCTTCCAAAACATTCAGACTTTAGACAGTACAATGTTTTAAGCTGTTTGCATAAATTTTATTTTGCAACTTTTTTCGATTTTGCTACTTTTTACGGCAACTTTTATCGATTTTTGCGCAACATGTAAAAAGTGTGCTTTGAAAAATTTGCTTTGAAACTGCAGTATTTCAGTTTAATTGTGGTATTGTGTTTGAAATGTGTAGCAATGAGCTATGTGACGTATTGGCTTCGTCTCAATGTTATCTATGATGCAACCGTTGGTTTGCACAAAGAGGTTCAGCTACAACCATAGAAGTACTAGTACCATAGTGTCAGAACCAGGGCTGTGGAGCAATTGCAGAAATGACTCGGCCAAACATTAGCCCCAAACTTCGTGCAAAATTATTAAATTGCCAAGCATCTTCAAGCTCTGTGGAACGAAGTTTCAGCATGCGGCGCAAACTGTTGTCAAACGATCGTCATTTCTCTTCAGACTATGTTTGGAAGTATTTAGCATTACATGTTAACAAATCTCTTGATAATTAAACTATAGCGATTGCCCCTTTTCCAGTTTAATGGTTTTTCATTTCGTTTGATGGCAACACTTGTATGCATGTTTTTCTTTTCGGTAGGATTTTGATGGTAGAAAAGCGGTTTGTGTTTTGTTCCTTAATTTGACCAAACCAATGTTATTTGAAAAGTATGACTGTGTGGTAACTAGTGAGTATCTACAAAATCAGTGTTGTTTAAACTCGTTGTGCATAGGCCTAAATCCAACTCTTTACTGCAACTTTCGTTAAAAATAAATGCAACTTTTTAGTGCAACTTTTGTTAAAAATAAATGCAACTTTCTCTGAATTTTAGTGCAACAAAAACTTTCCCTAGCGATAAGATATATCCTGTAACCGTTTTTCCGCATTCACACCGTTGCGTTGCTTGCTAGAGAGTTCGATTTCGCGGTGATAATACAGTAATACTAAACTTTTTAGTTTGCAACAGAACCAAAACGAAAATTGACGTGTTAGAGTGACGTTGATTTTGAGTACGAGTGATTTGCGTTTGTTGAACAGTTTACTTCGTGCAGCACCATGTAAATTTTAAGGCACGAGCCGCCACTGCCTGGTTATTAGTTAGGGGCCCTGAGGTCCCCTGGTCGTCAGTTAGGGGCCCCGAGGCCCTCTGGTTGTCAGTTAGGGGATCTGGGGCCCCCTAGTTGTTGGTTTGGGCCCCATAGTTGTTAGTTTGAGTCCCCTAGTTGTTAGTTAGGGGCGCCCGGGGCTCCCTAATTGACATTAATGTTATTGTTAATTACGGTACTGTTATGTACGTAATTGCTAAAAAAAAGCTGCAACTAAGCAGCGCTAGCCTACGTTGTTGGAATTTTTATCAATGGTGGTATTTTAATTGGGGGTCCCGGGCCCCCTGGGCCCCCCCTGGCTACGCCTATGGTTCACAAAAAGGCTAGATGTGGGCCTGAGTTAGCAACTATTAGGACAAAAACTCTCCATTTTCTCTGGTTATACGTTTAAATTGGCTGGCAAAAATTGAATTGAGGGGGACCCGGCGCCCTTGGTCTTCAATATTGTTAATTAGTTATTTGTTGTCAGCGAAAAATGCTAAAAAGAAACTAAAACTGAAGAAACAATAGGCTTTTTTGTCACATTTTTTTCATTGGTGAAATTTTATTTGGGGGTGACCCCTGCCCCCCTCCCCTTGCCTACACCTATGCTCCAAGTGAGGAAAACAAAAAAGGTGGTCGCAAATTTTCCGCGAGGTTTCTGGCGTTTTCCAACGAAATTTCAACTGTTCAAAAAATAGTGCTGTCCTTGAGCCGAGGACAGGGCAATTTTCGAGGACTTGAGGCTTCGAGGCCAAGGACTTCAAAATGTGTCCTCGAGGCCAAGGACGTCCTCGAGGACTCCACCTCTGCTTCGTAGGTACTTGTTGATAACCGTAGCAAACCTATACGAAAAATGTTAACAAAAATGCTTTGCATTGAAGTTTACAGTTGCATAACTACGTGAAAAACTAACTGACCTTCTGACTTTTAGGCCTAAACCAATTGTGCAATAATTGCAAAAATCTTCCTGTTGGCTCACTAAAAACATTAATCTTAGTCTAAAATCTGGTCAGCCACAATGCTTTAATCTTCAACATGCAGTCAATTCTTCGGATAGGCTATCTTTGGTAAGCAATATGCCGCAATAAGCTATAGGCTACTCCACCTTAAGCACTAAAACGGTAAAACCTATCTTGATTCCCAATGCTTAGCTCGCTCTTTGCGGCCAAAACCCTGTAGAAAAGCGTCTATCCTTTCTGAATTCAAGCAGCAGTTTGTTCCACTTATTCATGTATCTATACCATCTGCACTCAAAAAACCGATCAGTGGTCGAGTGCATAGAGTGTCTGCTACTGAAACGGTAGACTCGGGTTCGATTCCCGGTCGGGTCAAACCAAAGACTATAAAAATTGGTATTCACAGCTTCCCTGCTTGACGTTCAGCATTGAAAGGGACAGTGTGAAGCTTCCGCCGAGTGTGATAGACAGGTGGGCAGGTGGCAGCTTGACTCGAAGACCGAAAGGTCCCTTCGTTGTCTCCTGGCCAAGGTAACTTGGTGAATAAAATGTAATTACAATACAACTACAATTACTCACCTAGCTCAAAGAAGCCCAGTACTTAGCATGACTCAAAATAGGAGAAATTTACGAAACTGATTTATAGCGCAATCTACTTGAAACAAGATGGCCGTAATTCAAATTCTAAGAGGAAAATATGAATTTTTTTCGCTTAAACTTTCTTTATCTGATGAGTTGCAAGAATTGCAATGGGGTCATGCAGTGGTGGTCATTGACTCAGGGGGGCCTCGGGCAAGGAAACAAAAAACGGGTCCCCCTTTAAGCAACACCTAATGCTTCTGAGATCGTGCAGGATCAACGCTTCGGGGCTGGTACTTAGCACGAGCCCGTCCCCCCCAAAAAGGTTCTTACTTAACCGATGTAGGCATGTAGCTCAGGGTCTACGAGAGGGGGGTTCATCGTACCCGGGTACAGGCCTAGGGGGACCCGGAAGAGTTCAGGTCCCCGCGTTAAGTTTTTTTGGTGTTTTTTGGTCTTCATCTAACTTTGGCAAAAATAAGGAACTAAATTTCATTGAAGACCTTTTTTTTTTTGGTCTTCACCTAATTTTGGGAAAAATAAGGGACTAAATTTCAGTGAAGACCTTTTTTTTGTCTTCACCTAATTTTGGGCTAAACATGGGACTAAATTTCAGTGAAGACCTTTTTTTTTGGGCTTCACCTAATTTTGGGCAAAAAATGGGACTAAATTTCAGTGTTTTGGGGGCCCGGCATCGACCTTCGTACCCCATGGAAAAATTTCTTTCTGAGGCCCTGATGTAGCCCACCACCAGTTTTAGTAAATCTGAGGGTGAGCACAATCAAAAACTCTCACAACTAGCTGATCAGGATCTGAAAATTCAAGACTAAAAACAGTGTCATAACAAATTACTTATTAGGCCTACCCATACATGATCAGTAGGCCTACCATAAAACTAAAGATTTCTATGTCATACATTCTACAGCACAAACAAAAAATTTCTAAAATGCGGTTATGTACTAAAAGAGATTTATATAACTGTATTAATTGTCTGTATAATAACCTATGGCTTATACTATGTCCGTGAACGGATAGCAAGTGCAGGTAAACTTGCAAATGCTTTGGACTAGAGGTTTTTTGACACTTAAAGAGCCACCCTTTGCAAAGTGCACCTCAAAAAAGAGCCCTGTGCAAAAAAAAACAGTCAAGAACCCTTTGAAAAATTGGGTCCTTCTATAGTCCAGTGAGCTCTTTGTAAAGAAAAAATCCAAACAGCGCCATCTGCAAAGGGACCTTCCTCAAGAAGGCACCCTGCATAGAGCCTCTTCCATAGCCGAAAAGAGCCTTTTGCAAAGAAACTATCCAAGAAGGGCCCTCTCTTATCATCTCAAACCGACCCTCTTCATAAGGCTGTCACAAAGGGGCCCTCTTTACAGGGCCCCCACAAACGGGCCCTCTGTATGTGCTTCCCATAAAAGGTCCTTCACAAAGGGGGCCTTTATACAGGAATGGACAAATTAAAGCCAGGGGTGCAGATCTTTATTGAGCATTGGGGGGGGATAATTTGCAATTTTACCCCAATTTTGCCCTATTTTCAACATTGCGGAAGATGAACCTCGACCACAATTTGTTCAGGTGAGCAAATTAAGTGAAGACCAAAAAAAGGTCTTCACCAAAAATGGAACACTTTTTTCCCCAAATTCAGGTGAAGACCAAAAAAAAAAGGTCTTCACCAAAGATGGAACAGTTTTTCCCCCAAATTCAAGTGGACACCTATGCTGAGATGCACACCAGCGTCAAATCATTGGGGGGATGCAGATGTAGACCATACTGAAACTATTGGGGGATACAGTCAAATTATTGAGGGAATATATCCCCCCATTCCCCTCGGGTTTCGGCACCCCTGGGGAAAGTAATAACTAAAAATATTAGGAAGCGTTTATGAGCTAATCATCTGTCGACAAATTAATAGGGTAACTCGGACATGAACATTGCGCAAGCAGTGTAGGCATTGCATCATCAGATCATAGAATATGTTCATTGCAGCAATTTGCAGCTGCATTGATGCTGACTGGCTTAATTTTTATTTTGAGAATGACAATTTGTCTAATGCCGTTGCCAGAGCAAATGAAGTGAGGAGCACAAAAATAGACTGAATTTTTGCATATTAAAACTGATTTTGTACCCTGCAAATTATGCGCAATTTCAAAATTCTGTAATGTCTAGATAAGAGACATGTAAGTCCGGATACGTTTCTTAGTCCCTTTCGTGTCCGGCCCATAATCACTTGAAATGTTTATCTACAGCCGTGACTGCGACCCAAACAACCTTGAGTGTGCTCTAAAAAAACTAGAACAGCTAATCTTTTAAAAAACGAAATAAACGATTTTGTTGGTCTACATTTCTACTTTAAGACACACGCATAAACAGGCGTGCTACCAAGATTTTGCTTAAGGATGGGGCTTGGAAGTTAAAGCTTTTGTTTGAAAAATGCCTCGATTGGGTGGCAAGCTGAGCAAAGTGCTGCAACTCAATCATCTCCTATAAACGGAGGTTTGGGGGCAGGGGCGTATTTAGGGGGGCCATGGTGCCATGGCCCCCCCTTTGGGTCGTCAGAATAGTATTATTCGCATAGAATTGTATGCAAAAGTGCGCCATGGCCCCTCCCCTTTGTATCTTGGGCAAAAAGCTTTAGCACACAAACGGTCATAATCTCGGTGAAGACTTTCTTTTGGGCCAAAAACCGGATTAAATTCGAGTGAAGATTTTTTTTTGTTCGTCTTCACCTAATTTTGGGCCAAAAACCGGACTAAATTTGAGTGAAGACCTTTTTTTTTTGGTCTTCACCTAATTTTGGGCTGGAAAACGAACAGATTCTGAGCGGAGAATTTTTTTTTGCTCTTTATCATTCTCAAATTGCCTGCCCCCCCCCCTTTCGAAAATCCTGCATACGCTACTGTTTGGGGGTGAAGGCCCTGTCGCTGGGCGATTATTTGATTTTTCGAGAAAAAAATAACTATATCATAATTCGAATCATATTTCGCACGTTTTTAGAAGCCAGTAAAAAAGTTAAATTGCTTAGCCCATTCAGCTCATACTTTACCCACAGGTCAATTCAGAAGCACTTTTAAACACCTCCATTTTAGGGTTAAATTTTTTGAGTGACTTGGCTGGAAGGAAGAGGGAGCTGAAGCCTCCTTTGCCCTCGTAGTTCCGCCACTAAATCCGTACACGCTTAGCGGCCCATTGTGCATCCTGACTCATAATTTGAGAAACACTAGCTTTGGGCTTAGAGTACTTTGAATTGAATACGGTGCAAACGTTCATGGTCTTGAAATTGATATGACTATGGTAATTGGTAGTTGATGACCTATTACTGATTAGATTCAAAGGTGCAAACTTCGGATGTTAAGTTTGGTGTTTGAAACTTTAACCACTAAACTTTCGATATTTAAAAACTTTAATATACTGCTAATAAATGTAGGTAACTTTAATCAAGTAGAAAGGATTGAATGTTATTATTACTTTTTGCATCATTGTCGGTTTTCTAGACCTTACATGATGTTCCAAAAAAACATATTTTAGTAAACCAAGATGGAGGGTAAGACTTTCTAGCCCCCCGTAGCAATGGCATTGAACTTGCCAAATGAAAAAACTTTTTCTTCCGCTGTAACAAAAATTTGTATTTACGTTTCTATGCTCGAATTAGCTTAATTCTTTGTTGTTGTTGTTTTTTGCGTTTAAACTTTTTTCGGTATTTTTGTAGAATGTTTTTGGCAGTTTGGCTATACCAAATTTCATAGTTTGTGTGATTACAAACTTGTAATCATTAAACCAAGAGCATACCCATCAACCTATTGTCTGTTAATTAAGTGGTTAAAATTTTCATACTGAGTGAATTTGTTTGGTAGTTCATTGCGAAAGTGCTTCAAATATGGAATGAGATGCATTGAACCATGATGCTTATTTTCGCGGGCGACTACTTGCAAAGTTATCATGCTTAACGTTGCAAAAGTACAATATACAAATTACGCGTAGCTTCCGGTCTAAACTAGCATTGGCATGGAAGTATGGAATGGAATATCGTCACTCTAATAAAAAAAATGTCTAAGTCGTTTTTTAGAATTTTGAGAAAAACGAAAAAAACTTTCTCATTTTTTAGTGAAATAACGTATCGTTACCAAAATTTGGTTAAAATACTTCAAAATGATTATATCAACAATGATGTATGTGATTTTGCTTGAAAACATCCCATTCGATGACAAAGTGACTTAGGTAAAAATAATACAAATTTTTCTGTGACTTATGCAAAAAAAATATTAATTTTATTTTGAATAGCATTGCTATTTTTCAGAGGTGGAGTCCTCGACGACGTACTCGAGAACACATTTTGAAGTCCTTGTCCTTGGCCTCGATAGTAAAGTCCTTGGCCTTGGCCTCCAAGCCTACAAGTCCCCGAAAATGCCCTGTTTGCGGTCGAGGACAGCACTATTTTTCGATTTGTAAAAAAATGGGCCAAGGTCATGACCTTTTTTTTTTCTTCGTCTTGGAGAATGCTCCAGAGACCTCGCGGTAAATTTAAGGAGAACCTTTTTTTGGAAGACACTTGCGCGTTGTGTCCTTGGTCCTTGGCCTCGAGCATTCCTGTCCTTGGCCGTAAGCGGGTCGGTCCTTGGCCTCGGATTGTTTTGTGTCCTTGGCCTTGGCATCGAGCCTTTAGTCTTCGACTCAACCTCTGCTATTATTTCTTTAACATTCACTTGAATGGTTAAAGATTAGGCCTAACTAGTGCCGAGATAAACTGCAAGGAGGAACAAAGTTTTTTTTGTTGTGTTTTCTTTTATACAGCAAAATTGTTTCAATTATTTTTGAGTAGTTGACATCTTCTGAAGATAACTAAATTATAGAAATAAACTAAAACTGGAATTCTTTCTTATGAATGCCATGGAACTGCAGCGATTAATTTTTATCCTGCTGTTGACCATAGGCGTAGCCAGGATTTTAGATTGGAGGGGCCCAAACCACAAATCACATGCATTGACGTCATCAAAAATTTTGAAACGGGAAAATTTTTGTGGGACAAAGATATTGTAGAACAAATATATTGTAGATCTTTTTGTGCAACAAAGAAGATGAAAAGCTGTGGCCTGGTTTGCCAAAAGTTAAAAAGTTAAAATGTCTAAATTGGGAAACGTGTTGAGTAAACTAGTATAACTCAATCGTTTCAAAGACAGGGGTCTGGGGGCGGAGCCCCCACCTTCCGTAGGCTATGGAGGTCTGGGGGCGAAGCCCCTATCCGCTGGAAAATTTTGGGGAAAACAAAGCTATTTTAATGCCATTGCATCACGTTTGGCACGTGTTCAGAGCCATTTCAAAAAACTAGATTATTAACATTTGAAAGCCATTAATAAATCACAAGTAATGATGTCTTCGGAAATGTTTGAAAGAGAAACTTTTCGTGGGACAAAGATATTGTAGATGGAAAGATTAAAAGCCGTGGCCTATGTGTTTGCACGTAACCAGGATTTTGCTGTAGGGAGAGGACTTAAACCAAAAATAAAAAGTGCAAAAGTGTAAATTGGGATATGTGCTGAGTAAACTAGTGTAACTCAAGCCTATCACAGACGCGGGTCTGGGGGTGGTCTTGTTGCTAAGCTCCCAGCCGCTGTGCAATTTTTTGTAATTTTTTGTAAAAAAAACTAGCTATTTTAATGCCTTTGGATCATAATTTGCACGTGTTTAGTGCCATTTAAAAGAACTAGATTTTTAACATTTGAAAGCCCATTGAAAAATTAAATTGTTTAAACTTTTTTTTACTTACAATTTAAGTTCCAAACACGTTTAAAATCTTGCATTTTAGGGTTAAATTTTGTAAGTGATTGGGCCCAACAAGTAGGGGAAATTAAGGTACATTGCCTCTTGCAATATATCAGCAGTAAATATTAATCCACTCGAAGATTTTCCTTAGAGATTTTTGTTTTTTCATAAAAATAACCAGTTGTAGGAGTATATGTACGAGTAAATGTATTTTTGAATTTGAGTGGGCCCAGACCCCCTCAATTCAAATTGAATAATTTGTTCAATGGGCATTTTCCCTAGCTAATTTTTTTTTTTCAAAAGCATTTTGTCGCATAAAAACTAACGAGATGGAAGTAGATTGTTATTTAAAAATGGTTCACTAGATGGTAAGGCCTACTAACCATGTTATTGCCCGGCCTGGATTTATAGTGCGCGGGGCCCTTAGCACTTTCGAGATTTTCACAACTTTTTCTGCCTAATATAGGTGAATACCAAAAACGTCTCACCATCTGAGCGCGGAGCCCCTGACACCGTGCCATAGTAGGGTAAATCTGGTCCTAGTTATTGCATTACGTCCATAAAAAGGTTAGATGAGGTCCTGAGATAGCAAACTTTAGGATAAAAACTATCAATTTCTCCCAAGTTATACATTTAAATTGGTTGGCAAAAATTGAATTGAGGGGGCCCGGGGCCCATAGTTGTCAATATTATTCACAAATGTTGAAAGAAAGCGGTGTATGCGAAAAATGCTAAAACAAACTGAAACTAAAGCAACAATAGGATTTTTTGCCGCAGTTTTGTCAAAGATAACATTTCAATTGAGGCGGAATCCCCGGGCCTCCTGACTACGCCTATCGCCAGGGGTCCCAGGCCTCCTCAATTCAAATTCAATGACTTGTTCAATGAGCATTTTCCCCGCATATTTTTTTCAAAAGTGTTTTGTCGCGTAAAAACTGGCGAGGTGGAGGTGAATACTGAATTGTTATTGAAAAATGGTACAATAGAATGATGGTTACGCTCACTAACCATGTTATTGCCCGGACCGAATCTACATTGCGCGAGCCCTTGACAATTTGGAGATTGTTACGGCATCTTCCTGCCTAATATAGGTAAAGGCCAAAAAAAGTCTTACCATCTGAGCACGGAGCCCCTGGCACTCTGCCTTATGGTAAATCCGGCCCTGGTTTTTGCATTACTTTCATAAAAAAGTTAGATAAGGGCCTTTTTTAAAAAAGTTAGATAAGGCCATATTTTATTTATCGATATTTGTGCATTGCGGCTTGCGGGTTTTGCAACGCTTGATTGAGCAGTGATGGTGTAGTGGCGTGGCCACGTGGCCACGGTAGTGGTAAGAGCGATGGTGTGGTGGTAAGAGAGTCCTCCTTGCAGTCGGTAGACCGGGGTTCACTTCCTTGTCGAGCCATACCAAAAGACTTTAAAAATTGGTATTCACAGCTTCCCTGCTTGACGTTCAGCATTAAAGGGACCTTGTGAAGATTTAGCATTGGTGTGATTGACATAGGTGGCAGCGACTCGAAGACCGTATGGTCATTTCGCTGTCTCCTGGCTAAGGCAACTTTGTTAATATACCGGTAATTACTAAACGTAGTCCGGTTTGCCTGTGCTATCACTAAAAAAAGTAACTGTAACTAGTAACTTTTACAGGTCTAATTTTGTAACTAGGTCCCCATTTCGTTACAGTTCAAAAAAAGCAAATAAGTTACCGTTACAGCTACTCAAAAAGTAACTAGTTGCAGCAACTAGTTACAAAAGTAACTAGTTACTGCCCACCTCTAGTCGAGCAACTGTGCTGTTTTAAAAAAATCTTTTCTAAAACAAAAATTGAAAAGGGAACACCATTTAAAAGCAGCATTACGAAATCAATCGAGTTTGTTCGATTGATTTCGTAATGCTCCTTTTAAATGGTGTTCCCTTTTCAATTTTTGTTTTAATACGTGATTACTGCACCCACTTGGCTTGGATGGATTTCCTAATGCCACAACTTTGTTGTCCCGTTTCTTTTAAAATCTTTTCTATTTTCAAAGAATTAATCTTTTTTCCAACAGCTCGTGTAGTTTTTGGATGCCTAAGTCAGCGTCGACTGACATAGGCTAATCATAAAATTGCCCAAGTCCCTCTCTGGACTTAGACATTTTTATTATAACAGCATAAATCGCCCTCTAGTGGCGATTTTTGAAATCTGAATAGTTTACAAGGTGCGCCTTTCCACGCTGATCATTTTGGTATGAATAACTCATTTTGCCCAAAAATCGACTTAGACATTTATTTTATTAGGCTGACGATATGGAAGATAATTTTAGTGTGGAATGGAATATGGAATGGAAGATTTGTGTATGGAATGGAAATGGAATAGAAGAAAATTGCTAATATGGAATATGGAAAAATCGTCTTCCATTCCATTCCATACCATGCCCTGAAATTACGTGAAGACCAAAAAAACTGTTTTTGCCCAAATTCAGGTGAAGGCAAAAAAAAAGAAAAAAGTCTTCACTAACGATGCAACACTTTTTTCTCCGAATTCAAGTGGACACCTACGCTCAAAAGCACACCAGAGTCAAATTATTGGGGGGGGGGGATGCAGACCATACTGAAACTATTGGGGGGGATACAGTCAAATTATTGGGGTGATATATCCCCCCATCCCCCCCGGGTTTAGGCACCCCTGATTAAAGCCCTTCCAAAATGTCATTCCAATAAGAGCCCTCTGTAAAGGCCCATGGGCCTTCTTCATAAGGCTTCTGCAAAGGGGCCCTCTTCATAGAGCCCCCACAAATGGGTCCTCTGTAAGTGCTTCCCACAAAAGGCCCTCCACAAAGGGGGCCCTTATTTGTACAGGAATGTATAAATAAGGGCCCTTCCAAAAATGTCCTTCAAATAGGGGCCCGCTGTAAAGGTCCCCCTAAAGGAGCCTTCAATAGGGCCCTACACAAAGTGCCCCTGATGCGTTAACTTTAATGCCGGTACAAATAAAGGTTCTATAGTAGGAGTAAATGTGCTAAAAAAATTTGGGGGGCGTATGTTGCGTATTTTTTGGGGGGGCTCCTGTAGCGCTCGAAATCAATGAAGGGGCCCCGAGCAACCGCCCAGCTTGCCCGTGATAATGACCACCACTGGGATCATGTTGGTTAACTTATTTTTTAAGATTTTTTCTCCATTTTTCAAAAATAAGGTTGAATGCCCTTTTAAGTGTTTAGTTCCGTATCAAATCACATCTTTCGTTCTCGCTATAATACGCCGAAGCATGTAATGAGTTGGCGGGGCCCATCTGTTTGGCAATGATAGGTTAGTAGTAGCCTACTACTACAGTATTTTTGCGAGCAAATCAAACTGAATTCTACAGAAGCACTCAGTCAATGTTTTCATTTTTGAGATAAGGTAGTTGATCTTACGGTAAATCACAAAGTAGGCATTTCCAAGTATTAGTTCTACAGCGAACCATGAACAAATCAACCACAATTCATAGCAAGATGCTGTCATTGCGTTTGTAAATATCCTTTGCTGTTGCAAACATTTGAAGTACGCGATTATAATGGACGAGTGTTTAAGTCACTGTGCATTAAATTTAGTTTTGTTCCGGTCGGGGCATGGTATGGAATGGAAGACAATACTGGCAAATTTCTTATATTATATTTCCATTCAATACTAAAAATCTTCCATTGCATATTCCATTCCATACTAAAATTTTCTTCCATATTCCATTCCATACTTCCATACCAAGGTAAGTTCAAAACGAAAGTAACGCGTAATTTGTATTGTACTTTTGCAACGTTAAGCGCACCTTTGCAAGTAGTCGCTTGCAAAGGTAAGGAGATCGTACGATGCATCTCATCCCATATTTGAAGCTCTATCGCTATGAGCTACCATAAATTCACTCAGCATGAAAATATCAACCAATTAATCAACAGACAATAGGATGACCGGTAATCACTGGGTTTAATGATTGCAAGTTCGTAGCACACCAACTATGAAATTTGGCAGAGCCAAACTTCCAAAAACATTTTACAAAATACCGAAAAAAAGTTTTAAACGCAAAAAAAACAACAACAAAGAATCAAACTCAATCGAGGATCGAAAAGTAAATAGCCTACAAATCTTTGTTACGATAGAACAAAAAGTTTTGTCACTTGGCAAATTTGGTGTCGTCGGTACGAGAGACCAGCGGGGCCTTGCCCTCCATTTTGGTTTACAAAAAATATTTTTTTTGGAACATCATGCAACGGCAAGAAAACCTAAAATGATGCAAAAAGGAATCGTCACATTCCATCCTACCAACTTGACTAAAGTTACCTACATTAGCAGTATATTGAAGTTTTTAAATACCAAAAGGTTAGAGGTTAAAGTTTCAAACACCAGATTTAATATCCAAAGTTTACACCTCTAAACCTAATAAGTCATCAAGAAATTAGGCTAGTCATATCAATTTCAAAACCATGAACGTTTGCATCGTATTCAATTCAAAGTATTCTAAGCCGAATCCTGTGTTTTGCAAACTATGAGTCGGGATGCACAACAGGCCACTATAGGCGTTTACGGATAGAGACGCATCTACGAAGGCAAAGTTCTAATTTATGCCCCGTGCTGAACAAACTGATGCAGCTCAAGGGTATCACAGAGGGGGCCTGGAGGGCAGAGCCTCCAGTCGATGGGCGATTTTTGTGATTTTGTGGCAAAAATAGCGATTTTAACGATATTTTAATCACTTTTTGGACATTTTTGAACCATATGAGTAATTACAGTAAATTGCTAAAATTCAGAAGTTATTGAAAATACTAAATTTCCTAGCCTCTTCCCCCCTTATACTTCAGGTCACGTTCAAAACAAATTTAAACGCTTGTATTTTTTGATTAAATCTTGTAAATAACTAGGATGAAGGGGGCTGAAGCCCACTCAGCCACTTCCCCCTGGTTGCCGCACTGACTGCGACCTAAAAAATCTTGAGTTTGCTCTAAAAAAAAACAAAAACAGCTGGTCTTTCAAAAAAAAATGTGTTCACGTGTTGCTTCAGGTCCTAATCACTACCGAAGTACCAAAACCGGTTACAATTCTGAGTGCTTACATCTCTCTTTTGGGACACATCTGTAAAGGCGTGTTAATGAGACGGATTAATGGGATTATTGCGCAGCATTTATGCACAGCAGTTGGTTGCCAGCAATTTCGCTTGACCAAGAAAGAATCAAGAAAACTTCAAACGAGAATTATGTTTGAACGTTATAATTCCTTTTTCCAATTTTGTCAGTTGTCTTGTCATTACGTAATGTTTCAAAAGCGTATTTTGAGCAAACCGAAATGAGGGGCACAAACAGGCGTTAGGAGGGCACGACCCTCCTGCCCCCCCGGAGCGACGGCACGGCTCTGGAGAAGTCACTCGTTTTTGGAAATTTTTATTTTGATTAATACGGTTATAGGTTTGGGTTAGGACAGGGGTCGGCAATCTTTTGCATTTAAAGAGCCATTTTAACCAACACATGATAAAATAAAAAGCCCTTGGAGCCGCAAAACTCTTTTTACAATTAGAGAAAAACAAACTGTGCATTATTTTTATTCTTTAGGTTTTAATCAACAAACTGTCATGTTAATAATAATTTAGTTGATGATCAGCCAGTAAATATTTGCAAGCTTGTTTGAAATCAGTGTATGTCTCTGGTTGTTGCGGGCATAAGTTCGAATCCCATTCATAGGCATTTTTTCTGACAAACAGAGGCTGATCTAGATTGTAACTTTATATCTTCTGTTTTCTTAAGAGCTACCGATGCATTTGGGTATTTATGTTTCTGGAGCAATTAGCATCACTTTCTCACGACTGGAGCATGTTATAACAAATATCATTATGTTTTTGTTTGAAGAAATTGAACCATTCAAGTACAGTATATTAATTGAGAGCTATAGCGATGCTGCGACTCCGGTTAGCAATAAATTTTAAGTTTTCCGGACTGGCAAGAAAAGTTGCAATCAATAGTTTTGTTATTTCTTGTTTTTGATTTACGGTAAGACGGTTGCAAGTGACGCGTTAAACTTTGCGCCTTGAAATTCTTTAAGATATTGTAGGAACAAGTAGCGCATTTCCGGAGAGACAATTACAAAACTCGTTTTCAAAATTTGATTTTGCAACCATTTTTTGAAATATGCAATTAAAAAATTTGAAAAAAATTTTGAAAAACCCCAAAATATCTCAGGGAAAAAGTTTCAGCGAAAGAAGACCTCTGCTGTAAATCCTATCGAAGTTTTGCAAGCATTAGACGAATACAATTTCCCATGGCGAAGTTTTTATGAAACT